>CM021765.1:61520635-61546239 GCA_011076525.1 Nettapus auritus | reverse complement strand
AATAATAATAATAATAATAATAATAATAATAATAATAATAATAATAAAAGTATTATTTCTACTCTTTATCCATGCCACCAGGGATTGTGGGATCTAAGCATGACATAAAAGATCAAAAACACACAGTTAGGGAGCTTAAAAAGATCACCAGCCATTCTTCTGGTAATGCTCCTGTGCTCTGACAAATGTATTTTCAAACAATACCTATTTAAATAAATATCTGAAAGAATTTTGCAAACTGAGGTGACTAGATCTGCTGACAGAGTGGGATACTTCAAAGGAGACCTGCTGGAATCAGATTCCCCTTGGAAGCATTTTCATTTTGCTGGGAAATAAGTTCTCTCCTAGAATTGTGTTTGGATGGAAAACAGTACAACATTTTTCCTTTTCTACATGGATCCTACCCTGTCATTTTAACAAGGAGAATGTACCCAGCAGTACCTTCCTCAGTGACATTGCAAAGTCTATGATCAGTTTAAAGCATTCTAAATTTGTCTCTTCTCTTAGTTTAATTATTTCATCTAACATTGGCTCTTTATTAACATATAAATATAAATGTAGTTATTGACTCTTCATCCAAAAGCATTGTTGTAGACTACACTAAATCCAGAACAAATTTGTAGTGAGGTTCTGAAAATTTAAAACAATTACTTTGGTACTGGCAGTAAAGTGATATTGTATATAGATGTTTCACTGTTGACCCTGAAGGGGTGGGAGGTAGGGGGGAAGAAAAGAAAGAGAACTTTAATAATGAAAGGTGCTTTCAACAGCTTTATGCATAAGAAGGAGTACCAAAGGTGATTCATGTGACCCAGGGAATGAAGAATAATTAATAAAATACAAGAGAAATTAGATTTGGTTCTTCTGGGAGAAAAACAGCTAGAACTGTAAGGGGAATAAACATAAGAATAGATTACCGTTAGCAAGAATAGATTACCATTAAATAACATCGTTTAGATGTAGATCTAAATCGTTTGTAGATGTAGATCTACATCGTTTAGATGTAGAGCTTAGGGATATGGTTTGGTGGAAGATTTATTAGTGTTAGGTCAGAAGTTGGATTCAGTGATCTTGTAGGTCTCTTCCAACCTAGACTATTCTGTGATTCTGTGGTAACATTGAAACACAAATTAATATTCTAATAGATCACAATCAAACATACACTGAAACAGGTTTATTTTATTTTATTTTTTATAAACTTTAGCATAAAATGCTAACAATGGCATTCAAAGAAAAAAATAACACACATATATATATAAATATACAATGAAGTGGGAAAAAGAGTCTACAAGAATACAAAGGAAGTCTAAGACATGCTGTAAGACTAGCATTTTGTTTTCATTTATCTTTCAGTATTCTAGAGCACTATATGAGAGCTCATGCATGGGGTAAATTTCTTGAGAAAGTCAAACAATCTTCTATTTTTTATTTGTTTATTATTACAAGTTTCCAGTATGTAAGTATAACTGTTTTTCTGTCACTGAAGATCTGCACAACTCCTCTGCCCTTAGCTCTCTCAGTGAGAGCTGTAAGAGGAAATGAGTCTCAATGGTAAGCTATTGTACTTAGTCTATACATTAATATCACCTGAAAAGCAGAAGCTTTGTAGTGCAAACTTCTTAAGAGATAGACTGATTTCTAAAGACAGTCTGGCTTAGAAGTGAGTAAAATTTTTGTACTTTTGAAAAGCATAAATTTTCATGACAATCCAGCAATTATTCTTCAGAGTGCTGTGAATATACTGGGGCATGCTTCATTTATCCCAGAAGACTTAAGTCATCATTAATTTCCTGATCTAGTAGAGGAAGTAGAAATGTTCGACTCCTCTATTACTAAATATTTTCTATTATCTAAAAACTAGCAAAACCTCAGTCCAATCAAAAATTCCTAAAATAAGTCTCAGGAAAGGAAGGAAACTCTTGTATCTAGATACACCTACATTGCTTTTAAACTTTGAAATTACAGTACTGACAATATATCATATGCTAACTCAAAATTTTCCAGAAAACAAGCAGGAAAATAAGCAGGAAAATCTGCTTAGGAAGAAAATTCTTTTTTTCTTTTTTCTTTTTTTTTTTTTTATTTTTTTTTTTTTTTGAAAAAAAAAAAAAAAAGGTGCTTTTGGATTTCTCTCAAAGTATTGCTAACACTTGTTGCTTTCATCTTTGTCACATACAAATGGTCACACAACCTTCCATAATCCATTTGTACCCTGGTGTCAGTCCTGGCAGCCAAAGAACCCACTCATCTATATTGTTAGCCTTCTGCTGAGCCTTATGCTTCCATGCACTTCTGGCAGTGGCCTTCACCACACCAGCTGAACCACCAAATGCAAATTTAGACAGGGTTGAATAAGTTTGGAATCCCTGGACCCATTAGTGACAGCTGCTTTGGCACATGCTCTCTAGAGTCATATGGCAGGACTGCTCAGTGCCTCCCTTTAGAGAGAGGCTGCACCTATTCCTGACTTCCCAAATGTTTATTTGCTCCTTCCACTGATACTGAAAGCAATGACCCATCAGCAATGATGACAATATTCCAATATAATACAATTTTAGTTATGTATCTTAGGAATATGTAATATTTTATTACATGCAAATTAATTCAGATATACTATCAAAATGCATTCTTTATATCCAGTACTCCTAGTCTCAACATTGTGTAACAAATTAAAGGGTACCTCAGAAAAAAATAAAAAAATAAATTAATTAATTAATCACTTCTAATTTGAATTATATGTGTTATGCTTATTGCTCACTATGGAGCTTGGAGAATCAAACAAGATAATTTTCTTTCTTTATTTTTATCTTTATTACCTTTGCCTTTATCCTTATCCTTATCATCTTCATCATTTTTATCTTATTTTAATCTTTGTCTTTGTCTCTTTTATGTTTTACCATGGATTTTGAGTGCTCAGCAGTGTTTGATAGACTGAAATTTGGGGATTTAGGCAGTGTGAAGTAGACTACAGAGTTAATTGCTTCAGTATCACCTGAGCATTAAATTCTCTAGTACTCCTAGGGTACTAATTGTACTTTGAAATCCCTCTAGTGATTGTTTTTGTCCTGGTATCTTATGAACAACAAGGCTTAAAAAACCCTTGTGAGATAGATTTCATTACAGCTTTTAAATAGTTATATAAACTGGACTGCAAAGAGATCAAGTTCCTTGCTCAGTGGTGTGCTGTGAATCAATGATAGACTCAGCAATAGACCTGAAATGACCTATAGCAGTTTCTTTTCCTTTTACTGACAGGCTGTATTTTCTCAGATAACAAATTGCACAGGCTTTTTCTTTTCCCCTATAGAATAGAAATTATCAGTAGTTGGAGTTAGATTTTTTCTCTTTTTGAAGAGGCAGCATAATGTTTTCACAATTAGGCAGTTTCCTGATGGGAAACTTCTGCTTGTTTTTGCTAAGTTTTAAAGCTGCCTTAAAACTGCTGCCTTAGAAATAAATAAATAAAATAAAATAAAATAAAATAAAATAAAATAAAATAAAATAAAGAAAAAAAGAATGTAGGCAATTGTGTCTTCCTTTCAGTTATTAGTAAAATGGAAGCAATGTTTTACAAAGCTGTAAGAGAAGTTCTGTCAGAAATCTCTTTATCTGAGACATCAATATAATGCATTAAAGCAAATTCTTCATTCAGATTTCATCCTTTTTCTCCATTAGAATCAGCACTGTTTTCAGATCCAAACTGCCTCAGTGAGCACTTATTGTCAGGGAAATAGCTGTTACAAAATGAGATGCAGAGTCTAGAGTAGCGTCAACAAAATATTGCACAGTCTGGTGCAATAACAGTGAAGAATTCCTTTCACTTCACACTAAACAAGCAAAATTGTGGAAAACAGCCCTAGCACTGAAGCTACTCAGCTTCTGAAGCACTGAATGTTTGTTTCATTTCCTTTGATGATATTTGTCAACCATCTTCTGTTATGCAATATAGCAAATGGTAAGAGCCTGGTTTTGCACGGCCAAATTGAGATGTCTCCAGTGACCAAGAGCTATCAAATCAATGGCTCTTCATTTGCTTTCCATCTCATATCTCCTGCATGCTTCCTAACTGATTGCTAGCTTTACCAGCCCACCAACACACAGGTGACTTTCATTTACTATAAGACACATGTTCAACAGACCTATAAACAGTTTTGCAATGATTTGTAGGTACACTCTCACTGTATATTGCCATCTGCTAGTCCTCCACTGGGCAAGAGGTATGTTGGATCGATTAACGTATGGTCAGTTGCCTCCCTGAGCAACTCATTACTCCAGCATTCATTGTCAAATAGTGAACCCTGGTGAGAAAGTTAGGTCTTTCCCATATAGTGCATGATGACCTTGTTTAGATACCAGGTCAGCATGAGGTCACAGGTGTGATAAACATACTGTTTCCTAAGCCAGTAAAACTATCATACTATGTTGGAACAAGCCTTAACCTTCACTCTACTGATCAGCCTTGATGTGTTTCACATTATTTTAAGGTGCTCAAGGGATCAGTCTGGATGCTACCAAGACAAACACCTACATAACAGATGCTGTGTGTCTCTTAAGGACAGTGAATGAGGTCAATACATATTACCACAACTATTTCCTAAATGGAGTTTCAAACACATTGGCCCATTACAGTTTAAAACTACAGCACTGTGTTGTTTAGGGATATATAATCTTTTCATTAAAAATAAAAATAAAAAACAAAAATAAAAATAAAAAAAATAAAAATTAAAATGGTTTAAGCATTGAAAAGATTGATTCCTTAGCCAGTTATCCTGTCTCCATAACCTAACTTTTGCTTTGTTCTGATCCAGAAATAGGACTGGATGGAGTTATGAGAGGGTATTTATTCCCTAGCTCACTGCTCTGGGCTATATGGAAATATTTGTGTGAGTTCTCAGTATGCTGAAAGCCTAAAGAACAACTCTGCATTGTACAAAGATTTGACTAAGAAGCAGTCTGATTCCCATAAGGGTAGCTGCACAGCTTTGCAGCACAGCATGCAGTGCAGTGCACAAGCTGCTTACATGTATTAGCTTGACTGAAGATAGACAGAGTCACGTACAATAGCGGAGGTACGTGCAGAGGTTGGTTTTGCTGCATGTGACAGGCCTTTTTTAACAGAATATATCAATTTCATTACTTTCTTTTTGCAGGTAGTTGAAGCTTCAGTAAATTCAAAGTATTTCTGTGTAACATGGAATCCTACATATTTCCCACATCTGTTCACTCAGTAGTTCAAAACACTGAATGAAGGAAACTTGTATTGGTATTAAGGCAGTTTAAAAACTTCGCTTAAAAAGACCTGGCTTTCTGCTGAGAGTTTCAGGGAGAAAAATATGCTCCTGGAGTTTAATAATTGTTTATCAATAGGTCGTCATATCTATAGGAGTCCAAGTCCCACTGACATGCAATGAAAATTATGCTCTCACTTGCCTTAGAGGACTTTAAAATTCAAGACAAATATTCAAAAATTACTGGAGTACCTTTGAAAAGTTTCATCTAAACCACCGTCATAGAGTGTTGCATACATATGAGATCAGGATTATGTTTCATGTGCTTGTTTCTCTTAAATAAGAAAATTATTTCACCTTCCTCTTTTCATTGCTATAAACATCATGTATGAGTATAACTTAAAGGCAACAAGCTTTTTCCACAATCAGCCTATGGTTAAAGTGAATTATAAATGAGAAAAATGTTGTCAACAGTTCACAGATCCTCTAGAGTTAACCTATGTGGCATTTTAAACCTAGCAGTATAGCAAATAGTCTAGCCTTAATAAAAGAAAGATAATGGATGCTATAGTACATAAATTGTTAAAGGAAAATATTCCAGCCAAGATAAATCAGAAAGCATTGAAAATCATCCTCTTATTCTATCTGTTAGGTTAGATCAAATAAGGTGATTTTATGCTTTGATCAAAGATTTATTTATTTGAAGATATTAATTTTGCTGAAAGATTAACAAAAGTATTTCTGGTGTTTCAAGCAAGATAGCACAGAAGGCATCACAAACAATGAGGATTTCACACATTACTCCTGCATAGCTACAGATGGGGTAAACATGGCACTTCTCCTGCTGATTAGCTTCCATCGCAAGAAAAACTAGATATCTCTTCTCAGTCATGCTGGTAACCCAGGCTGAAATCTCAACCCACTGTAACAGGGAACATCAGGCTTGTCAGTGGTCTTAAAGTGGGAAAGTAAATCCATCAAAATCAGGACTTTTTGATCTAAAAAATAAACTATTGATCTGGAGATAAATAATTTTTGTGCATGAGAAACAGAATCTTCTCCACAAAATACGGAGACTTTATGGACTTCTTGGGAAACACACTGCTACCCAGTACAGGTAGGAAAGCCTGTAGATGGCCAGCAACTGCTTGTGCAGTGCCTTAGTTTACCTATCTACATTCCAGATCTGATTTTATTAAAGTTTTGATAATGCTTAGAGTTCCTGAGATGCAGAGATTCAAATAAAACCAATATATTTTTATACCTTCCCATTTCTGCCATTTAGTTAGGTGTTCTGATTTCTGGTTCCCAGTCAGGGCAAGTAGGCAGAGAGACAGAGAAAATAAAAGACAAATTACCCCATCTTCTTCAAGACCCCCCAAAAGTACAAGCCTGAAATGAAAAAAAAACTCTAACATACCTAATGAAAAGACTTAGGCATGAATAAATTTCCTTTAAGTCAGAATTTAACAGATTCTTTTTCCCCACTCTGCAATCCCAAAAGCAAACTCCTGCCTCATTAGGACAGTCACAGGACTGTGTCCCTATAGTTGCACCAGTATGCACAGCTTTTGGCATCAGCACCTCCCCTGCATCTCACAGCACAGGCAGTGCATGCATCTGCCTGAGTGGGCACTTCAGTCCTGCCACAGAAATTTGGGTGAGCTCTGGATTTTCTCCTCTCTTGTAAGATACTTGCACAATCCCTCCTTGTAAATTGCATAATAAGGAAAGGATTTTGCCATACTGTAAAGGATGGATTGATTTTGTATGCAGCTTTACATTTGTGTATATATATATATATTTGACTTTCGTCTGAATGCCACTCTTTGACATATCTACATAAACACGGATAGCATGTGCCCTGTCTGGTCCATATACCCGTTGTGGTGATGTTCTTGAGTGCAAGGCATAAAGCTCCTGCCAGCTTAAGGACGAAGCTCTGTCTGACTAGAAATGTCAGATACTACATTAAAGAGGTAGCAGATTGTGATGATAATGAAGTGCTGCAGCCTGTCGCTATGTTACCAGCTGCTCTGAACTGACATGTCAGAAGGAAGAGGAAAATGCCCAGAATCCGTTTGGATCCCCTTCCCACACCTACCACTGACTGAAGTATTTAAAATATTTACAGATATAGCCAGCATGTTTTGTTACAAACAAAGCCTAAAATAATAAATATATCAACCTGGTGAGTCTGCTGTCTAAAATCATCCCCTTGCCTTTCCAGTTAGCCTCAGACTGCATCCTGCACCCTCCAACAGAAAGAGATTGATTTGGGAATGGGCACTTCTCTGCCCAATCTCTTTCCCTTACAGAGGCCAAATTCCCCCTGACTGCTGCAGTGTATTTAAAAGTAGATTGAAACAGGAGAAGAGATAAGTTCCTGCTGGCTGAGAAAGAGGTAAGAGCTGTGAATGATCTTTCAGGGGAAGGGGGGCATTCTCCATCCCTCAGCCTGCTGATTCTGCCTATTGTCTTATTTATACCGCATTAGCATCACCAACCTGGGCAATGAGCCTTTTGGATAATAATGCTGGCTGCAGCTGGCCCTTAAGGGGTGAGGGCAGAAGTGAGGGTGGTGCACAAGGGCACAGCAAAACCATTGTCTTCATCCTGCACAGAGCAGCACTCACAGCAGGCTTAATCCCTTCCCCTCTCTCAGCAAATCTACTGCTGTGTAAAGCAGAAAGCTCTTGCAACCAAACCATTTCTGCTCTCATGGAAATGTTTTTTTTTTTTTTTTTTTGCAAACAAAGAGACCAAAACAGAGTCCTTATCATGACGCTAGGGATGTGCTACGACTTGCCTGGCAGTTTTGATATGAGATGGATCTTCATCACAGGACATGTTTGCTGAGGAGAGATTGTGTTTGGAAGGGCACTGAATCTGGATGTGATTCTGCGTTCATGGAAGCCAATGTCATTTTTAAAACCCTCTGTCTACTCAGTCAAGCAAACAAACTAGTTGGAGTTGATTGTTTCCTGCTGCACACTAAGCTGAAATAGAATTCTTAATTATTTTATCAGTTGTGGCTGAATTTTCAGTTACATAAATTGGTACGTTCTCCCAACATTGTGAAAAGATCAGTTCTCTGAAAAGTCTACAAAATTTAAAATAGAAATATATATATATATATTTTTTTTTTTTCTGAAAATCTGCCATGTTGTTATATTAATTCAGCAGTAATTATTTTACACTGGTTTTAGGCAAAAGTAAATTTGTTCTAAAAATGCAGAGCAGATACATTTTTAAGAGTCAATAAAACAACAACTATAGAAGTAATTCCATTGTTTGTAAAAAATCACGGTCAAATATAAGTGACTGCCAGACATTCAATTTCAATAATGATTTATTTTATTTTTTTCAAGATGATGTGAAGCTGAGCATCAGAAGGAGACTGTAGCTACAATGCTTCAGGTACCAGATGAAATGGAGGAATCAGTGTGATACGTTGCTTGGTGGGGTAATCCATAGGTAATGGAAGTCAGGATCTGTCAGGAAATCTTTTTTTTTTTTTTTTTTTTTTCTGAATGCATGTGAAAAAAATAATGCTCAGAGCACAAAAGAAGCCCTGTACACCTAGGAGAGTCCTACTCCTGTCCCTGTCCTCCTGGTAGTAAGGGCACATGATGACTACTGTTTTTCTTCTGAGACAGAGAGTAAAACAGGCATTTAAGCAACCTCCTGAGTAAGAAGCCATGAAAGCTTCTTGGCTTATCTTGCTCAATCAACTATATTTACCCTCGAGCCACTTCAAAGCACTTCATCCGTCCTGCCAAATAACTCACAGGGAAGTTGGAAGAACTTCAACAGCAAATAAAAGGTCACACCAATATCACTTAGGTGTTATATTTTCTCCTCTTTCAGCTTTGTTTTCTGCTCCACTCTTTTGCACCCAGACTTGAGAATGGGCAGCCTCTAGACCTAGCTGAGACAAGAATCTGAGAACTTGTCTCTCTCTCTTCTGGCTCTACTTAGCCACAGCTATCAACAGGTGTATGTGACTAGGCTAATATTACATATAAAGGAAAGAGAGAGATTACAAAGGCTAACTCCAACAGTCCACAGTAGCTTCCAGATGCAGTGTAAAACTCTCTTGGGTAGACCAGGACAGGGCTTCAGGTAAAAAGCATGTGATATCTCATTAGAGATCTATTGCTACTAAGGAACATGATTAGATTGTCCAAAGAAGCTGTGGGATGTCCACTGCTTGAAGCTATCCAGATGTCTGCCAGCAATATTTCAGGCATGAGGTGCCTAAAATGCCTCATGATCCTGATGATTAACTTAGGTCCCTTCCAGTTCTATTTTCTATGACTGTATAATTCTGATGCATATTTTAATGTATTTTCTGCCTCCTGTGAAAGAGGAAAGGTTGCTGTCTTGTTTCTTTAATAGTATTTAGTAGTATACTTTTATTGATAGCAAGGCCCTGGAGCTCAAGATGTCAGATGTAATGACTCAAATATAAATAATTTTTTTTTTTTTTTCTACTCCATTAGTTCTACCCAGCTCTTTACTCCGATCCTCCAGATGGATTCCTGATCAACATAATTGGAGCAGAGAGTTTTGTTTTTTACTGTTCGGTAGAAAGTTCTGTTGTGTGTATTTTTTTTTTTTTTTTTCATGCACTTCAGTGCATGAGCTTGACAGCATCAGCCCGGTTGATTGAAATGTGCCTTTTAACTTTGTCTTAAGAGAAAATCTGGAGAAACAAACAAACAAACAAACAAAACAAAACAAAACAAAAACAAAAACAAACAAACAAAAACAAACAAACAAACAAAAAACCACAACACTCTAAATGAAAAGTGCAAGATATCTACTGCTCCACAGCGCTTTCCAGCTTCTGTGCTGAGTGGATCAACAAGGGTTGATAGAATAAAACTAGGGTCTGCCTGCACCAGTGAGACTTGTAATAAATGAATTAAATTACTGGGAGCTTCAGCCAGTTTAGCTGTAATGAGAAGTCTTCTGTGGTCAAGGTTCTTGGCTTTGGTTGTTTTTATCCATTTGCTGTCAGTGTATGTTTTATAGATGAACCATTATTGGCAGGATGTCAGCAAGCGCATGTGCTCACAGTTGGACACTAAGGAGCCTCAGTAAATACTGAGATTATCCATAAGCACAAAAAAGCTTTGTGAAGATAAGTTTCAGCCATAGCAAAATCTGACAAAACATCAGTTTGTCACATCCAAATACATTACCATGCACATATGAGGTGATACATTTGTGTTCTCTGTTTTTTTGAGCCTGAAATGTCCCTTGGATTATTACAGTTCCGGGGGGGTTTCTGAGTTACTGGTAAATTAGAAGAAGCTTAATGGATACATTCCCATTTTCATATTTCTCTTTTGATAAGAGACATACAAGATGTATTTTCTAGCTTGCAATCAATAACTACAACACTACAGTCAGAGAGAAAGTCTTTAAATAATTTTACAAATATAATTTCGTAAATGACAAATATATTTATATATATAGATACCATCTTATACTGTGTGATATCATTTCACAAAAGCCAGTGCTGTAGAATATAGGTACCTGTGAACTTTTTCTCTTTCACCCAGGTTCTGCACAGAGACTTTGTTCTTCTCCAGTTCTTGGAAGTGCGGATCTTTATGCATGAAAGAGGAGAACATTTCTGTACCTTGGTGTTTTAGAGCTCAAGTGCATCCTTAACTGGCTTTCCACTCTCCTGTGAAGAGGAGAATTTCACTTATATGGTTATCAAGTTTGTCATCCTCCCCTCCGCCTTTGAAGCATTCAAAACATATGCCAGGGAGTAACACTCCAGTGTGTTACAAAGAGATAAAATGAAGAGGTGATCAATCAAATCCAAAGATGGCATGGCTGAGAGCTAAAAGTCTGGTCCATTTAGGTTGCTGGTAACACTCATCTCTCTCTCTCTCTCTCTCTCTCTCTCTCTCTCTCTCTGGAGCTAGATCTTCTGGGTTTTGTGAGTTCAAAGCATGGCATTTAGATGCAAATTCTTTCATATTGGCCACTATATGGTACTAAGGTCATTGAAGTGGATTGTGGCTGTCCAGCCAGAGAGTGTGCAAAAGTTACTGCTTCAGAATGGAAATGAAGAGGTTGTTTTTCTCTTGAGAGTACAGACAGGTAAAGTGAAATGATCTGAACTGGGATCCCTAAGGACAACAGCCTGCTAAGCAGGGCATACTGTGTGGCTTAAAGTGAGCTCAGCCTCTTACTGCCAGGACAGCATCCAAAATGACCCTGTTATCTCCTGCAAAAGGAAGAGTGTCACCTCTAGTTCCTCTGCTGCCAGAGTTTACTTGGCTATGGAGTTTACTTGGCTGAAAGTCCTCAATCTGCTTCTAATAGCCCAATCGTGGCATTAGAAATGAGAGTTTCTGATTATTTAACTTTGTAATATTCCCTGTAGATTTTGGAATCAAATTCATCCACTGAGCATTTCATTTCAGTGTGTCTTTTCATATTTCTTCAAAGATTAACAGTTATTTCTCCAGGAAGAGAGAAGTACCTGAGAAGTTACTGACTGACTTCCACAGTAGCACGGATATATTATGCTGGCATTTCTAATGAAATCATAAACCACCATCCAAAGAAAGAGGATACAAAGTGATGTCAAGAAGTTCTGCTAGTCAGTTTCTAATCAGTTCTTGCTCTAGAAGTAACAGAGGATTGGAACAGCATCATGACAATTTAATAGGAATAAAAAATATGATTTGTTGTCTCCATATTAACAGAAAAGTTTAATTGCTGGCACAAAACAGTTGGTCCGGTCCCACTGTCTCATCGTCTCTACCTTCCTACTTACCATTTTGTATTTAAATATATTCCTGTGTGACTGTAACAGATGCAATCATCTTGAAGGAAAAAAAAAAAAAAGTCAGTGGCTTCATAATAGCTAATATGAGTTTAATTTCCAGTATCTGTGATAATAGAAATGTACCTCTTAAAGGAAAATAAAAATAAAAATAAATAGGATTACATTTTACCTTTGGGACAATTTTAGGAAGGTTAACTTCAGCTTACCTAAATGTGTTCACTGAAAGGATAAGTTAAAACATTTTAAGAAGTAGCCATTGCACACACAGTCTGGTGTTGTTCTCTCCTATATTAAAGTATTCTGTGCAAACATGATGAGCAGTAATCTAAGATTATTACAAAATGCACGTTCATTTATCAAAAAAGTCCTATTTTAGATTCTACAAGAATCCTGGCAGAGACTCAGCTAGAGCCAATTAGGTGTTTATAAACAAATTAGCAGTTTGGAAGACAAGCTCAGATCAATATATGTCAGATCAGCAGAGACTCTTGAAAAAAAAAAAAGGGTGGAGGGAGGATAGAAGGCACAACAGAGATTTTTCTAATGGATTAAAATGGTGACAGGGATTAGAGACAAGATTATTCTGAACTCTCTTTGATAAATTGTACTAGTCAATGTCTTCTAGAGAAGGTGTTTACTTGGCCTGAGTGAATAGTATGGAATTATGCTTCCAAATATCTCTAGAACATCTGCTAGCATATGTGTGCTATGCACACACACTTTAAATAAGAAAATGTTGCAGAAAATGTTGACGTTGTGCTCCAGACTCATGGACTGTGTTCTCTGTGGTACTATCAGATAAATGAGTGGCCTTGAATCAAACTATGTTACTTCTTTGCGCCTAGGTTTCCCAATTTACAAAATGATGCTAATCATACTGATTTTGTCAGGCAGTGTATTGTCATGTGCTGATAAAAAAATATTTCACGTTAATGGACTGAAAAGCATTTACAGCTATTTCTCATTAGAATTAGGTAGTTAAAATCACAGCCAGGAGTTTGATTTCAAAAGAAAAGCCAGCACCAGTGTCTGTGTTTTTACCTTCTAGAGAGCACGCTGTTTTTTTGTTGTGCTTATCTTTTCTTTCCATTGGCATTGTGTTACAATTTAGAAGTCTTATCAGATCACGGTACCCACACACAGAGCACAGAAAGGTTTCATTGCCCTCAAAGAGTTCAGGAATCTATAACAGGAGTTTTCAATGTATTTGAGTCAACTGGACTTCTACCCTTCAGCGTTGCTTTCTCCACAACATTTCCAATATTTTTTTCAACTTTCTTCAACTTTCATGCTGTTTTTTTGTTTTTTTTTTTTTTTTTTTTTTTTTTTTCCTTCTCTGAGGCTCAGGAATACAAGGGGCGAAAATAGGAGAAAAGAAAAACTTTCCCTCTGTAGTAAAATCCTATTCACTGATGCCTTTTCACACTCCCACTCTGGCAGACTCTGAACAGCTACCTG
The DNA here is from genome assembly GCA_011076525.1 of Nettapus auritus. Taxonomy (NCBI): domain Eukaryota; kingdom Metazoa; phylum Chordata; class Aves; order Anseriformes; family Anatidae; genus Nettapus; species Nettapus auritus. Next base: position 61,532,733 of record CM021765.1, on the reverse strand, counting down.
CCTGCCTGCCTTAATGATTTTCATGTTCATCAAAATCTTTATTGCAGGATGGCTAATTGACATCTTTTTAGATGTTGCCATACATCTCTCTCAAAGCAAAAATACATCTGAATAATGCCTGACAGCCAACAGATGTGTGGTCTGTAGATGCAAAACCATTTTGAAATTCTGCTTCTAACAACCTAACATCAATGTAGCTTCTCTTTGTTGCAAGATATGAAAAGCAAACAGAGTGAGAACTTATGCATGAAATGGGCCTTCTTTTCAATGCTGAAATTTTCCAAGAAATTAAATGCCTTTTATATGCAGCATTCAGGTAGACTTTGTAATTGTGGGGCTGAGGGAAGCAGGAACTCAGCAGGCTGATTTGGTAGCTTTTACATTCCCTGTATCCCTTTACTTTATCAGGGAATCAAAGAAACAGGAGGTGAATTGGTCTACTTCTACTGCTGGGAAGTGACCCCTGACTGCAACAAGCTCTTGAGCTTGCATCTTGAATTCAATGCATGCTGAAGAGCTTTGCTAGACTGCAGAGCTAGACTGCAACTGTGTGGGGTCCTCTGAATGGGTTTTTCTGCTTCACTTTAAGTAATGATACACTGGTCTGCTTGAAGAAAAAAAAAAAAAAAAAAGAACTGAAGGGCCACATAAGGTAAAGGAAACCATCATACTCATTACAGCCATCTCTGCAAAGAAAGCACTGCAAAGACACTTTGCCTGTGTCTAGTTTACTGTCTTCCTATGAAGAAATATATTCAAGTACTAGTGAAGAATGTGCTTGTTTTGCCTAGTCTGCAGCCTGGATTTTGCAACAAAGGCTCTTCTCCATGCTTCTGATCTTTTAGTCTTTAATTGATGGAAAGGAGCAAAGGAGGTAGAAACACTGAAGTAGAAAAGTCAGGGTAAATTGTTTGGGATCCTTGGACAGAGGGAGTGGAGATAAAGATGGGAGAATAAAATGTCTAATTAGAATGGAAGGCAAAGATAATTTATGAATGACAGCCACAACATAGTTTTATTTCTCCAAATAAGACTTATTCACATTCTTCACCTTTTTTTTTTTTTTTATGTTTCAATTGGCCTTTTAATTTGAGGTAGAACAGGGCTTTGTCTGAAAATAATTTAGAATGTCCTGAGGCACTCACATCATAAATACTATACTGCGGGCAAAATAATTATATCTTACACTGAAAAAATAGGCAGTACTGGGATTATAGAGGACTTTTTATCTGTGCTTCTTCCCCTTGTGCAATTCTGCTCCTGCACAGTCATGTAAGTTTTCATTTCATGCTTACATACTGTTTTTCTCAGGCATTCTTCCTCCTATAAAGAAGTCTCAAGGCTCTCTGAAGACTGTGTTTAAGCATTCCTTCCTGGGGTCCAGGCTATCAACTCAATAGACCATTTGAAATGAACTTGTTTTCTATGTTGCTGCACATCAACAGACTTAACAGAGCCATGTGGCACAACACAGCTGCACTCTTCTGAGTGTTTTAGATTGAAGGAAAATGAAACTTTTGGAACACCAAATCAAGATTCTGAAAGGGAAAAAAAAATAGATACAGATCTGGTAACATGTAAATAACAGGACACTGTCTGGGGAGGCTTCACTGATTCTGGATATTAAGACAAACTGCTCTGATTGGAAATTCAGCTCCACCAGACACACTTCAGACTGTGCAACCTGTGACACCACTCTTGCTCAGGGTTCACACCTCTTCATACCCCAGAGCAATGCAGGCACACATTTGTAGTGTAGGTTTAACCTCCGTGTAGCTCAGTAGTTATCTTGCCTGATACCAGGTGCTAGTTCAAGAAAATGTGAAGAACTCCACAAGTACAGAAGCAGCTCAAGCTTTTTTTTTTTTTTTTTTTTTTTTTTTTAAAAGCTTTGACTTAATTTTCTTCGCGCTTCCACAGACATGAACCATAATAATTAGAGCATGATAATTAGAGCTAGCTTTTGGAGTTGGCTGCAAGGGTAATCACCTGGGCATCCTAAGTACAAAATGAGGACAGAGGGACCATTAAGTTACCTTAGGCTGTGCCTATATTGAGATGCTGGGTGCACCTTACGGTGTGTGCTCCCAGACATGGCATGACCCCTTTTGGCCTTTCTGCTGGGATTTTCTTTCCCTGGAAATCCAGTTGAGACAAGGAGAGAAAGGACTACTGCGTGCACTGAAAAATTATCCTGGTTTTGCAGTTACCATATAGAAATGTGAAAAGGAGAAAGAGATCCGTAAATTACTTTCTCGATCTAACACTAAAATTCTCCTTGCTTTTTGCAAGTTGTTACCCACAGTTTTCTGCTTTATGGGTAGCTGGTATTTGCTGAAGGTTACACTGAAGTAAGATGCTAGAAAGTGGAAGCGGGTTATATCTAGCCATCCTTCTTCATGATGGGTAAGTGAATTATATGTGCAAGGAGCTATCTGGTGTACATAAGAAACAGGAAAGGGAAAATAATTTTACTTTTGTAAGGCGTGGAGTTGTTTTGCTGCTTTTTAACCTTAGAAAAATGTTTGTTTACCTGTGAGTTTCCACAGAAACTCAGCCTCAAATATAAAGTAATTTTAATGAGGTTTTTGACCCTCATGTGCAGGGATCTTAAACAAAAAGCATAGAAGAAAGTGTGGATACTTAAGAGGTGAACCACTGTGAACTGAGCCAAAGATCTACTGCATATTACAAATTAGTAACCATTTGTTCCTGCAGTTTTATTCAGGCTCTAGGAAAGGTTTCTATTTACTCTAATAGGGAAATAGCTGAATAGTTGAGGGTTAAATTTGCATTGACTATTGGGTTAAGACAAATCCTCAGTGGGGAGCGAATGGTTACTAAGGCAACAGGAGCATGCATTCAATACCTGTTATTCAAGTCTATATCCTCATCCTCATTAACTATCATATTGTTTATTAATATTCACTCTAAAATGACTGTTGCCAAAACATTTTTGCTTTGACCTAAGTAGCAGGACATGAATTAGCATGAAAAGAACTTATAACTACTAGAGACATATTAAGATGCCTCTTGAGCAGCACAGGCCTTTGTATCTGAAAAACAACTTTTTCTTCCATGTAATAAAACATCAAAAAAGCATCTGTAAACAGGGTTCTAAAGGGAGCTCTGCCTAGAAAACAGCAGGACCTATAATTATGGGGGTCACATCTCCTGAATCAACTAGCATGAAATCAGCAAAAAGCCAGGCCAAAGCACCCAATTAGCTTCCTAGCACCAATATGTAGGAACTGCCAGGTAAGACCATGCTAAGAGTATCTGACTCTATGTATCATTGAAGACAGTGACCAAGACAAAGTGTTTTAGGTGAAGCTGGAGTACTTGTGTTTCCCTATTTTTTTTCACTTCTGTGATAAATGAGATTAATATGTTCAGAAAATATATGCTACAATGTTGGCCTATGATTGTCTGCAGACATCGGGAACATTATGGTAAGGACTTGCAAGAACTAGTACACATTGGACAATACAATAGCACTTCACAAAGCTCTTAAGAAACCTTTGTCTAGGCTGCCACAAGCATGCAGAATCAAATATAAATAGCACCTCATCTCCAAGCTTATTCATTTCTCTCCCATTCAGAAATTACATATCAACAGCACTAGATGCCTCAAACTGAACCAAATAAACAATTTTAAATGTTTCTTTGGGACTTAAAATTCTTCCCATTCAGGGAACTGCTCTCCCTTCCCAGTCATCAAAACATATTATTTAATTACATTTAGATTTTCACACTATGTTAAAATGTTTGCAATATTTTATACAATGTCACTTACACATGAACATGGTGTGTTATTTGAATATATATATGACAGTGTGACTAAAAAAAATCTGTTTGTGGCAAGCAGGAGCTTGCCTTGCTCTTTCTTGAAACACTACCAGAGAGGTTAAGGTCGGCTGGATCTTCTCAGTTTGTTATTTCTGTAACCTTTCAGGAGACAAGGCATAACGTCATTTCCTTTTTATATTTGGCCTCAAATGCCCAATGCTTTTCTTAATTTTGAGTTAGGCCCTTAAGTCTATTGCATTTTGTTATCCACAGAGTTTAAACACTGTGAAGCTGAAATGCCCCCAAGTGTAACAGAGACTTATCAGTCAGTCTTAAAAACTTATGCTGTTGAGGAAAATTATCTAATTCTTTACATCTAAATGGTCTATGAAGATAGGAGCACTCAGCTACTGAAACAGAACTAAAACACTTGTTCTATATGACATATTGCAGGGAAGTATAGAGCACAGAGCTGATCTCCCACTGATCAATCTGGCCAAAAACAAACAAAAAACAAACAAACAAACAAACAAACAAAAAACCCCACTTGCTTAAGCTAGAATTTCAGATCTTCCAATATCCTTGATTTAGGCTGTCTGAAACCACAGTGATTTGTACACTCCCTGTAACATCACATTGGTTCAAACAGATGAATCATTCAAAAGATTTAGAAAATCATTCTAAGAAAACTTTTCTACAGAGTATGAATTCCATATTGTTATTAAATTCTCATAATTTTTCAATTCTCTATGGGTAGCTGTCAGATGAGACCTGGCACACACTGGAAAGCTGTTGAAGAAAGGTCAAGATGCCCTCATAGTTAGGATGCTTTTGTCCAATGGGATAAATACAGTAATTAAGAAACAAACATTAAAATCTATGGGGGAAAAAAATGGATTTCTTACAGGGATTTAAGAAGTATATGAATTTTTCACTTGAATTGGTTTTCAATTTCCTTCCTTTTGTTAGCCCCAGATGCTGACTTTATCAGGCACTGTAAAGATGAGACTGAGATTAACCATATGCTAAATACCCAAGACTTCCTACAATTAAAACCAGCACCTCAGAAAGGAATCTGAAGTATTTTGGATTTTGCTAGCAATTGAAGCTCAAAATCTTTGGGCTCCATTAAAATATTTAGCCCAAACCCCAAAGGCAAGAGAAGGCTTGTGACATTCCCCAGCAGAAGAGCTCTGAGGCTCCCAGGCACAGCAGGCAGGAGGCAGGGTCAGGACAGTCGAAGAACATTCATGGCTGGTGCGTCTCCCAGATTTGGCCATCTGGGCTCTCTTGTTCAGTGAGGAATGCTTGGAAAGTGCCAGCATAAAATTTCTTGTTAACTTTATAACTGGAAGCATTTGACCTCTGATTGCTTGCCATTGAGTGTGACAGTCATCAAAGAAAGGAAGTGAATATCAAATAAATTTAATCAAATAAGTGGGGTTTCTCTGTCTTGTGTGTGATGTATACAGGTTTTTATCTCCATGGAAAGCCAGAAAGAAATATAAACAATGTTCATCGGAAGGCATTGCATTTGATTTATTTTTTTTTTTATCAGAATTTAATTGAATATTTAAAGCTACAAAGGCATGAGCTCTGTGCCTTGTCCTATGAAATCACTTGAACTATCCCAGTGCAAATGTGGAAGTCTTTCCAAGACAGAAGTTTTTGATTGACTTTGAGAGCAATTTTAAAAATTCCCTCTTTTTGTTATTGCTAATGTAAGGGGAACAGTTGGTAAAATATTCTATAATCCATCTCATAAGGACTCATCTCATAAGGACTGTCCTTTCCAGTCTCAGCACACATTTATGCCAAATTACAGTATAACTTAACATTGCCTTAAAAGCATGTAGTTCTTCTGCACTTGAGAGTATAGTGAGCTCCTGAGTGAGATTCATTCCTTTAGATTATTTAAATAAATTGAAGAAGTGAAGTCTAAGAAAATAGCAACAGACAGTATAATTTTGTGTGTTTGTTTTTCACAAAAGTTAGAACAAACAACCTTATGATTGCAAAGGGGAGAATTTTCTAAATTCTGGACAGATAATCTCTCAAAGAGCTGCTTGGTAAAGTGCAACACTATAATTAGATTATTCCACCAAGTGTAATGAAGTAGGTCAGTTAAACCAACGTCTCCCTGCCTGTTATGAAATATAGTGAACTTTAGGAAGGAAAAGTATTTGAAACTTAGTTTTTAATAGGTATTATCTAACTGTTGGATAAAAGATTGCAAAAGGCTGATAATTTTTTTGATTCTTTTGAAAATATGTCTTAAGTTCTTACTTGGGAAAAGAGCACCATCTACTGATAATCAATCTGAAATTCCAATATGAAGTTTCATTTACATAGATAGTCTTGCATCAGTCAAATTGAATTCTTAGAGCCACAGTGACAAAGGCATAAGCCTTTGTCTTATGGGTTTTACTTATATATATCATAACCCTCTTTCTGGAAGCTTTGGAAGACTCTTGAACATGTGTGAAAGGATTACATATTTTTAGCCACCAGCTCAATGTGATGTTTTCTTGTTATTAGTAGCTGCAGAAAGCATGCTTAAGAACTTCAGAAAATATAGTGATATTGATAAACCCATATCATCATCAAAAGGATGATACATGCTTTCCTAGTACAGTTGCTTGTTAGAGATGCTCACTTCACAAGCACCTGCCTAGTCACCTGAAGAGCTAACCGAAGGGTAAAGGATTTTTTAAATGTCCCCAGGGAGAGAGGATAAGGACTGCCCTTTCCAGTCTCAGCACAGATTTATGCCAAATTACAGTATAATTTAACATTGTCTTAAAATCATATAGTTCTTCTGCACTTGAGAGAATAGTGAGCTCTTGAGTTCACCTCCAAAGCTCTTTTTATTTTTATTTTTATTTTATTTTTTTCCCAGAGAGCCAGCTGTGATAAAGAATGATTGACAGAGAAGTAGTCACTGGTGAGAGCAACACTTATCCAGTGCAATAAACACTCTCTCCACTCACACACATAAGATGCAGCTGTATTGAAATCTAAGGTCATTACTCGTGTTTTACCAGACATATTCCAATTATATGATTTTAATTATATCACATGTCTTCTTTTGTGGCTGCTCTGAATGCACTGACTTTTCTTCCACAAAGTTTGCTCAGAAAAGTTATTTTCTTTATTTTTTTTCTCTCTTATGACTAAATGATTGCACTCTGACTCATTAGAACAAAGAAGCAGCCAAGAGCAGTGGGGAGGACTGTAAAGAAGCTGTGAGGAGGATCCCAGGGAATAAGGGTGGTGGTACAGCAGGCCTTAGAGGGGCATAGACCTGGCTGAGAAGGCAGATGGGTTGCGAAGATGACCAGAACAGCTGCAGCTTTGGTCTGTACAGAACCAAGGACTGGAATGCCCTGAGCCAAGGCTTGGAGACCCCCAGCAAGGATTCTCCCAGCTCTGTCTCCAAACCTGGGGGAGAGGGGGTGTAAAGACTGCAGAGCCTGCTGGTGCACTCAGGCAAGTGCTACCCAACAGTAGCAAGTAAGCTTAGTTATAAATATATATATATATATTATTTTATTTTCTCATTTTCCTGCACATTTGACAGGACTTGAATTCTTTAAAAGCTCTAATGCTATTCCAGAAAATTAGCATGCTGGTGATTGCTGTCATCCTATGAGTGACAGGCTATTTTCTCACTGTCTTACACCTGATGTTGATTGTGACAGTTGTCTCTAAACCAGAACATGGGGAGCTGAACCATGAGCTCCCACCTCTGCATGAACAGTTACAGCTTGAAACTCTTGAGCTGAGTATCTGTGACCTCCACTTATGTCTCTGCAGGTCTGGCACAGAGAGGAATTCATGATATGTTTATTATCTATTAATGCAATTATGACTTTCTCTGACCACAGGAAAATTAAGGTCCTTCTCATACTACTGCCTTTCTCAGGCCATAGTCCATCAGCCAGAGCTAAAAGCTATTAGTGCTCAATAATTGCTTGCTTAACTCAGCCTTTTAAATATTCTTGAATTCCTTGTCCCAGAGGCGTGCATTCATGTGAACATCTCAGCTGGGGAAGGAGTTGTTTAGAGAACATTTCTAGACCTTGTGGCTACAGGGAAAACTTAAAACCATGAATCATTTGCATTCAAGATACTCCATTACCCTGTTTAGATATAAAATTATCAGTCTTTTGGGTTTGTGGTTTTTCTTTCTTTACACACTGGAATTTTACCGAAAAAATTTGTAATTTGGCTGGAACAAAAGTATTTCAAGGCAGGTACACAAGTATTTCAAGATTTCTGGATGCAAAGTTTGGTGAGTAAAAAATCTTTTTCCTCAGATAGAAGGAAGGAGAAAGGAATTACTGGATCTAAACAGAAAGCATAGTAAAATCATAGGTAGGATGATTCAAGAGGGAAGGCAGCTCAGAAAGTCTCTAGTCTAACCTTCAGCTCAAAGCAGAAGCTCTGAGCTTGGACCAGGTTCCTCAGGGCTTTATCCAACTGAGTCTTTAAAACCTCCAAGGATGGAGATGGCACAGCTTGTTTTGGGCAACCTGCTACACTGCCTGACTGACTGCATGATAAAAGAGTTTAAAGTTAAATGTGTCCAAGTTAGAATGCAAGTTGCCTATACTCATACACGTATTGAAGGAATGGAGAGAAACAGACAAAGTAGAGCTATTTATATGAGGAAAGACACAAGCAGTGATGTTTATAGTCAGATACTAAGCAGGTGACTTATAAGCATCTGTTGGCTATGCTAAGGGTGTATCACCAGGAAATGTACTTCAAAGGTATATGATAAACTCATAGATAGAGCTTGCAGATTTCCTTTTGTTGAAATGCAGTATTAAATCACTCTGGTAGGTTTGGCTTATCTGGTCAGGAAATGCATTTTCATGTATCTAGAAGAATAAATGTGAGGTTCAGTATTTATTTTTTCATTCAAAGTATTCATCTGAAATTTATGTGATTGGTCTGTTTTAGGAGCACCTGATCGTAATTACTTAGCATATAAAGAAGATTAATCTGGTATTTTGGTTTGTCTAGCTCCTTCTCAAGTCAGACTCCCTTCATTCATGACAAGCAACTTGTGGGGTTACTCTAAAAAGGGGCAAGTCTTAATTTTTCAAGTTCGTAGATTGAACCCAACATCCAGACCATGCCACTGGAATAAGAAGCAATTTCTCCTTCTGTTGGAAAATGCAGAAATAATCAATTTTTAATGATGCTAGGCAAGACTCCAATGTGGATGCTCAGCTCTGCCTTGGAAATAATGCTGTTCATCAGTCCTGCTGTTCAGGGACCTTCTGTGGGTTATAGCTTCTTTGTTTCTCCTGTAGCTTATTCTCCTCATGAAGTTTGAAACTCTGAAGTTTCCCTGTTTCTGGAAAAAAAAGGACTTTAAAGACAACGGAGAGCTCTAGAGTTTGCTCTAGAGATTCCTGGACTGGGTGGTGTCTGACAGGGTCTCCCTGCTCTAGCTGTAGCTCTGGTGATGGCCCATTGCTGCTGGGGTAGCAGAGAGGAGCAAACATTGCAGGTGACCTCAGGACTTTCAGGTCTAAGCTGTGCTCTTGGCCCCTGGGAATTTGATCACACAGAGCTGGGCAAAGTCAGTTGTACAGTTAAAATAAAGAAGACTTCAGTACTTTCACATGCATGATGAGGATTTTTTTTTTTTTCCTAAAAACAAAAACAAACATTTGTTTTTATATTTATTTATTTATTTATTTAGTTTCCCAAACTTCAGCCTTTCTATTGAACTAGGCCAAATGTCTGTGTTTTGTAGTGCTAGGAAGTTTATTTGAAATTCACAGTACTCTGTGTAGAGATTAGACCTCGGAAGCCTTGGCATAAATGACCATAAAACTACATTTGAAAACTTGACCTTAAACAACTTCAAACTTGCATAATCAGTCAGCGACATCTCTTATTTTTCTGTGAAAAATAAACAAAGTCATTGATCTGAGAACTCCAGAGGTTAAGAGGATAAGAGGAGGGTGAGGAAGAGCTCCTAAGAGGATAGAGGAGGGTGAGGAAGTTAATTTGAAAATGATGTTTTCAACAGGTTTAAATTAACAACAAACTACACTTCCACTGGAAAATATTTGAGGAAATGTTTAGGAAACATTTTTAGGCAGGCACTTATACTTGGAATATTTAAAGATATGTGCATAATATATTCTGTGTGTATTGTATATTAAGATAGTGCATGTCCCCATGGCAAGACAAGAGAAAAACCTGTAAAGATAGAGATCCTCAGAAACTGTTCAATCACAGCAAAAGTGATATAAAATATATTTCAACAAGGCAAAGAAAATTGGCAGAAATGAACTCAAAATCCAAAGGTTAACTATAATAAAACACAAACAGAAATCTTAATATGTGGTTTTCTGGCTCCATCTGGTGTTTAACAGAATTTATAGTTCAAGGAAATCTGATTTCTACTCCCTTTTCCAGCTCTACATTGGAAATGAAGAGAGGTCAGTAACAAGATACTTAAATTTAGGTAGTCTGAAGGCTTATAGTCAAAGTTGTGTATTCACTCTGTGAAGGTACAGGAGTATTGTTTTTTATCAGTATTTATCTCCCGTGACTGAAATCATATCCAGATCTAAGAAAGGGTTTTTCTTACCACTCTCCCTCGGGATACATCAGGCTGCTAAAATATTATTCCTCTCTACCAACCTTGCCCCACAGTATATCCTCATTTTGGCTAAATCCTCAGCACTACTTCTTTACTCAAGTTAACCTTCAGAAACCTTTTTTATTTTTATTTTTATTTTTATTTTTATTTTTATTTTTATTTTTTATTGTTCCTGCTTTCAAGTCAGATAGTATCATATTTACTGACTATTAAGCAAATGCTATTTGGGAGGAAGAACGAGAAGGCTACCAGTTGACCACTCACTGGATCAAAAGTTCGTGGAGAAAGTATGTGTAGAGTCCAGGACATAAATATCTTTCCTTTTCCTTGTTAGTATTTTTTACAATACAATGGTGTAACACCCTTCTTTTTCTACTGGGCCTAACATACAAAACTACAAAACTGTCTGGTCCTGTTATGCTCTTACACCAGCAAACTTAGGTTTTTTTGTTTGTTTGTTTGTTTGTTTGTTTGTTTTGGGGGGGGAATTATTTCCATCATTTAGGAAAGAGATTCTTAAACTTGTTCCATAGAGAGGATTATAAACAGATCTACACATAAATGTTAAAAACATTAGATGATAATGAATGCATTTTCAAATATGATTTGGCAATTGAGAATATTGTAGAATAGCCAGTACTTCCTAACAAACAAGTTTTCTGCACACCTCATCTACTTAACTATATTATAGAGCACCTGAGTAAAGTAGATAGCATTGAGAAAGTCTTCTGCAGCAGCAGATGTATGAGAAATGACTTTTTTTCCTTTTTTTCAGTTAGAAATATGTTTTCCAATCTTACTAATTTTTAGAACCTTACTCTTCACGATTCTTGGTTGTAAGTAACAATATGTAGCAATCTTACTGCTGATCCTTGACTCATACACTCTTTATATTGCAGTAGTTCACACTTTTGGCTTTGGACCTGTTGTTTTCCCACATAAAGCACTCCATTTCCTAAAATATGTGTGTGTGATGGCAAGGTGGAAGTACCTAAAGCAAAGAATTTGTAAATCAGCTGTCAGTCTCACTGGCCTCAGGTTTCACCAGGGCTTTCAGCTGAGTGCAGCCAGCTCAGTATCAGAAGCTCAGTGCACTTCTGTTTGAATTGTTGTTCCTCACCCCACGTTTATTCTGCACATTTCTGCTGCCAGTCTTTACAGCAACAGCTGGTAGCTATAAGAGAAGAAGCTGCAACAATTGCCTTAAAAGAAGACCCAGACAACCTTGAGCCCCCAGTCTGAAAAGGGTTATGACTTGTGTCATCCCCTGACAGGACAAGCAGGACATAAAAAACAACCCACAAAGCAAATAAAAAGCAGGACCTGTAACGAACCCATCCCCAAGCAGGAAAAAACAACAACAACAACAACAAAAACAGTGCCACATGGCACGATGGACTCCTTCCAACCCTGAACAATGTCCAGAATAGCATCAGTGGAGTTGGAGACGGTATTTTGTGTGTCTCTCTGATTCCTTCTCTTCTCCAAGATTAAATAAATTAAGTCCAACCAGGGTACAGTCAATGCTCTGGCTGTTTTGGAAACTGCCTCCTTGTGACACACTCTGGTCTGAGGTTAAGACAAATTTTGGGGGAAACTCAAAAAAGGAAGGGCCGTTGGTTTTCTTTCTTTTCCTTTCTTTCTTTCTTTCTTTCTTTCTTTCTTTCTTTCTTTCTTT
>CM021765.1:61500958-61517410 GCA_011076525.1 Nettapus auritus | reverse complement strand
GGTTTATGATCTTTGGAAAAAAGGGCAGGTCAGGATGTTGTAAAGATGTGTAGGGACAAAATTAGAAAGGCCAAGGCTCATCTGGAGCTCAATCTAGCTACTGACATTAAAGGTAACAGAAAATGTTTTTATAAATACATTAACACAAAAAGGAGGACTAAGGAGAATCTCCATCCTCTACTGGATGCGGGGGGAAACTTAGTGATGAGTGATGAGGAAAAGGCTGAGGTGCTTAATGCCTTCTTTGCTTCAGTCTTTAGTGGCAAGACCAGTTGTTCTCTAGATACCCAGTACACTGAGCTGGTAGAAGGGGTTGGGAAGCAGGATGTGGCCCTCACAATCCATGAGGAAATGGCTGGCAACCTGCTACAGCATTTAGATGTATGCAAGTCAATGGGGCCAGATGGGATCCACCTGCGGGTACTGAAAAAACTGGCAGAAGAGCTGGCCAAGCCGCTTTCCACTACTTATCAGCAGTCCTGGCTATCAGGGGAGGTCCCAGTCAACTGGCGGCTAGCAAATGTGACGCCCGTCTACAAGAAAGGCCGGAAGGTAGACCTGGGAAACTATAGGCCTGTTAGTTTGACCTCAGTGCCAGGGAAGCTCATGGAGCAGATTATCTTGAGTGTCACCACGCAGCACTTGCAGGGCCACCAGGTGATCAGGCCCAGTCAGCATGGGTTTATGACAGGCAGGTCCTGCTTGACTAACCTGATCTCCTTCTATGACAAAGTGACACACTGGGTGGGCGAGAGAAAGGCTATGGATGTGGTCTACCTTGACTTACCTTGACGTACCTTGACAGTAAGGTTTTTGACACCGTTTCCCACAGCATTCTCCTCGAGAAACTGGCTGCTCTTGGTTTGGACTGGCATATGCTTTGTTGGGTTAGAAACTGGCTGGGTAGCCGGGCCCAAAGAGTCGTGGTGAATGGAGTTAAATCCAGTTGGAGGCCCATCACTAGTGGAGTCCCCCAGGGCTCAGTACTGGGACCAGTTCTCTTTAGTATCTTTATTAATGATCTGGATGAGGGAATTGAGTGCACCCCCAGTAATTTTGCAGACGACACCAAGTTAGGTGCATGTGTCAATCTGCTTGAGGGTAGGAAGGCTCTGCAGGAAGATCTGGATAGGCTGGACTGATGGGCTAAGGCCAGCTGTATGAAGTTCAACAAGGCCAAGTGCCAGGTCCTGCACCTGGGGCGCAACAACCCCAAGCAGCACTGCAGGCTGAGAGATGAGTGGTTAGAAAGCTGCCTGTCAGAGAAGGACCTGGGAGTATTGGTTGATAGTCGGCTGAATATGAGCCAGTAGTGGCAAAGAAGGCCAACAGCATCCTGGCTTGTATAAGAAACAGTGTGGCCAGGAGGTCTAGGGAAGTGATTTTCCCCCTGTACTCGGCTCTGGTGAGGCCGCACCTCGAGTACTGTGTTCAGTTTTGGGCCCCTCACTAAAAGAAGGACATCGAGGTGCTTGAGTGAGTCCAAGGAAGGGCAACAAAGCTGGTGAGGGGTCTGGAGAACAAGTCTTATGAGAAGCGGCTGAGGGAGCTGGGATTGTTCAGCCTGGAGAAGAGGAGGCTCAGGGGCAACCTTATCGCACTCCACAGGTACCTTAAAGGAGGCTGTAGAGAGGTGGGGGTTGGTCTATTCTCCCATGTGCCTGGTGACAGGACGAGGGGGAATGGGCTGAAGTTGTGCCAGGTGAGGTTTAGGTTGGATATTAGGAAGAACTTCTTTACTGAACGAGTTGTTAGTCACTGGAATAGGCTGCCCAGGGAAGTGGTTGAGTCACCATCCCTGGAGGTCTTTAAAAGACGTTTAGATGTAGAGCTTAGGGATATGGTTTAGTGGAGGACTTGTTAGTGTTAGGTCAGATGTTGGACTAGGTGATCTTGGAGGTCTCTTCCAACCTAGATGACTCTGTGATTCTGTGATTCTGTAGTGTGACGCCCATCTATAAAAAGGGTTGTAAGGAGAAACTGGGGAACTACAGGCCTGTTAGCCTGGCCTCAGTACCAGTAAAGGTACTTTACTGAGCAGGTCAACTTGAATGCAATCATGCAGCATATGCGGGACAACTGGGGGATCAGGCCCAGTTAGCATGGGTTCATGAAAGCCAAGTCCTGCCTGATCAACCTCATCTTCTATGGCCAGGTAACCCGCCTGGTGGATGAGGGAAAGGCTGTTGACGTAGTCTACCTAGACCTCAGCAAGGCCTTTGACACAGTCTCCGGCAGTGTCTGGAGAAGCTGGCAGCACATGACTTGGACCGGTACAAACTTTGCTGAGTTAAAAACTGGCTGGACGGCCAGGCCCCGGGAGTAGTGGTGAATGGAGTGAAATACAGCTGGTGACTAGTCACCAGTAGCGTTCCCCAGGGGTCAGAGTTGGGGCCCATCCTCTTTAATATCTTTATTGATGATGGAATTGAGTTCATCCTCAGTAAGTTTGCAGATGACACCAAGTTGGGGGGAAGTGTTGATCTGCCAGAGGGTAGGAAGGCCCTGCAGAGGGGCCTGGACAGGTTGGATCGATGGGCAGAGACCAGTGGAATGAGGTTCAACATGGCTAAGTGCCAGGTCCTGCACTTGGGCTACAACAACCCCATAGAATGCTACAGGCTGCAGGGCAGAGTGGCTACAAAGCTTTGCAAAGGAAAGGGATCTAGGGGTGTTGGTCGATGCTTGCCTGAACATGAGCCAACGGTGTGCTCAGGTGGCCAAGAATGCCAACAGCATCTTGGCTTGTATCAGGAATAGTGCAGACAGCAGGACCATGGAGGTGATCGTCCCCCTGAACTCAGCTCTGGTGAGGCCACACCTCGAGTACTGTGTTCAGTCTGGGGCCCATCACTTCAATAAAGACATCAAGGCCCTGGAGCGTATCCAGAGAAGGGCAATGAAGTTGGTGAAGGGCCTGGAACACAAGTCCTATGAGGAGCGGCTGCGAGAACTGGGGTTGTTTAGACTGGAGAAGAGGGGGCTCAGGGGAGACCTTACTGCTCTCTGCAACTCCCTGAAAGGAAGGTGTGGGGAGCTGGGGGTCAGCCTCTTCCTGCAGATAACCAGTGATAGGACTAGAGGGAATGGCCTCAAGTTGTGCCAGGGGAGGTTCAGGTTGGAAATGAGGAGACATTTCTTCTCAGAAAGAGCAGTCAGGCGTTGGAAGGGGTTGCCCAGGGAGGTGGTGGAGTCACCATCCCTGGGAGTATTTAAGGAAAGGCTGGACGTGGTACTTAGGGACATGGTCTAGTGGGCGATATTGGTGGCAGGGTGATGGTTGGATCAGATGACTTTGGAGGTCTTTTCCAACCGTAATGGTTCTCTGATTCTATGAGAAAACAGTCTGTCCTTAAATCCTGTCCAGACCACGTTTCAGCTTGCCACTGCTGTCTCTCATCCACCCAGCTATGAAGGGCCTGCATCTGTCTAAGCACTAACCACCTTGTAGGCCCTGACGGGGTGCTGTTAGGCGCCCCCAGCCACCTCTCAGCTCACCAAGTCCTGCTCCCTCAGCCTCCCCTCTCCAGCCCTGACCAGCTCTGCAGCCCTCCACCGAGCTCGCTCCAGTTTGTCTATATACTGGGGGCCCCAAACCTGGCCGTGGTACTTTAGACGTGGTCTAGCAAGTGCTGAGTGGACAGATACTTCTGTTAACCAAACACAGCCCTCTATACTCTACTTTTAATAAAATTCCATTTTGAAATTCCCTTCTGGGAGTTCCAAAGTGCAGAAATATAGCTTCTTCTGCCTTTTATTTATTTATTTATCCTCACATGGCTGAAAACCTTTCATTCAGCATTGGCATGGGAAGCCGAGACTTCTGAAGGCACTGAACCAAGACACCCAAATCATTAATGATTTCGCCAGTATCTGAGTGTCTGTTTCCCCAGATATTTCCCCCAGCTTGAATTTGTTCTTTCTGTGTATACTCGGATTCTCTGCCACCAGACTCCTCCCCGTGCACAAGGAAGCCTTCAGAAGGTGTCCAGTAGCCCGCTTTGTCCCATCCTTATCCTCCAATGCGACTGGGGGCTGGTGGAAGCTTCCCCCCACCCCTGCTCTGCCCTGCCGGGGAGGCCCAGGACGTGGAGAGAGACCGTGGGGCCGCCCAGCGGCGCGGGCGTTGGTGGGCGCACCCGTCCCCGCGGCGGCGGCGGCGATGAGGGCGGGCCGGGACCCGGAAGAGGAGCCACCGCCGACCGCCTGACTTCCCAGGCAGGCAGGCAGAACGGGCGGGCGCCATGCTGCAGTTCTTGGTAAGGCTCCGCCGGGCTGTGGCAGCGCCGCCATTTCGCGGCGGGGCGGAGCGAGGCGGAGGCCGGGGCGGCGGGCTGAGGGCTGCGCCGCAGGGCGGGCGGGGGCGGCGGGGCGGCCGCTCGGGGGAGGCTCGCCGGGGCCCGCGGTGGAGGAGATGCCGGCGTGTGAAGCAGCCTCGCCTCAGAGCCCCCAGGCTCACCGTTGTCAACACCGGGAGACTGAGTTGACTGAAGCTGCGAGCACAGTGTCCTAGTGCTTGTGGTTTGCTGCAGTTTCTCTTCTACCGCGCCTTAGAGGCGATCCTGGCCGTTTCGGTCGCACTCCTTTTTGTCAGGGAGCAGCACGATTGTTCGGTGTCTCTGTCGTGCGGTGCCGGCTGTGGTTCAGCTACCTGCAGGGTGGTTCTTCTCAGTTTCTCTAAAAATAAGGATGTTATGTCTTTTTATATCCAAATCATGCCCTTAGTTTGTCTTTAAGATTCAGCAAATTTTCTGTGCTCACGGTAATAACCTCCAGCTGCTCAAATTTCTCTGTACTAGTGCATCATGTACCTCCCTCCTTTAGGGAGGGCCGTCGTTTTCAGCCCTTGCCATTTTGCACAGCTTTAAAAATTGATCAGTGGAGATGCTGCTTTGTGTGTGTGTGTGTGTGTAAGTTACGGCAAGTCATAATGTTTCATTGCTTTTCTTTAAATCCCCATAGCATTAACAGATTATTTTTTATATATTATTATTCTTTATATATTTTTTTTATTTTTATGATTTTTTTTCTCCTATTTTCTGTCTTTATTTATGCTTCCCTAAACTCTTGTGGATGTCTGAGGTTGGATGCCTGTCTACTCTTAATTAAATACTTAGTGCCCGCATTTTTACTGTGAAGTCAGAAAAGAAGTTACCTGTCCAAAAATAAAATAAAAATCCGTTCTCTGTTGTAACAAAGTACAGAGACAGTCTCCCATTTTTAATTCTGGTGGTGTGTAAGTCATTGAGGGGGGTGCTCTAGGTTTTCAGTTTTGTTGAGATGTGACCCAGTAAATACAAACAATTAGTGGTATTCTTTAATACTTCAACAGGGAAGAGTAAGTCAGCTGGCTAATAAATTTCATGCTAAGCCTTACTAAGGACAAGAAGAGATGGCCCTTTCTAAGTTGAGACATCCTTGTGTGATTCTATGGAATGAATAAAAAGTCCCATTTCTTGTCTCAACTTTAAAATGAAATTTAACAATAAGTTGATATGAAAGCTTCAGTCATTTCTGTAACTGTCTTTAGTTGTCTTTCTCCACTCGATTTAAAACATTAAGTAACACTAAATGTACTTAGCCAGTCTCAAAGTTTCTGTGTTTATCAACTCTTGCTGTTATTTTTTTTTTTTTTTTCAGTTTCTAGATAAAAACCTCATTATGACATCTCAATTAGTGCCTGAAAGTTTGAAAAAAAAGATAAATTAATTCTGAGTTTTCTTCTTTGGGTGTAGATTGGGTGTTTGACTTTTGCTCTCCCTTGTTAGGGCTGTAACAGGGAGATAAAGGGATAATCTTGACAACCTTATATTTTTGTTACCCAGAGTTAAGCATAAACTAAACGTTTGCTTAAAATGTGTCTTGAAATGCTGGGTTGAAATTGGATGACCCTGAACAAGCTTTATTGTCGTTAATGAACATGCACACTTGAATTGCCTATATTTTTTGCAGTCCAAATTTTTTGAAGTCTAAATACTGAGTTTTTTCCCACTGTTTGAATTGTCAGCTATTAAAGTAAATGTAACTGGGTAGATTGCTCTGGAATGAAACGTGAGACTTTTCAGTAAAAGAGCACACTTAAAAAGTGTACTACTAATGTCAGTACCATCTGTACCAAATAAGGCTTATCACATAGCAGAACAAGAGATAGTTCTCCCATCTTTGGAAATATTCTAGGTTAAAAGCCTAGAAACCTGCTAGGACCTAGTTTGTGTTTTCAACTGAATTCCCAAAGATACCTATGTTGGAGATAGAGGAAACTTCTTTCTGTTACAATGATCCGCTACATTAAGAGGAATCACAAGTCTGGTTTACTTCAGTGCAACATTTGTTAATGTCTTTCAGAGTACTTCATTAACTGGTAAGTAAAACTTCAACAGCAAATTGTAACTGCTGCAGCACCCACAAAAAGAACTATGCTTCTTCTTAAATTATAAACACTATACTCCTTAAAAAGTAATAACAAACAATAAGATCAAAAGTCTATGGAAGAAATTACTGAAGTTATTGCAGTGATGGTTCATGGGGCAGCTTTCAACCAATTTTAATTTTCTGTAGCTAACTTTTTATCAGTGCTACTTAAGGACTCTGAGTCACTGGAAAGATGAGCTGTACTGTGTACCACTTTGGGCTTGGAAAAGATGTCTACTCAGATGTGATGGGAAAGTTGTTGTGGACAGTGGTTTTAATTTTCTTAAAATAGTCTTATTTTGGCAGCGGTGCCTGAGTAATAATAATTTTCTTAAATAGAATTGGCCTCAGCTGCAAATGAATGGAGGCACAGTATTAGTAGTCTCTACTTCCAAAATAGTCAAACGAACTTTTATAGTATAGTGTGTCCTTATTATGGTGTGTAACAATTAAAAATATCCAGAACCTATTAGAGCTGCTGAATGAAAATTTCGTCATCTGCATTTGAAGAGAGGAATTTCTTTCCCTCCCAAAGTGAATCATAGAATCATTAAGGTTGGAAAAGACCTCCAAGATCATCTGGTCCAACCGTCCCTTACCAACCAACATTACCCACTAAACCATGTCCCTAAGCACCACATCCAACATTTCCTTGAACACCCCCAGGGACGGTGACTCCACCACCTCCCTGGGCAACCCCTTCCAATGCCTGACTGCTCTTTCTGAGAAAAAATGTCTCTTCATTTCCAACCTGAACCTCCCCTGGCACAACTTGAGGCCATTCCCTCTAGTCCTATCACTGGTTATCTGCAGGAAGAGGCTGACCCCCAGCTCCCCACACCTTCCTTTCAGGGAGTTGCAGAGAACAGTAAGGTCTGCCCTGAGCCTCCTCCAGACCAAACAACCCCAGTTCCCTCAGCCGCTCCTCATAGGACTTGTGTTCCAGGCCCTTCACCAGCTTCATTGCCCTTCTTTGGACATGTACCAGGGCCTCGATGTCCTTGTAGTGAGGGGCCCAAAGCTGAACACAGTTCTCGAGGTGTGGTCTCACAAGAGCAGAGTACAAGGGATGATCACTTCCCTGCTCCTGCTGGCTACGCTATTCCTGATACAAGCCAGGATGCCACTGACCTTCTTGGCCATCTGGGCACACTGCCAGCTCATGTTCAGGCGAGCATCAATAAGCACCCCCAGATCCTTTCCTCTGCACAGCCTTCCAGCCACTCTGCCCCAGGCCTGTAGCACTGCGTGGGGTTGTTGTGGCCAAAGTGCAGGACCTCTCTCTTAGCCATATTGAACCTCATTCCATTGGCCTCTGCCCATCGATCCAACCTGTCCAGTTCCACTTGAGGCTTTTCTTCAACTGGGAAGTAGGGGAACAAGATGAGAACTGTGCTTCCATTTTGCTCTCCTTCTAGAGTACAGTTTCACAGACAGCCTTCAAGCAACTACGAGTCTGCAGTTGTCAAAAGAGGTTGTGCTCTGCTTCCGGCAATGCTTTCCTACCTTAGAGGAGCCCCTAGATCAGAATGGATTTGGCTTAAAACTTATCTTTTGAGGTCCAAGGGACCTGGGAGGTGCACAGTTGGTGGTGGTTGCAGAAGAAATGTAGCAGCAGTACTGCACAGGGGCAAAGTGGAGAGGGATGAGAAAAAGTGGAGAGGCCAGCTGCCCATCGGTGACAGCGCAGTTTTGCATCAGTTGAAGTTGATGGGGGAGCACCTTTTGAGATGAGGCTGAGATTTTTTTGCTGTCAGAACCTCCGTTCTGCGATTCCAGCTTGTGAATCTTTTTTGTTGCTACTGTATTATTAATGTGTTACATCATTCTGTGTATGTATTCTTCCCCAGCACTGAGTTTTACTCAGGTATTGTTTTACTGAGGTATTGATGTAGGCTTTTCAGTTGTGGACGAAGGCCTCTGAAGAATGTGGGTCCCTGCTGCTATGTAGTTGTACTTTCCCAGTGCTATGGGAGTTACTGCCTTTGTGGGTTTGCAAAGAACTTTACAAAGATGATCATAGCCTTATCCAGTCTCGGAGAATTGTATTTAAAACACACCGTTATTTCCAAACTACAATACAGTTAAGGTTTTCCTAGAGAAGCGACTGGGTAAAATTGTGTCCGCCTTTGGAAGAAAGGCGCAAAAGTACAACTGAAATTGAAACTCTTTACTTTTCACTTTTTTTTTTTTGTCTTAACCAATGTCCTTTTGATGGGATGCTAACAATTCTTTTCTTTCTCCCTTTGTAGCTTGGTTTTACTCTTGGCAACGTGGTTGGGATGTATCTGGCTCAGAACTATGATGTAAGTATCCTTGCATTCTTAGAATTGAACTTATTCTGAATTGAAAATATAAGGATGTTTTACTTTAATCAAAATTAAATCAGTGTTAATTTTGTTTTATTGGATTTGAATAGAATACAAATTGTACTAACTTTAGTTACAGATAAACTCAGATTTAAATGGAACCGCAAAGAGCTGAATGCTCTTTGACATCTTGTCTGTGAGAAAGTAATAATGTTTAGAGCCTTAACTAATACTGGGGACCTAGAGCACAGATAGTGTAACCAGACATCTACATAGGTAGAGGCAGGAGAAACAGAAAAAGTCTAGCCAGCTGTTTGGGAGATTTCAGTACCTGCTTCTATTTCAAACACTGATCTGTAGTCTTTCTGTCTTTGACTGAGACTTTTCTCAGAGTTAGAACAGAAGATTTACAGCTAAGTTTTCAATACAAGCTTTCAGTTTCTGCAGAGTAAGTAGAATCCCTTAAAAGACCAGTTCCACTTAGCTGCTTGCAGGCTAAAGGAGTTATTGAAATTTAACGTATTTTTTCCTTTCTTTTATAATCTATACTAGCTTTTTCTTTTCAATATGTTTTACAAAGGCAGGAAAATCCAGTCAAAATAACATATTGTGTATCAATTTGTATTGTAAGCATAGTGTAGTGTTTTTCTGGAAGCACTAATGATGCGCTGCCACAAGAGGGGGACTTCAGCTTTTGATTTGGAGGAAATGGTTCCCTGATAATGTAATGCTGTCTTGCAGTGGTAATTGGTAATATGGTAATTTTATTGCTGGTATCAAAAATTATTTTTCTTAGATAATATCAAAGATGAACTTGTCATCATGAGATGCTAATTCTGCAATCATATGCTTGTGTGTTTAATTATAAGCATATGGAGAGTTCTGTTGATAGCAGCGTACTTCTCTTGGTTTATTTGAGATGTCAGACCTGTTATGGGTTGGGCTCTTAATTTTGATTAATTTGGGGCTCTTAATTTCTTAAGCTCCTTTGAAGAAAAGGAGCTTAACTTTGAAAAATAGGGAAGAGAGAAACTTCTGACATTTCCTGTGCTATCATCCTCAAACCATCCAACCAGAGGTCTGCAGTCTGTTTGGATTGAATATCCTTCTCTGTGGTCAGGGTACAAGTAAAAGTTCATGATTTTCTTCATAAATACCAGTGAAAATTCTGGTTTGCTTTCATTTAATAAGTTCACTTGTAAAATCCTATGTTGTTGATTCCAAATTTAGGTCAGAGTCATAAGGTAATCTGTTTCTATCACTGCCTTAAAAGTTCCTTTTTTTTTCCCCAAGTTGTCGAAACATACTGTTAGATTCCTTTTAAAAATGCTTTTGTTTTTAAAAGAAAGCTGAAGCTTTGAAGTTCACAAGCAGCAAATTGAATTTTCATTCAAGTCTGAAGCGACAAAAGGTTGACAATTTGCAATGCAGTAAACTTCCCCACTGCAGTGGGGAATTTTGGTGCCCACAAAATGGACCAGGAGAGGTATTTCTTCACAGATTATTTTAAAACATTGGCTGTTATTAAGCATCTTTTTTCTCCTTTTTTTTTTTTTTTTTTTTTTTTTTTTGACCAGTATAGTACAATCTAATTTTCCCTCTAAAAGTCATCATTAAAGCCTATGCATCAGTGTTTGAATCACTTACTCTTTGGCAGTTCATTCTCTTTCAGTGAGGAAGCCAGACTGGTCTTAATGAATTTCCTCTGAAGTGATTTCTTTTCCTCTCTCCTGTTCCCATCAATACTGACTGATATTTTTTTTAGCAAGCTGCCTATTCCAAAATATTTCCCAAAGTCTCATTTGAGGTGCTTTCCTCTTCTGTTTGCTTGAGGCTACTTTGCTTTTAACAAAATCTGTGCAAAGCATCTATTAGAAAGCAGTGTAAACTTTTTCGAAATTCTGTGTTTATGGTATGGTCTTACCTGGTGAAGTTCATGAGATCACTTAACTAATTTTTTTGTTGTTGTTGTTACTGGTTTCTTGTTTTTCTCTTTAAAGATTCCTAACATCGCAAAGAAGCTTGAAGATTTTAAGAAGGATGTGGAAGCTAAAAAGAAACCTCCCAGCGACAAGTCCTAAGGGAGCAGTGTTACCTAAGTCACGTCTGTGCATGCATCAAGGATGCAATTTACCTTTCAGGCAACAAAGATCAAGTAGAGGTTTGGCATGGGAGCTTACTCCGTTTTTAGTCTCCTAGAGCCAGAATGTCCTGTTTTGAAAAAGCAACCATGAACTTTTTGTGGGACTGATTTTCAAGGGTTTCAGAATTTTGGATTTGCAACGAAACGACTGGATAAGATCACTTATACTTTTCGTTATTGCTTTTCCTAATATTTTATAGCACATTTTTACCTGATCCAACTGGAGAATAGTGTTACCCCTGTTATTATGTATACCTCATACTTTGTAATACCCGAAGTCTTAGAATACAGTAAAAGAAATTAAATGCATCATGAAGTAACTTTCAGGGTTTCTTGTAATTTGTTGTGGGTACTTCTTAAGATCCTGCATTCCATTATTTGAGATGGGAACTTCCTGGGAACTTCCTGAGAGGTGCAACTATAAAGTTAATTTGTCAAACTATGAACTTGGGAGGAGGGAGAAGTTTCTGCTTTTTCCATGATGTTAAATGATCACTTCTACCAGTGTAAAATTGGTGCTAACACTGCTGATTCCAGAAGGCATAAAAGGTTTTCTGATTTAACATTTCTTCTATTGTTGTCTCTACCTGTTCTTTCCATTCAACTTGGTTGCCTGAGGATAGCTCTGATGATGAGTAGGATGGGAAAGAAAAGTTATCTTCTTGTAACCAAGACATTACATTAACAGTATGTAACTATAGTTACAGTAACTATGAATTTAAACCATTGACTGTGTACTTAATGGCCCAATTGCATAATTATTCCTGCGTGGAGACAGGAGATGGATTTGATGATCCTTGTGGGTCCATTCCAACCTGGAATATTCTGTGATTCTATTTCTATCAAATATATTTGGTAGTACCTATCACTGCCTCAGTGCTCTGCATGGTCTTCAGCCCATTGGCTTTTCATTTGGCTCAGTTTATCTATCATGTATTTTCTTAGGATTAGAACCACCGTTCTACTGTGCCCCTTATTGTCTGTCTGTCTTCCACCTTTTTTTTTGCCACTAAAAACCCTGATCTATGAGAAAATACACATCATAGTGCACCAGTGTCCTTTTCTGTTTGAATGGAAAGCAAAGTCAGAATGTGGAAAGTATGGTTTTGTACAAATTCTTTTGTAAATTCCTAAGACAATATTGCAGTAGTTTGAGTAGATACGAACTTTATTTGGTAGATTGTGGAATTAATATCATTATCATTTCCTTTTTTTTTTTTTTTTTTTTTTCTTACGTAAAGTAGAAAAGTCCTGTCAACATTGTAAGGTGACTTAAATCACAAAGTCCCCTTGACAGTCTTGCAGAACGTCAAATTTTTGAACTTCATCACTAAAGACACTACCTATTTTGCTCTATAGACTTAGTGGACTGTGCTGCTTAAGGTAAACAAACACAACCTTCAAGCTTTTAAGTACGATTCCCCTTGCATCTATTGTGATTTTCACCCTCCACCCCAAAACCTTTAACTTGGAAAGATCTATGTGGATTCCAAGCTCAGGAATTTTCACGGTGTCACAAAGATGTTTACAAAATACCATACACCAAACTTTCACTTCGTTTTCCAAAGTGAGTTGATGATAAGAGTCCTTCCACAATGCAGTTCTACAATTGAGAAAATTATTTATCATCTTAAGATTCTCCTTAGAGAATATATATAGCCAACATATATATATATCTATAATTTTTCATCCTTCCTTTCACCATGAAATGTGTAGCTGGACAAAAGCTTTTGGTCTTTGCAAATTGATATTTGGCAAACTTAAAAGCCACCTCGAGTCAGACAATTTTAGAAGCTATGCCACCAACTCTTTCTATAGTAAACAAGCAAACAAGTCAAGGGAGAAATACTTCATACCACCTAGCACTAGTAGAAACTTCATGGTAGCAGTATGTATTGAACATGCTAAGAATGCGATTGGTGAAGGAAGTTCACAAATAAAGTGCAGCCATGTTTAGCTATTGAACTACCAAAGTGTACTTTGGTCTTTGAAAGGGGTTTCTGTTAGCTTTCACAGACTTCAGACCAGACTGAAAGACCTGTCTTCCACATGCTAACTTTCCATACACTGAGGCAGTACTGTACAGCTGTTTTAATGCTGTCATGAACGCAATGAACTTAGTTTCCCCTTCCTTTTTAAAAATTATTTTATTTATTTATTAATTTTATATTTCTTTGTTTCCCATTCTTGAGCAGTGTTGAAAAATACTGGCTCTAACCTACTTACATTTCTTTAATTGTCATATAAAACTATATTAGCATGTAATATTGAACTAATTTTTTCATCAAACATGCTTTATGTTTTTCCTTTTCTTTACATGTAAATGAGAAGGGCAAGAATATTCAAAATCAGTATATTTGCTGCCAGACAGGCCTGTGTCACTCTAAAAATGCAAGTTGGAGTTGAAACTTTCAGCTGAGCATTCCAAACATATGTTGGGATTCTTTTCCTATCAGATTATGAAGTGAACCAGCTACAGCTGTAGTGCTGTAGGACAAGTATGTGTTAATTAATGCTAGACACAAGACTTCTTAAGCATTTCACAATGTTTGCAACACTTTCCAGTTTAGCTCATTTCTGTCCCATATAATAAGCAGGAAATTTAGATAACAGTGCAATGCAGTTCTTTTCAATTTTACAACTACTCTATAATACGTTTTACTAACTGATACAGCCTGAAGCTATCCTAGGTGATAACAAAGGTTAAACTTGTGTTATATTTCATATGGCAGAAAGTCCACATGAATGATGTTTGATGCAGATCTTGCATCTGAGTGCTCAGAGGGACTTTGGTGGTGTCTTAGCAGGTCACACAGATAGGTTGAGTGCACCTTCTAGACATCTAGGAGTTTCCCACTTAACATGGTTGCTGTGGATTTCTGTGCTTTCGAAATGTCTGTGTGGATAGTTGAAATCACCAACTGAAATATGTAATCTTCCTTTCTTTGCTACAAACTCTTAGATAAATGCAGTTGAATCCATTTTCTGGTGTTGATTGTTTTGTGACAGGTCCTAGAAGTTGAAGATTTGAGGCAAAAGGGGAGAAAAGGAACATATGAGCTACTAACAGACTGCTAAAATATTTACTCTGGATTGAGATTTATCTTGTGCTGTTGTCCTAGGCTCTTGTGGAGCACCATCCTTTGAAAATAGTAAAAGGTTAATGCTGAAAAGATACAAAATGCTAGATAATAAAGCTAATTATTAACTTACTGTGCACCAAGAGCTCAAAAAAGTAAGGTGGATTTTTGAGAGAAATTCTGGCATTTTACCTCACAGAACTTCACTGAAGTGAGTTCTGTGATTCTGTGAATGCTCTGTGGTGCTATTTTACATTACAGAATCACAGACCCTTGTTGCACGATGGGTGTTCCAGTCTCTTGGTTTTTGTGGCCCTTGGGCAGGACTCACTCCAGTCTGTCTATGTACCCCGTGTACTGGGAATCCCAGAACTGGACACGGCAGTCTAGATGTGTCTCATCAAGGCTAAGAACAAGAGAACTGTAGAATCATGAAGGTTGGAAAAGACCTCCAAGATCATCTGGTCCAACCATCCCCCTACCACCAATATCATCCACTAAACCATGTCCCTAAGCACCACATCCAACATTTCCTTGAACACCCCCAGGGATGGTGACTTCACCACCTCCCTGGGAAACCCATTCCAATTCCTGACTGCTCTTTCTGAAAATTTCCAACCTGAACCTCCCCTGGCACAACTTGAGGCCATTCCCTCTAGTCCTATCACTGGTTATCTGCAGGAAGAGGCCAATCCCCAGCTTGCCAAAACTTCCTTTCAGGTAGAGAGCAAGGAGGTCTCATCCCCCAAAGCCAACTGGTTTACACTAGCTTTTGCAGCCCATAAATCAAAGTTAGTGCAGTATTGTGAATGACAGAGGTATCCTACCTGAAATAGCTTCTAAATAGCTGCTATCCTGAACAAGTGGAGGGCAAAGATCTGAGGGGTCAATCCCAAAGCACCAGCCCTACAGCCCTACTTACTCCATCCCTTTTCTTCCCCTATAGTAGACCAGCACCATCGATACCTTACACACTGAGCAATACGGATGTGGTGTGGCCGTCATGTCTTCTATGGACAGGCCCACAGATCAACTGTGACCCACACCAGTGGGGCTGTATATACACAAACACATTCACACAAACCCTATGGAGAGAAGCACCGGCTGTGCACAAACCCAACCACAATCTCTCAATATGCCTTTTTTTTTTTTTTTTTTTTTTTTCCTCCACATATCCATGCTTTTCCCTCGGAGTTTTCCCGACACGTCCCAGAGCCTCAGGCTGTACCCTGACCATAGGAGAGGCCAGACCACTGTGGGGGGGAGTGCCACCATCAACTATCTCCCCTGCACTGCCCGGTGGCAGCTGAACTAAAACTCGACTCTTCAGCCTGCGGAGGATGCTTGCCTAATGCAGCTGAGAGTGCTGTTGGCTTTCTTTGCCACAGGGGCATATTGCTAGCTGGTTTTCAGCCAGTCTGCCAGGACCCTCAGCTCCTTTTCTGTAAATCTACTTTCACAGAATCAGAATATTGTGAGTTGGAAGGGACCCATAAGAATCACTGAGTCCAACTCCTAGCACCACACAGGTCTACCCAAAAATTCAGACCGTGTGACTAAGTGCAAATGCTTCTTAAACTTCTACAGGCTTGGTGCCATGACTACGTCCCTGAGGAGCCTGTTCCAGTGCACGACAACCCTCTTAGTGAGAAACCTCTTCCTGATATCCAGCCTGAATCTCCCCTGTTGCAGCTTGACACCATTCCCTCAGGTCCTATCACTGATCACTAAAGAGAATAGATCGGCACCTGCCCCTCCACTCCCCCTCGTGAGGAAGCTGCAGGCCGTGATGAAGTCTCCCCTCAGCCTCCTCTTCTCCAGGCTGAACAGGTCAAGTGACCTCAGCCGCACCTCATACATCTTCCCCTCTAGGCCCTTCACCTTCTTTGTAGCCCTTCTCTGGATACTCTCCAATAGTTTCACATCCTTTTTTACTGTGGTGCCCATAACTGCACACTGTACTCAAGGTGAGTCTGCACCAGTGCAGAGTAGAGTGGGACAATCCCTCCCCTCTACTGACTAGCAATGCCGTGCTTGATACACCCTAGGATACGGCTGGCCCTCCTGGCTCCAACTGGGGGATACGTCTATCAGCCATAACCCCCAGATCCCTCTCTGTGTGGCTGCTCTCAGGTAGCTGGCTCCAGTTTGTACTAATGCATGGAATTATTCCTAACCAGGTGCAGGACTTTGCACTTGCTTTTGATGAACTTCATGGGGTTTGTGTTGGCCTATTTCTACAGCCTGTCTAGATTCTTCTGAATGGCAGCACATCCATCTTGTGCATCAGCCATCAGCTGCTCCTCCCAGTTTTGTGTTGTCTGCAAACTTGCTGAGGGTGCATTCTGTTCCATTGCACAGGTCATTATTGAATATGCCAGTATTCAATAACTCATTATTAGCCCAGGTGTTTTCCTCTTGGGTACACCGCTAGGGACTGGCCTTTACCTGGACTTTCTGCTGCTGGCTGCACCCCCTCCCTCTCCCCCCTACCCCCCCCCCCCCCCCA
>CM021765.1:61464724-61500858 GCA_011076525.1 Nettapus auritus | reverse complement strand
AAAACACCTTTTGATCTACTTTACTGCCTACTAATCAAATTGCTGCTTCTTCGTTTTGTCTCTTAGGATGTTGTGGGAGGCCATGTCAAGGACTGACATGTGACTGACAGTCCTGTAGTTCCCCAGATCATCCTTTTTAAAGGTAGGAGTGACGTTTGCCTTCTTTCAGACCTCAGAAGCATCTCTGGATCACTGAGATCTTTCAAAGACAGTAGAGGGTGACCTCACAATAACAATGGCTAGTTCCCTCAGAACCTATGGAGTTGTGTCCAGTGTGTTTAAATCCTTGATTCTCCTCCATCAGAGGTAAATTTTTGTTGTTCCAGACTTTCTCATTAGTCTCAAGGCCCTGGGATTCCTGATGGCAAACCTCAGCAGTAAAAAATGAGGCAAAATTTATTACCTTGACCTCTTCTTTGTCCTCTGCCACCAGGTTTCCTGTCCCATTTAACAGTGGGTGTACATTTTCTTTAGCAGCTGACCACAGAGGTCCTTCTTGTTGCAAAACTGGGAGCCAAGGGTGACCCCAATGCAGGCAATTTCCTCGTCAGCTGGGCACAGCCTCACAGGTCTGAGCACAGCAGGCAGCACCAGTGGCTGGTAATAGGGTCTGCTGACAAGCCCAAGTGGGTGAACAGGGCCTCAGGTTCATCCAAGAAGTCCAGTATGGAAAAAAACTAGACAGTGCCAGAGAGATGATTGTAGACAAGGCTACAGAATAGGCTCAACCTCCATCCAGGGAACAAGTGAGGAGGCAGACTGGAAGCTAAATCTTCCAGGTCTGTGCTCAAGTGGGGTTCGTGGGACCAAAGGAGGGAGTTGTGGGTAGGAGTCCCAGGTGAGGCTGCCAAGGGCTATAAAGGGCTCTTTGGTGCACTCAAGGCCCTGGCATTGGCTTTCTGAACCCCGAGTTACTCAAATTACTAATATCTCTAGCCTACTTATGTAAAATTGGGTTATACTACCCAGGAATTACTAAAGGACAAGGAAAAAATTAATGAAGACAACTCTTTATGTTTTTACATTACGTAGCATCATCTACATCAGAAACTTTTATTGTGAATTCATGTAAGCATACACAATTCCTGCTAATCTTGCATATTGTTGATGATATTTCTTATAAGACAGCTCTCCTTTTTGATTGGAGAGTGAATATCTAGTTCATGAACCATCTTAATAGAGCTAACTCTATACTGTGATGTCTGACGAGTAAAGAAATGTAGCGCTGATCTGACAGCAGAGGACATTTCTCAGTAGTGATGCTGCAGGGATTTGTGGTGGGACTCAATAAATGTATTGCCTCTGTAAAGACAGAATCCTGCCACTGTAGTTCTCCTTTGTCCTGTGTTGCTGGCAGTTGTATGCACCAATAGCTGTTATGACTTCTCTGTGTATTCTCTCTTGGTGTGATACTATATACTATACATGCTGAGCATCTGGAAATATGCTTCGAATGGCTTGGACTGTTGTTGGCCCTGAGCACAGAAAGCCTGTAGATTGCTGTTGAGGTTGAAGTGTTGCAAAGGAAGAAATCAGTATTTCAAAATTAACAAGGAGTTGATTTAATAAGCCTAGATTATACCTGTATTTATAGAAATAGAAATGAGTGTAGAAATACAGAAACTACATTGAATTTATATTTGTGTGTAAAAAATAATAATCTCCTTTATGTCTGGTAGAATTACTTTGAATATTAACAAATAATGGTGTATATTACAATGTAGATACTACTGCTAAGCTACATAAAGAAAGTTCCCTTACAGGTCTATTTTTTGCCTCAGATGAACAAGAAAAAGATTGTTACACTTCTCAGTGGTATATGCTAATCTTTGTTTTACAAATCCCAAGCCAAGGTCATTTTTATTGAATTTGTACTGAGATAAAATAGCTGTGGATGT
The DNA here is from genome assembly GCA_011076525.1 of Nettapus auritus. Lineage (NCBI taxonomy): Eukaryota > Metazoa > Chordata > Aves > Anseriformes > Anatidae > Nettapus > Nettapus auritus. The sequence continues at coordinate 61,498,960 of CM021765.1, read as the reverse complement.
TATTTGCTTTTTCCACCGGAACACACATTCATCACAGAGAGCCAAGATTACTATCTTGAAAAATAAAACAAATTTCATAAATTGACTTGAGAATCGCTGCTCCCACCAAACTCAGTTCTAACTTTAGTTTTAATACATCTAGAAAACACCTAAATCTCTCATTTCTGTAAATCACTGACTCAAACCATAAATATATTTCTGAACTTTTCTAACCTTTCCCTGACTAAGATTGCATATTTTTATTTATTTATTTATTTATTTATTTTAAAAACTGGGTTCTTGGAACGTTGGAAATCTTCTGATGTGGAGTTGATTCTTCTCAGAAATAAAAAAGATAATTCAGTCTGATTTTTTTTTTTTTTTTTTTTTTTTTTTTTTTTAAGACAAAGATACTGCATGGATTTACTTCTTATCTATGCAGGTTGTTACTTCTTATCTATGCAGAGTTCATTCTTCTAGCCTAACCTTTCCTCAGGCTCCCTGATAACATCTCCTGTGAGCCCAAGTGCTGAAGTAGAACATGCTGTTGCTTTTCTGTGTGAAAACAGAGATTCTACTATCTTTCATCACATTGATTTCATCACCCTTCTCTGAAGAACTTCTTTACCGAAAGGGTTGTTAGACATTGGAACGGGCTGCCCAGGGAAGTGGTGGAGTCACCATCCCTGGAGGTCTTTAAAAGTCATTTAGATGTAGAGCTTAGGGATATGGTTTAGTGGGGACTGTTAGTGTTAGGTCAGAGGTTGGACTCAATGATCTTGAGGTCTCTTCCAACCTAGAAATTCTGTGATTCTGTGATTCTGTAATCTGCACCTTTGGGTTCAAAGGTGGAACCCAAGCAGTAAGATCAAAATATGAAAAAATATATATTGTAAGTGCCTGTTTTAAATTCTGTTATTCAGATTTTTCTACAAGCAGGAGAGAATTGAACAACCCCTGTAAAAGTATTGTTATCATGCTCTGCTTCTAAGAAATAAATAAATAAAATGTCAGCTACAGGGTAAAGAATTGCTCAGTATAAATCACCTCAGTTTACTTCAGCGAAATTGTTCAGATTTTATATCAGAGGAAAAAATAGATATGTAGCCTTAATAAAATTCTAGTAAAAGGTAATATAAAATTGTCAGATGAAAGAGTATACTGCTACTAGTTAAAGTGATTATACTTTTGGGGCAGAAATCTTAAATTCTGGTCTGAAAGCAGAACTTCTGTTTTTACGGCCTGATGAATGTGGTGAATGTTCAAGGCTTCTGGAAATCACTTAATTTGAAATCAGGCTTATTTCCCCTCAAAGAAAATACTTCAGCTTTGGTTATTGGTAGAGACAAATCAGAACTTCAGTGACATTATGTTTTAAATTGCCAGTTAAAATTTTCCACTTTTTTTTTTTTTTTTCCACTTGCCATTTATCCTCATTTCAAAATAGAAAAAGAAGCAATCAGCACCCACTGCTGTCACCATATGAGCTGTGCAGCTTACCCAGCCCTAAGCCTGTAGTTCATCTGCTACTCTTTTCCTTTTTGAGATCCAGTTTCTGCCACTAAATGCATTCTCATGTACTTTCTTGTGTCTTCAGTGAAATGAAGGGAATAAGAAATGTACATTTAAGGGCAGAATTTGGCTGTGCTGCATGTACTGACTGATCTGGTATGGAAAAAGTGCCAGTGCAGCATATCGCCTTCTTGGTGGGATGTGGCAGTGACAAGTGACAGAAGCTGTGGACATCAAAATGTGCTGAGAGCACTAATACAAGAGGGAAGGCTGCTGGGGAAACTCCCTGCCAGAGTTCACTCCAAATGTCTCTACATGAGTCCTGTGAGAAACAAACTATGCCGGAAGCTCCTGGACATGTTTCTGAAAAAATGAAATATTGCTTTAGGTGTGCAACACAGCTTCAAGCAATTTTCTTTGACCTAGTGCTATTGGTGTTATTAGTGGAGAGTGTTGGTAGCTACCCTATTTGGTTTGTGTGTAAGCCTACATTTCTTTAAAGCTGATTGGCACACCAGCTGCTTGCCTCTCTTGCAAAATATGAATACCCCATGTTCATATCCCCTGGGAATTGTGTGGGATAGCAAGGCCTGATGGAAACAGAGCCGAGCCAAGAAATAAGTATTAAGCAGTGGAGAGTGATTTGTTGCCAGACAGCTAGGGAATTTGAGGACAGTGGTGGATAGAGCGTGAATTGAAAAGGATTAGAATATAAGTGCAAAGCAACTAAAGCTTTGGGAAGGAAGCAAGCCAGAAAAGGTTTGTTGTCAGAGGGAGAATGGTTAAAAGTAACTTTGGAAACTGTGAACAAAAAGATGTCCTGCTGGCTGTACATGAAGACAGGCCCTTTGGAAGGGGAGGTTCTGCATCCCTGAGGCAGGCATGTGTTGCATATGTTGGGGTGCAGCAAAGACACAGGCTCAGGGTGGAAGAATATAGAAATCAGGGAGGTGAAAAGGGATTTCTTTCTTGGATTAGGATGGCACAGGGATGCACCAAGCCATGGATTTACAGAAACATGTTGTTTTCCAAATCCAAGTTTACAGGATGTTCTACAAACATAAATTGTTTTGTTAAAGGATTTTGCCTCCTGCTTTTGGTACAAGAAGTGAAGAAGTACTTTGGTGATTTTCCAATTTTGTTCCCCCTCTGCTGACCTGTAACCTCTTACTGCGTCTGTTTAGTTACAAGACAAGACTCTAAGATTTGTCTGTTTTGACAGAAGCCATAAACCAACAGCTCTTGCTGTCTCAGCAGCGCTTTCCTAAGGATTTGTGGGTTAGGAGGTGAAATGTGTCTTATTTATATTCTCACAGAGTACAAAAATATGCAGTAGTGAATAATTTATTTTATTGACATTTTATTTATTTTGTGTAGTCATTCACACTAACATCTAGAGAGCCAAGATTATAAATGGAAAGCATAAAAATGTGTTAAAATATGTATATGAAGAGTGTGATTACATGAAATCCAATCATCTTAATATACAGCTTAAAGTCATTGACATTAAAGAAATGATCAAAACCAGAACATAATTCAAAAGAAGATTTACTATGTATCACAGGGATCCAGTCAGCAAGGGCATTCACTTTGCATATGATAAAGAGATTGGCCTTTTTGGTCTGCTAATTATCTGCTCTATGTGACAGTTTCCCACATTTCAAGTTCCTCTTCTCTGGGCTGCTAGAGAGCAGGTGGGTGTGATGTTCAAGTGAATACATAACGATGATGAGATATGCCAATGCAACTCCACTTCAGCCCTCTCCCTTCTTACTCATGGAGTAGCACTGAGGGCTGTCTTAGAAGAGATGGTACTTTCTCTAGAGCCAAAAGAGAGGACAGCAATGGGGCTGTAGACCAGGTAATGTTTTGCTGGTCATGGCTTCCTTTGCTGAAAAAGCTTCCTCTGCAGCACAGTAATAAGGTAAGAAGATATTGACCAAAACTTTCTACCAGGGAATGCAAGTGCTGCAATAATTAAAACTTTATACTAATGCTGTGTGATTACAAACCAACCAACCAAACAACAACAAAAAAAGCAATAACAACAACAAAAAACCAACAACAACATAAAAAAAATTTCTCCTTTCCAGGAGACTTCTTCCTATCTGTTTAGTCATTTCTTATTATCCCTTTGAAATGCTGTAGTGGGTAGTGGGTAGCTGTATATATTTCCAGGCTATATGGATTCACTGATAAACTTTTTTTTTTTTTTTTTTTTTTTTTTTTTTTCCAACACAGTGATGACTTACTTCAAAAGAATAATAGTAATTGCTAGAAAACTGTGGTTTTGGGAAGAAGACTCACCCTTTATTCATTGTAAAAGTCAACAGTGGAATTGAATATCTAACTATTGAATACACAACTGTATGCATACTTGTCTTCTGTCATTGAAGTCCAATATCCCCTGTTTTATAGATCTTACAAAATCATTCTAGACCATGAAAAATCTATAGGCAGAGAATTTGGAGGAGACTTTATTTATTTATTTATTTTTAGGTTTATGGTATCTAAGGGAAAACAACAGAGGAAAAATAATCTCCTCTTTTAACTGACATTGATTTTCAGAACTGAAATGTTCTGCGGAAGACCTTGTTAATTTTCTTCATATTTTTCCCCTGGATCTTAGTTCTGTGTATGCAGAAATTTTCTCTTTTCCTTCTGTACAATTTAGATTTAGTATTTTGTCCCTACTCGCTTTGGTCTTGCACATTTATTTATATATATATATATATATTTTTTTTTTTTTAATTTGAGGAGTAAAAAAAAAAAAAAAGTTTAGATTTGGTTTGTGGTGTTGCTTACTGCTGCCCATTCTGGAAAAGTATTCAGCTGGAAGAGTCTAATTCCCCATGTGTTGATTGCCACTGTGACAACAGCCAGACCAATCAGATTTACACCCAGGCCAGCTTTAACCTATGAAAAAAAAAAAATAATAATAATAATCAGAGCATGATCCGTGATGACTTGATCAAAAACAGTTAACATGGAAAAAAAAAAAAAAGATGGCAACAGGGTACATGCATGGTGCAGAACTCTAACTTTGATGGAATATATTTGTAAATGTATGTATACTTGTTTATATGTATAACAATAATATATTTATGCTGATTTCCAAAGTGACAAAAAAGCGCAACTATTATGTATCAGTGTGTATATCATGAGAGAATTCAGGAGTGATAGATGCTGATAGTCAGAGGCTGATGCACCTCATGGGAAAACTAATTTGTCACTTGAACTTCTCAATCACATAACGAGAATGGGGTTTTATACTACACATAGGAGGGGGATAAGTGCTTGTTTTAGTGTGGAGCTACATGACAAATCTGATTCCTTGTTCTCTCCTGACTTCCCCAAGCACTGTACTGTGCAGTCTGTTTCTTCTGCAACTGCTATTGTGCTTGTATTAACAGGTCAACACAAAGTATTGTGTACTTCTTTGCTACCTGTTTGACCATTATATTCATAAAAAATAAAGATAAGAAATGTGCATATTCGACAGTAGATATGTAGATGTTCTTAACCTGCTAGCTCAGTGTCATAACAGCAGTGCCAATCAGCATAACTTTATATTAACACTAATATCACCATTATTATTGGCTGCTGTATGTGGGGACTAGGTGTCGGGGTTGCATGAAGCATTGGAGGATATACGTGATCTCAAGACTCACCATATCTTTAATCTGGCAGTGCCCATAACTGAAGACAATAGCATTTGGAGGATTACCCACAGGCAACATCACCGCAAAGGAGATACACATGGTGACAGGAATCAGAGTGTATAAAGGGTTGATAAGCAGGGTTTCTGACTGGAAGGAGAAGGGCAGGAAGAGAAGTTTTACTTAACCAGTAAAAGCCAGTGCTCATAATTAAGATGAAAAAACTGTCTCTGCTTTATGTGAAGATAGTAAGCTCATGAATCTCAGCTCCCTCATTTCTAAACCTAAGTGTGGGAGTATTTTTGTTTGGTTGTTCTTTAAAGTGGGATAATGGTTTAATCTGGAGCTGGTCACCTTCAAGGGATTTCTGTTGAGCTATTTCACACTGGGCACAGGTGGAGATTGCTACTATTAGGCCTTCCTTGGTCTTTCTCTTGCTTGTTTTTCCTGTCATTCTGCGCTGTGTCTTCTGGATCTATCACCGAGAGGTGCTTCAGTCTTCATTCAAGTGAGATCATAACAGGTTGAAATGAAGAATTTCCTTATTACAGCTGCTGAAGTTGATGAAACAATTCTGTAAAGATTTGCCAAGTGGCAATTAAGAAGGCTAGTCGCTTGTTCAAATTTGCATTGTGAGGGGGCCATACTGGTGGGTTTTATTATTATTATTATTATTATTATTATTATTATTATTATTATTAAAGTGGTCTAAACAATTGTTCTTTCACTACAGCCTTTGTGGGCGTGAAATTTTGTATTTTAATAGCAACACAATAATCTTTTTGTAGCAACACAATACATAGTTCCATGGTGGAGGGAAAGGAAAGGCTAACTGGAGAGTGAAGGCTAACTGCAGACAGAATTGTCTCCAAGTTACTTTCACAGTAAAAAATACTGCCTAAAAATGGCCATCTATGCTACTAAAAGTAGATTACCACACTAAATTTCTCTTTAGGAGAGTCTCTTTATGTGTAGTGCAGAGGTAAATTTGAACTCATAAGCCATTCTAACATAATTACTTATTTTCGTTTGACCCCTATCTTCATATTACCTCAGAGCTGTTCACATAATGTTCTTTGGTACAATCTCATAAAATTGTTGTAATAGGGAAACAAGATTCATGGGCTGCATTCTTGATAAGGAAAGCTTCACTTTACATAAAAAAAGAAGAAATGAGATAGGTTTCTGTAACTGCTATTCTAATATGGAATGAGATTTGCATTTCTTTCCTCTGCCTTTGTCACCAGTACTAATTTTTAACTTTTCCTTGCAAGAATCTCTGCTTTCCATGTTGGATGATAGCACACTTACCAGATCACACCCTTGAACACATTTTAATCTGATACAGAATTCATGAATACAGTCTTCTAGAAGTAATGAGTGGGTGACCACTAATTAATTAACAACTAATTTAAAATAACATTGATAAGTTTTATACAGACTTCACCAACTATCTTGTTGATTGCATTATCACCTTTCCTTTTATTTAAACTATCTATTCTTCAGAGCAGGAACTATGTTTTGGCTTTGTCCTAGAAGTCTCAAATAAATTTATCAGTGCTAAAACTGCCTATCAGTATTTATTTATTGGTTGATTTTTCCAGGCTGAGTTTATGAAGCCTTCTAAACACAACACTGCAGACTAATAGTTTGGGAACCAAGGCAGGGTTTCATGGGATCCTAATGCCAATACCGTGCCATCCTGAAACATTCCCACTGGCCTATGAGAATACAACAGTCTAAAAATGGCATTGTTTTTACTCACCATGCTGCATAAAATAGGCAGAAATATGGTTATAGTTGCTGGGTTACTAACAAACTCTGTAACAAGGGACACCAAAACGCAGGCCAACAGAGTTACGGCCCAGTAGGGAAGGCTGCTCAGGGACAGCATTTGGTGTCCAATCCAAGTAGAGAGGCCAGAGGTCTGAGGAAAGGACAGAAGCACAAGAATGACTAAGTACATGGGATGTTTGCTAACCAGTTTGTTCTCTTTGGGGCAGTTTGCATCAGAGAATGCCACCAGAAAATAAAGTATAGATCGATGCTTTCTCCATTACCTTTTTTTTTTTTTTTTTTTTTTTTTTAAATAAACTGGATTTCACTGTAGTGTCTAATAAACAGTTATCCATAGTATCAAAAATATTAATAACATGAATTGGCACCAAGGCTGATCTTTCCTCTTTCTTCAGCATGAAAACTGAAGTATTGCAAATTGGTGATGAAGGATTTCATAGTCCAGGTAAAACTCATACACAAATTTATTTGCCTACAGATAGGTGTCTGTAGGAGAACTAGGTGTACATTCACAAATTGTACTGAGTGGAGATACAGTCAATATAGCCTAGAGCATAATTTGTTTTTATCAATGCTGGGTGTTTGACTCAGTTGCCTAAATATGAGCAACCAGTGGCAGCTGAGATGTTCTTCCCACAGTTGAGAAAGGGTGAGGTTTCCCTCAGATCCTGTGTCATTTTTACCAGCCTTGTAGGAATATCTAGCTCTACTAGAGCATCTGAAATGGCAGTAGGTGCCTATGCTTACACAACTGACTCGAGCCCTACCGATTCTTTTGTTAGCTAGGTATCTTTCCATTGAGTTTAGGGAGTAGGGGCTAGCTTGTGTACATGTTTGAAAGTATCTGCTTTATAATTTCAATCTGAGGAGCATGCAAAAGGATAAAATTCCAAGTTTGCATTATTTATTTATTTATTCATTTCAGGAAGGGGAATATAATCTAAATCAGTACCTTGCATCCTGCTGCTAAGGCATAACCACCTCCAACCAACACTACAATTTCCCAGGGCATGGTCTTCTGGAAATCCTTCCAGGTAATGATGGGATCCAGTGTGTTAATGTCTGTTGACCTTTCACAATCTGCTATATGAAAATAAATGTGTGATCAATGTTACATTGGCATTTATAAAAAAGATCTTCACATTTCATGCTAGTAGTAAAAATGCAATAACCGTGGAAGTAATTTTGAGTCCTGTCTGTGAGAGAGATGAAGAAGAAAAGCATAGCTTAATTCTCTGGTTAGCTCAGCCTCAGAAAATGCAGCATATTTATTCCCAATACCCTGACCTCTGCTTCGCTGCTCTGTTGATGTCAATAGGTACAAAACCCTGTGCTTTATGCTACAGCTTCTTGAGGGACTGTCTGCTGTGTATATACCTGTGAAAATTATCTTTAGATTACAAAGATGAAGTCAAAATGGGTTTATTTTGTTAAAGGACATTTTCTCTCTTCAGTAAGTCAAGAAGCTTAATAAAATGCATTTATGTCCCTGAATAATTTCTTGAAGTAGACACTAGAGGGTGTTATTTTTCCTGAATGTTGCATGCATTTCAGTATAAAAACAAACAAACAAACAACAACAACAACAAACATATCTATATATACTTTTAATCTTGTAATCTCTACATAAGACTATGCAGGGAGTTCTGTTTCCATACATTATTGTTAAAAGTCTGGCACAGCAAACTGATCAATACTTCTGAGTGCTATCCAAAAATGAATGTGAAATGTCGATCTTTATTATTATCAGGAAGATTGCAAAAGGAGCATTACCAAAATTACAACTGTCATATATTTACTTACCTTTTTTACATCTACTTGATGAGATTATCAATGACTTCTTGCATACAAGGAATGTATGCAAGGAATTTACTAGAGCTTACCTTCACCCAACTTTGCAAATCTCTGCTTTATCATTCTCAATATGGAACTACATTTCAACCTTTCCTAAAGCTCAGTCATATATTTTCAAAACTCTGTAAATATAGAAGAGATGATGGCCATCATTACAAGACTGAGTACCGTATCTGTGGCCTATTGCCTGTTAGTAATCTACTGGATGAGACCACATGAATTAAAGCAGAGGACAAAAGTGGAGTTTAAAATAGGAAAGGATGGTATCAAGGAAAAAAAAAAAAAAAAAAAAAATCTACACTTCCACTTGGGAAAAAAAATGTGTTCTTCAAACATTTCACAGAGACCAAAAAAATATTACTAAAAGAAAATGTGCCAGGGCTCGCTCTTGTCTTATATACCTTACCTTTTTCTCTTTTTCCAAAACATGGCTTTTTTGCTGGAATGAGGAAAAGGAGGAAACCAAGAAAAACAGAGACAGTGGCATCAGTCCTGTAGCCTTTCCTAAGAAAGAAATAGTGGAGTTAGCATAAAAACTTACAGAAACATTCTTAAACTAGGTACATAACTCCTAGCAGTTACAGAATCCAAGAAAACCAGCATGGTTAAGGTTGAAAGGGACTACTGGAGGTCATCTGGTCCAAACATCCACTCAAGCAGTTACAGGTGAAGTTTTATTTCTACATCTGAAGTCTTAGTAATAGCCTTCTAGAAAAATGTCTGGACATCAGAGATACAAACAAAATTTTATTCAATATAGCAAATTGTCTCCAGTAGCTAATTGTAATTATTATTTTATTCAATATAGCAAATTGTCTCCAGTAGCTAATTGTAATTATTATGATTATTATTATTATTTATTTATTTATTTATTTATTTTACCATTCTAGTGATAAAAAGAGATCCCTTTAGGTTTACAAATCTGTTAACTCAGAGGTACAGTAAAATAATTTGTTTTCTAGAAGGAATAAATAGTAAACACGTTCTCAGGAAAAGCCAAGCCTAAATGATCCTCTTGAAATCAACTTGACATTGATTTCTAAAGAAACCATTAAAACTCAGCCTGCAAAGTACTTCATGGTATGTCAAACTACAAAGATTCTCAGGAAATCCTAATATTAAAAACTGTTCTTCAGTCTAAGTTAGGATTACAAATTAAAATAATTTTATGCAGCAGAAATTTAAAGAAATTTAACTTAATTTAGTCTTTGCTATGTATTGTTTATTAAAGTTACTTCAAATAGAAATCTTTTCAATATAATTTAAAATAAAAGATAAAACTGTTTCATTCTTCTAATATTTAATTGAAATATTTTCTTAATAAACTTTATCTCTACAAATTACATTATTTTGACAAAAGATCTTTCAAAATTAAATAGAAAAAAAAAGCACCCCAAAGTTTTAATTAGAATTATAACATCAATACATTTCAGAGATAGCTTCTCTTTGAATGTACTAAAAAGTTTTCACTTCAGCATGTGGTTTTCCCATTTATTACATATGGAATATGTTTATTTTGTATAATTAATTCCTTCTTCCTTACTCAGAAAGAACACAGTTTGCTGCTGTGTGAAGAGATGTAGTTTAAAAAGCAAAAATGCTAAATTTGAATAAAAATTTCATTTTTTTTTTGCCATCTTGTTAAAAGTGGCTAATGACATTATGTAGCCAAAACTTATGGCAGAGTCAGAAGCTGCTAGGCTGTACTCCTTTGCAGTTACATAGGGAACTTCACTTACTTTTCAAAGAAAGATGACCAGCCTGGTACAAAGCCAGGCTCACGAGTAAACCAAAGCAATGTCATTAGAATGAATAGAAACCCAGTCACCATCTCAGGATAGCTAGAAATAAAAACAAACAAACAAACAAAAATAGGAGTCAAATTCAAGGTCTGTCTGAAAACTCTAGAGCAGATTCTAGAATAATTATGAATGCTTCCCACAAAAGTGGTATAAACCATTAGGAGAATAGAAAGGAAGATTAATCTGAATTAAAGAGTTCTACATTTTGCTCTCAGCTGAGAACCAACTAGATCTAGTTAAAAAATAACCAAAAATATCATTTTCTGTATTTTCAATTCAATAATTCATAGACAAATCCTAAAGGAACATATTTATAAAAGTTATGTGTTTGCACTGTTTTCAGATGAAATATATGGTAATGAGTTAATGCTCATGTTACCATTCTACTGTAAAGACTTTGCATTGCATTTTTAAAAAAGTGTAATAAGCATAAGAGCAATTGACAAAGGAAATCTGCACAAATATTTTTGTGGATGCTCCTGCCTGGACAAGCAAATTCCTGAGTAGATCAGGTCTATTTTACCTAACACTTCCCAATTTCTTATATTCTTCCTGAATTCTTCTCTCCGACATTACTTCCCGTTTGGTCTTCTTCTTCTTGCTCACAGAACAGGTCTCCTTAAAACTAAGGTAGATAGTACAGTAAAATTAGACAAAGTTCTCAAGTGAAATAAAAAAGTTATAAAAAACAACAACAAAGTGGCAAACTGAAAATTCCTTTTTTTTTTTTTTTTTTTTTTTTTTTTTTTTTTTTTTTTTTTTTTTTGAGCCACAGTTCTCTGCTTTTCTGCTCCATCTGTACCATCTGTCAGACAGGGGCTTATGGAGGGGGTAAAGAAACTTCTGCAACTAAGCCAGTCTAAGTTTTTTTCAGAAGCTGGAACATAATAAGTACATTGAGAGTATAATGGCTTGGTTTTGAAGTTCCTATAATTTTAATGTGTCATTTATTACCCCACAAGAGATCTATGCTACTGCACTGGCCAAACAATGGACTAATTTCTCCCTGAAAAGTTAAGATCAAATTATCAAAGGAATTTGCATACCTACAGGTACAAATAATACCTGCCTGGTTAACAAAAAAAATCTTAAACATTTTTTTCATGTCCCTTGCAATCAAGCACCTTTTTTGACATTTTTTAAAGCACCTTTAGTACAGTTCTACACATATAAGTATTTAAATTTAATTGTGAAGTTGTTTTTAAACTCCATTAAATCCACCAGCAGTAATGTATCTGCTGGAAGAAAAAAGGTATAGGCTTTTTAATGGTCAGTCCTATTGCAACAATTATATTATTAGCTCTGCTTTTCTAGCAAAAATTGTTTGGTGGGTCTATTCTTCATCCCCTTTGAATTAGTCTAAAACCTACAATCCAAGTCTGAGATGTTATTCCAACTGGGCAAGTCATAGCCTAGTAACACTGGGCTTCCTAGGAAAAGAACATGCAAAATATACATCATGGGAATCCAATAAACATTTATGCACAGACATTAACAGCTGTTTCAACATGTTGTCAGTGTTGCTAGGCTTAGGAGGATGTGAAGGCAGAGTACTGTAATCAAGCTCTTAACATAATATGTTCTTTAATGAACTGCAATAAACAGAGATTAAAGAGGCTTGGAATTAAACAGCACTTCTCAAGAAGTCAATAATGCTTCAGTCTCTGGTATTATCTACAAAAACATTAATCAGCATGAGGTCTTGGATGCAATGTGGAATTTCAGTAACTTTTATTTAAAAAAATGTAAAAATGTTATTGAGGGTAGTGTTGGGGCTTGTTTCTTCTCAAGCTTTTTTTTTTTTTTTTTTTTAAAAAAAAAAAAAGACTTATGTTAGCCTTTAATTTGGAACTACAAGGCTCAGGGGAAGGACATGGAGCTATTCACCTCTAAATTACCTCTTGAAATCTAGTCAAGGTCAACAGCAAGCAGAATTAATTACCATATTTTTGGTTGTCTTTCATGGAAGAAATTAGTGATGTCAGTTCATCTTATTTTTAAGAGTAAACTAAATCAATTTAAGGCCTCTTTAATTCTGAGTAAATGTCTCTGCGCCACAATTTAATGCAGATTAACTAATCCACTCTAAATGCACATACTTAGTCAATTTTCATTAACTTTGCTGAGTACCTCTGCAAAGAGAAGAGGTGGTACAAATGAACTTGGAGACTGAGCCTTGTTCTTATCTGGGGGCTCAGGGACTTCTGATACTGCTGGTATCAGAAGATATTCTTGTTTTAGGCTGAGACCTTTCTACATTAAAGACAAATATAAATGGAGACAGTTTACCTTTAATTTTAACTTGTCTTACATTAACTTTGTTGAGCTGGGGGCAGATCTGAAAAGTAACTTGTTCCATTCCAGGTGTTTTTTGCCTTTTTTTTTTTTTTTTTTTTCTTTTTAGATGTATTTTTCCAAAAGGACTTTTAACCAGATTTTTGCTCCACAACACACAGTTATGAGTAAAAAAAAAAAAAAAAAAGAAAAAGAAGAAAAAAAAAGACAAAACAAACAAAGAAACAAAAAACAACCACACCACAGCTGAATGCATAGTAAAGATTTCTATCACTAACACCTTTACTCTCAAGCAGCAATACTATACACTGCTGCCTATCCGGTGCTGCTAAGTAGTATGACATCCTCCAGTAAATGTTCTGCTAAGAAGAAAGAAATTATACATTAGCTTTTGTCTTTTACAACTAGAAATGCTTTAATAAGGCCCATTCTAATAAAGTCAAAGACACCCTGCTTTTGGTATCCATACTTCTTGAACAACTTGCACTCACTTGCAACCCAAGAACAGCCAATGCATCCAGAACCAAGTAAGGACCAACATGATGAGGGAGATTGGGAAACTGAACAAAAACCAGGTTCCAAAATTCACCACTTCGGCATTTGGGTAGTGACTGTAAAGGAAAAAAAAAAAGTGTGTGTAAGAGTTTAGAATGATAAAAAGACACCTCCAATATGTACAGATGCCCACACATGTACTTGTATATATATATCTGTCATGACATGACAGAAAAAATTCATCAGTATATATTTGTGACAGTTACAGTACATGTGCATGTTAAAGCTGTTTACCAAAGAATGTCAGTCATTGACCATGGTTGACCAAGAGATGAGACATACAGCACTTCAAACCATTAAGACCAGATGGTTTGGATTGTCCAGACAACTTCAAAAAACTCTTACAGTTACCAGGAATGAGATCCTGGTCCTACCTGAGGTTATTGTTAGAAATCATTTAAGTATCTACAGGCCTAAGAATGATTTCACCCAGAAAGTCTTTGTATGTCTTATTGTGGATGATAAAAATAAAAAAAATAAAAATAATAATAATAAAAAAATATATTCTCCCAGGTTCAGACAAAGATGTCTATGTGCATTTGATGGAAGTGACATAATAACAGAGTCTTTGGAAATGCTGTGAAATCCAAATTCTTGAGCTAGGGACGATTTCTGAATTTAGTTTTCTTTGTTGCCACCATTTCAGAGAGAGAAGTGCAGCATATTATGACAGCAATGGCAGCATCAGATGATCAGAATCAGCTTTGAGCTTGGTTAAGTGTCTGTGCATGAAGAGAAGTTCCACTGGTCTTCTCACACAACTAACGTTCATGTTTTTGGGACGCCTCAGAATATATGATGAAGGGAATATTTAGCTAATTACAGAGCTGCTTTCCATGTTCCCTGAAGAAAAGATGTAAGGCCACATTTCTAAATTTATTTTTTGTTTGTTTGTTTGTTTGTTTTTCACCACATTTTGAACAGCACACCAATGATACGTATAGATTCACAACAAGAAGTAACTTTCTAATAAGCCATAGAAAAAAAAAAGAAGAAAATTTTATGACTTTTCACCCTTTGCATAGATATCCTTTTGTCTTTGTTCTTATGTCTGCATGGCTTTAGCAAGTAATTTTTCAGGGTGTCTGCTACTTTCACAATATTTTTTTGTGATATCAACAGAAGTTGCTGAAGGAATATCACATGCTGAGGAGATTATTTTGCATGGGAGAATGAAAAGGATATGTATTAACTTCAGCTTCCCCTTTTAACCATTAATCATTAGAAAAAATGCTGGAGTAGAGGAGGAAACAAAACTATCTTCAGAGAGACCATCTTAGAAGAGTTCCCTGAGGCAGTAAACAACCCATGGGAAATGCCACAGAGATGATAATGACCCAACCATATTCTCACACACCTACAATGTCACTTACTTGTTGAAATGTTCTAAGAATATAAGGCTAGTAGAAGTCCCTATGATGGTTGTCAGTCCTCCAATGGTTGCTGCATAGGAGATGCTTAGTGAGAGGCATTTACAGACCATGTGGTCATGTCTGGACTGATACCGGTATTTAGTGCTCAGGTCCGGTTCTGAGGGCTTAGGAGGCAGGACCAGTATCTGAGCCTGTGAGGAGATACATCAACCAAGGAGAGCAGGAGCTTAGAACAGCAACCCAAATTTTTCCAATGCCATGGTGTTACTGGTCCTAGAGAAACAATAGGTTTGCATAAAAGGGAGCAAACTTCTTTCTTCATGGGTATTAATTGGGATCAGAGCTGTCCAGGAGCCTGAAGTTGCCTGTCCTGAGGCAGAAATGTAGGACAAACAGTAATCGGGCTTCTGGCCATGGTATGGGTCAGCTCCAGTTCTTACTGGAATCTCAGCTGGATACCAAAAGCCTTTGTGGGTTGCAGAGGCAGGATGCCAGAACTGCAGTAGAAGGAATTCGTAATCCTTGAGGCTTATGAGCAGCCACCAGACAAACGCTTGGTGGACTTGTTGCACTCATACTGGCTTAGGGCCTTTCATTAAGAATGGAGTGTTAGGACTCTCAGAAAATGCATGTAACAGTCTGGCCAATTGTGATATGAAAGAAAAAGCTACACAAAAAAATACTGCTCCAAAATGTTTTCTTAATAGTGACAGGGAGATAATGAAGCACTTGGAAATTGGTAAAAAAGATACAGTACTTTAGAGCACTTAGCATGCAACCCAAGGCTGTAATTTAGAATCAGGAAAAAGCATGGGAGTTAACAGATCTGTTAAATTGTTAATTTGGATTTGGTTTAGGTCATAAAATAAGTTATGCTATAAATTCATCATTCTTGTGAGGGTACTCTGGTTCGCATCCCTGTAGGTTAAAAGTGAAATGAGTTTACTAGTGGCAGAATAATCACTGAATGCAAATAGAAAATTGATATAAGAGGAAATTAAATATCAGGAGCAGTGCATTAGCCTTTATTTTAGAAACACGTTTAGATTCTTTTGAACTGCTAATAAAAATATATATGCTGAGTGTAGGTTAATCTTTTCTGGATATCATCTTATGCCGTTTAGGTACTATATAACTGTAGAAGAAACAGCAGCCACTCATTGGATCCACTCAGGAAAAGTAAAAATACTGGAGTGATGTAATGGAGGATTTTGGTAGAGGATATTTGGCAGAATAGAAAGAAGGAGGATACTAAGATTGCCAAACCCAGTTAAATGGTTCATGTCTGCTGTTAGTATGTTGTGTGTCAGGAATTTATGGTTTGTTTTTTTTTGTGTTGCAGTATTTTCCAGGCAAACTTTGTAGAAATAAAGTGGGTAGAACAATCAAAAAAGGGAAACTTGTGGTCATTAAACTGAAGACAAAGCTAAATGAATTGTACTAGCCATAAGGAATTCTTTTACTGGCGAAAGCCCTCCAAAAATACCTGTGCTGGGGGTGTCTAAATAAGAGCAAGAATCAGCATAGGGCTAAAATGTGGCTGCTGTTAAGTTGATGGAGAGTAATTCCATACAAAGCAGCTTACAAGGAACAAAATTGATTCAGTGGTGAGCAGATGATGTTCGTCTCTGTCTTTTCCTTCATCCTCTATGTCTAACATTTCCTTACCTGAGGTAGGTGCTGCCCGTTGCTCTTGGAATTTACCGTTCCATTAGGATTGGCTATCATGTGCACATTATTCATACTCTGTAGGGAGGCAAAAGCCTTTAGATTAGCCTTTTTTCTGTTCCTGGAGACACTTAGATTAGAACAGATGATGCTTTGCAAAGGTCATGGGCTGTGGGCTTTCAAAACAAAAGAAAATAAAACAAAACAACAAAAAAGAACAATAATAACAACAACAAAATCTAAAACTTCAGCTATATATTTTATACTGGAAAAAAAAAACAAACATTTTCTGTTTGTTTGTTTGTTTGTTTTTAATACTATTTTTATTTTAAAGTGATGTTAAATTCAGATTATAATAAGTATAGGTTTTCTCCTTCTGCCATGTAGGAGAATCTGACAGATCTCTTGCTAGAAACAATGGTTTTGTAAGAGATGTAGTTTTTTCTAATCTACCGAAGCATCTCAGATGCATAGACTGACAATAATTAGATTATAAAATATCTTATCTGAACTTGGTAAAATTTGAGAGTCTGTATGGAGTTAATTTTCTGACTGGATCTTTGTCTTTCCAACAATATATGCAACAAACCCTACAAAGTTACTGTTCCCCATCTTGATTTGTGCAAGCAGGCTGATAGGTTAAACAAAAATCTGGACATCTTGTACTATTCACTTTCTGCCAAAAAAAACTTTTTTTTTTTTTCTTTTTTTTTCTTTTTTTTCAAAATAAAAGGAATGTAAATTTGTTATAGAGCTATGTAGACTGTGCTCTGATGGCATTACCAGGCAGTGTAGCTCTGAAGATACAGGTACTACCTATGACAATACCTTTGAATGCATCAAGGAGCTGAAGTCAGTAGTAGTATCACTAAAAACAAAGAAAGGAAAATATACTTTAAAAATGCCTGTTCACCCAGCTCCCCCAAAAGGCACAAATCATTGGTAGGAAGGGCAATATCTGTGGAACCAGTGCCTACTGAAATGGTGAAGAACAACATTTATTAGTATCTCTTTTGTAGTATCTTGGGCATATATATAGGAAAAGTCATAATGTTCCATAGCTCTACCTCCAGCCTAGTTGCAACAGGATTCCACTTCCGTGTAAGTAAAAATAAGTATTCTTCATTGTGTATACTACATTCTAGGAATGGACTCCATTCACAGTGGAGTGAATCACTGGGCAATCCAGTGCTACTACTGTCTTGTTCTACTCAAGTTTTTCCTCCACAAGCTTCTTCAACAGTGTTTCTGAGCACCTTCTTGTGCCACATTAAAGTTTTCCACTAAAATCTCTCTTGTGTCATATGGACCATGCAAACATTCCACTGAACTTTGCCATTGAAATCATATTTAATTCCAGAAGATGTGCTACTTTTCCCAACAAATTTCAAGCTCTCTTTCAAGTAATACCATTTTAATAGTAGCTCTGTTATGAAAGTTCTGTTATGAAATATCCCTCACATACTTTTCAATATGGCTTAAAAGAATTAATGGCATAATGACAGACAGAAAGTTTTATTCTATACTGAAGAAAATATGGTTAGGCTTAAAAGAGATAGAAGACAAAATATTGGAAAGTGCATTAGTCTCCAAGCTAATGAGAAAACTATTCAGAACATTCAAGGTAACATCAACATGAGCGATATGGACGATAATATTTGTTTTAAAGAAAATTTTCAGTAGTGTAACCAGAGCTTTTTTCTCTTTTATTTAGAACTCTTGAAGATAAAATAGAAGGGATTCAAGAAGCAATTATGTATTTTAATCTCACATTTTGTAAGTTTTACCTGTAAGATTACATTTTGTAAAATTTATCTCAGAATTTACCTGTAATATAGTTTGAGGACAAGAACTTTGTATATTCTCTTATCTGGCTGGTTAATTTAATAATTTGACATTGAAATTATTCCTTTCCTTGACCTGCCCTTATTCTACCCAAACTAGAGGCCTGGTTGAAACCGTTAGTGTTTCAAACTTTTGAATAACCTTGGCTATATTAAAGGAAATCTTTAAAGGTGTGCTTGTTTTTTTTTTGTTTGTTTGTTTGTTTTCCCCTCTTCTGTTATCTGGCTCTTGAATATTCCTGGCATTCAGGCTTTTCTGAAGAATATTCTGTAACTGGATGTTTCTTTCCCTTTATAATGGCCATAGTGATAAAAAAATAATAAATTTATCCTGGCAAACTTTAATGAGATTCAGACTGTTACATCAGTCGTATTTCTCATATAGGCCTTCCTTGTCAATCACATCTAAAACATTAACTTTTAAGCTTTTGATTGCCCTTCCTGTCTCTATTCCTAGATTCATTTCATTGCAACCTGTGTAGGGTTCAAATCTCCAGTCGTGATGTACAGGGTTCATTCTTACTCCTCTTTGATGAAGATAAGCTCCAGTGAAGGCTGGTCATGCTTTTCGTTGAGACCTGTAAGGAAGGAAGAGAAAGCAGCTTTTGGGGTAAGAACTGATCTGAGCCCCTGGGCCATGCCACTGAACCTGAAGGTTCAAAAACAAAAACAAAAACAAACAACAAAGAAACAAACAAAAACAAAAACAACAACAAAAAAAAACAAAAAACAAAAAAAAACTGAACTTTCTTAGGTACTCTCTGACTGTTATGCAGCATTTTGTTGTATTGTATTGTCCTCATGATATACTTCTGTCAAAAATTAGATAACATTTTTCAGTCTGGAATCTTTGAAATGAAGTTTTTTGTTTGTTTGTTTGTTTTTTTCTCTCTTTTTTTCTCTTCAAATCCTTGCTTTGTGGTAAGGAATGAACATTAAAAGCCTCTAAAGTTCTTATCAGTCCCAAAGATTTTTTTTTCCACTTTCTTCACAGAGATTTCCTTATGACCCTGTAAAATTATATGACCTAAGAGTTTATGACACACAGATTCCAGCTCGTGCCCTAATTCAGCTTAAATAGTTTCCCAACTCCACTTCAACCATCACATCTTGAAACTCTCTTTCAGTTTTGAGAGAAATATCACCATGAAAAATAAAAAGAATGAAAAAAAGTACAAATCAGACAGCTCTGGATGACCTCAGTAGAATTTGACTAATGTGTGTCAATGATTCTGGTCACGGATAAGTAAGAAAAGAATGGCCAACATTGGGAAATACCTATTGGCTCGTTTTCTTCAATAGTGGTGCTGCCTGCAGTACTGATGACATCACGCTTCTCCTCAGCATTCACTAGCTCATGGAGCACTGCTTCCACAATTGGCATTACCATGGCTGTGGTGGATGTGTTGGAAAGCCACATGGAGAGCACTGTGGTGCAGCACATAAAGCAAAGAAGCAACCTGGAGTACAACACAACAAGACCTTCAAGACCTTGAGGCACTTTTACAAATATTAAAGGTTTTCTTACCTAACATTTTTGTTAGACCAATGGTAACTTTTTAAGTCTTTATTTATTTTTTTATTTTATTTATTTATTTATTTATTTATTTATTGTGGGTACCAAAATACTATTCTGTGTTTGGATAAAATACTTCTTTGTGCTAATAACTGTCACAAGACCACGTATCATTGAAAGCCCTTTGTTGCCTCACTTGGAAACCATCATGTGATGTGAGAAACACCGATTTTCAACACTTCCAGGGATACTTTTGTGTTTGCTAAACAGGCAAAGAAGGAACAGAGAGACTAGGAACAAAGAAGCAGTAGAAAATACAAAGCAATGGAAAAATAAGCCAAGGAGTAGGAGGTGGCAGAAAAAAAAAAAGATGAGAATATTTGAAATCTTTCAAACTCTGGAATTGACAGTGGGTCAGAACAGTCACCCCAAACTGAGCTAGCTTTTGGCTGTGGATGGAGAAGTCTAAGTTATTATTTGATCTTTCAGACTGATGCTGTGAACCTCAGACTACCCCAAAGTCAAAGTTTCACTCACATGCCTGGCTTTGCTCCAGCCATCATGACCATTCTCAGGGCAATTCGCTTGTGGAGATTCCATTTTTCTACAGAAGCTGCCACACAAATCACACCCATGAGGAGCAAAGTTGTGTTCTTGAAATATTCTGCAGCCACCTGCATTAAAGACAAGAGAGAAATAATCAGTTTAAAAATATCAGTAGCTATCATACGCAGCGAGCACATACTGAATAACAAGACATATTGCGGGTTTCTACCCTTACACCAGAATAATGAGAAGAAGCTGGAGAAAATGGAGAATTCATAGTTCATGTTTTCTTTAATCTCTTTTATCTTGCATTTACAAATAACAGTGCTCTGTGCCCAGTTGTCTGTAGATTTCTCAGATTTGAAGAGAGAGGAAAATCTCATTTATTTGGGTGGGATATTCACTGCTTGCACTTAATCATATTCAGTGAGATCCGCACTGAAATAGCCACAAAATTCTGCACTGAGGGCACTCTGAGGGCAATTTATTCATGTGCTTCATCTGCTTTTTCTTTATGGAAATATAA
The DNA here is from genome assembly GCA_011076525.1 of Nettapus auritus. NCBI lineage: Eukaryota > Metazoa > Chordata > Aves > Anseriformes > Anatidae > Nettapus > Nettapus auritus. Next base: position 61,478,034 of record CM021765.1, on the reverse strand, counting down.
TTATCTATCTCATTTGTGTTTCATATGCTCAACTGTCTCTCTGAATACAGTATAGAAAGGTTGCGGTGATGGTCTTTAGGCACTGCACTGGAACTTTTCACAGTGGAAATACGTGGAAATACGTCTGTATTGTGTCAGGAAAAAAGGTGAAGTTTTTTTTTTTTTAAATAAAAAAATAAATAACAATACAAAACAAAGCAAACCAAAAAACATCAACACCAAAAAAACAAAACAAAACAAAACAAAAAAAACCCACTTTAATTTAAAAGGAATGAACAAAAACCAATATTTGGCTTAGGAAAATATTTAGAGACAATGCAGAAAACACTCCAAAGCAAAATTATTGAATGTAGGACTTGCTGAGATATGAGAAAATACTCTGTGAAGTGACTACAAAATTAACAAACAAGAAACAAACCAGAACATGCACACACTTATGTATGAAAGCAACCTAAATGGGAGAAATAACGTATATAAATGGATACTTGGAATTTAGCTGAATTTTTTCTTCCATTGCAATTAAATTTTTCACAATCTATTTCTGGAATATTTTTCCCTAAATATTGGCTCTTCAGTTTAAAACTATTATTGTAACATAATGTAGACTACAGTATTTTAAAGTAATTAAAATCAGTAGAAATAGTATTTCTTCCATTGTCCTCCTCCATAAAACTTCATGAATGGCACCAATATTATTTTGTGAATGTTACAGTAAGCGTTAAGCATTTACTTATATTTAACAAATCACCGTGGTGACCGAAATAGACTTGGCCATAAAGGCTGTGTGCCAGAAATTTTAAATATATATTTTTTTTGGTCTTTTTCCACTGGTTACTTTCTCATTAACTTTATTTATTTTCCTGATACTTTGTTCAAAAAAAATCTTGAACTGAATGAAAGGAATCCATCGAATCAGAAGCACAAAGAATCTGTTGTTTCACTTTATCCCTTTCACAGTCATTTTGGAGAAACAAGTGAATATTAATGTTCTTATTAATACACACTTACATGTATACAACACCCAGACTCATGCTCTTAAGCCCCAGTGAGTTATGTGTGCCTCAAACTGCAAAGCATGAGACTTAGTTTCTATGGCACCGCAGAACAGCAGACTGGAAATACTGCAGCATCATCAGCCTTGCTTATTTTAAAATACGGGGTTTTATTTATTTATGTTCCTAAAGTAAATAATATATTCTCTGTAGTAGTCCCAAAGCCATTTAATTTGATATTACATTGAACTTCTGTCAGGCTACCCCTAAATTTTCCTTCTCTGTTATGCTGCAGAACTTTTTGTTAAAGAAAACAAAACAAAATATATAACTGTGTTGACATAGAAATGTATTTGGTTATATTACACAGCTGTTACACCACAAGGAGGAATAAGATAGGTCATAAAACTCTTGGTTAATGCTTAATTCCATTCATTTATGGGCATGCATGGTATCAGATTGTGCTAGAAATTCAACAACCTTACGTTTTCTTTATATTCTTCTGTGTTCTTATCTGTATTTCTAGTCCTTAAAAAACAAGTGCTATTCCCCCCCCCCCCTTCCAAAAGAGAAAGAGAGAAAAGTGAGAAAAAAAGCTGTAGGTGAAATAAAATAAATTCTTGGCTTATCATGAAAGAAAATTACGTTCAAGAGAAACTCAAGTAAGCAAATTCAGAACTGATCAGAGACTTTTTTATACAGCTACTCCTTTGCCTTTGAACTGATGACTACAAGGCAATTCTAGGGTTACAGCTTGGAAAAAGGACTAAACCTGGATATTAAAATTATTTAGTTTTATATACTAAATGGTAATAGTTTTTAGAATGTGTAGCCTCATGCTTTTGTACATCATATATAAATCATGCAAATCTTCCATCTATTACTAAAGGGAAACTTTCCAGTTTAACCCATAAGTGCTGTTTATACAATTTTGGAGGAGAGGAAATGTCAGATCCTTAGGTGGAGTAGGCAATGGGCATTTCTGGTGATGCAGTAGCTGATAGGATGGATACCCCTCTTGGCTACTATGGCCTTTCCTATGTCTAGCTTTCTTCCGCAGAAAAAGTGCTGGTTGGCCAAAATTACACATTGTAAGATATACACTTCCTCCTAGTCTTGCTAGTCTACTAAGATTTGTTTTCTTCAAATAATTAACTGTAACAAGTTGAAATGATAAAAATGTGCACACTGGTCTGACCTCACTGGACTTCATGACTCCAAAAAGTGGGTATAGGAAAGCAGGAATTAAGGCTGCTGCACCCAGAGGTACTGCTTCAGAAACCCAATATATGGCTGTCACGATCAGCACGTAGGCACATGAGGCTTCCTGTAGGGAGAAAACACTGAGGTTACATGTTGCTGCCATATCACCTGTTGTGAAGGTGTTCATGGGGCTCATCAAGTTGTGGGTGCCTGGATTAAAAGAACTCAACAAGGACAATATAAAGACCTCCTAAACTACATCTTCTTGAGTATTAAACCTAAGCTACCATCTGAAAGGACAGTTCCTGAAGAAGATACTGTTAATGAAAGTCCTTGTATACAAACTAGGGCAAAACATTGGTGTAACTTCATTTATCAGCAAAATAATGGTTCCAAGCACACTGATGGATTTCTTTGATTTAAATAGTACAATACTTACCAAAGTTATATTCATGACTCCTCAGACTGGGTCTATGAGGCCTGTAATATATCTACCTGGCTTTTTCCCCAGTATTGGGCAAGTGCAGGAAATAGGAGTTTTCAGGAAGATGAGAACATTCACATTTTCAGTAGCATTGATAAAGTTACTAAATGTCTCTTATTGGAAATACTCTGACAGTTTTGTTTTGTTTTCTTTTGTTTTTGTCAGTTGATTTTATTTTCTCAGGAAATTTCTGCAGACCCTTGGGAAAAGGCCATGGTCTCAAAGGACTTAGAGGCCACTGGATCACAGAGTTAATCAAGAAAATTTGCTACTGTCCAGGGTTCTGGGAAACAAAGCTATGACAATGTTGTGCTGAACATTCCAAGAGAGATAGTGAAAGGTGGAATATGATGGTGTATCCCAGATATTTTTACAGGAAAACAAATCTAGTCCACTAAAGTCTTCTGGTCCACATTTTAGAAAAATATGTCTTTATTTTGGGCCTTCTTAGGGCTGTTTTTAGGCTCAGCTTGCTATGCTTAGAAACCTAGGAATGTTTCCTGTTAATAATTACAGAAATTACTTTAAAGAAAAAGTTTTTCTTTTCCTTTTCTCAAATTTGCAGCCTGATCATGCATTGGGGTTAACTATGGAAGTTCATATAGTTCTGTGGAAGCTAGTAGGTCTGCACTGATTTACACCAACTATAAATTCTCCTATTCTTCAACAGTCCCTGGTTACTTCATATGACCATATTGTCGTAAGGATTCACATCTCACAACAACTATTATTTAGAAAAATCAATTTATAGATAGCTATTTCACTGTGTTCAAGTACAGCTTCTTTACTTTTGTTTCCTGACTGGATGATTCCCAAATTAATCAGCATTCAAGAAATCACACAAGAAACACAAAACAATACATATCTGGCATGCATGTATGCGTTTGATCCATGAAAAAGAAAGAAACAAACAAAAAAGCTCAGTTCAGTGTCTGGTCTACCATCTTTAAGCTGATAGGATCACACTGTAATTCCCTCCCTTCAGCTTGTATACATAAGAACAAAAGTGAAAAAAATGTGCCATCTGTTACTATTCAGACTGTTCTGTGCATCAGGCTCCATCCTCCAGGTGTAGCATGTCAAGCTGTCAGCATCACCTGATGCTTCGGATCTCACAGCTTACAGCACCTCTTGCTGCCTTCTGAGGAACTACCCATGGTTTGGCACAAGATCCGCAGTCTCAGGAAATCTTGCCCACTACTGACTCTATTGATGTGATACTCTATGGTATCACTATTGGCTTTATGAAAAAAAAATTGTAGATAAAGATAAAAATAAGGTAGAAATGCTACCCATTACTGTTAATGAAGGAAATTAAGACAGGATGAAAAAGACCCCCAGACCAGAAAGCACAGACTGTTCGTTCGTTTTTCTGTATGTGTCATGGCCTGAAAGTTGCTTATGGGTGCCCCACACCTGCTATAAAAGTCATAGTGCAGGTTTTGGAAAGGAAGAAGAATTCAAAAAATTTTTCCCATGTGTATTTTTTTCCAACTTTTTTTTTTTTTTTTTTTTTTTTTTTTTCACAAAATACTAGAAAAGAAAATGTGTATAATGTGTATATAATTTCCTCTCCAAACAGTTTTGAGTCCTCCCATTGATGTCTCTTGCTACTACACATGTAATGGTACTTTGACATTTCCAGTGTTGTGTTGATATCAACAAGGAAGATGCAAGGTGAAACACAAATATAATTCACCTAGCCATTCTGAACCCTATAATACAGAAAACTACTATAATTGTCTGGTAAGTGAAAATATAATTCAGCAGGCAACAAATTTAATATTCAGGTTTAAGAAGTAATCTTAGTCAATTTGTTGTTACGAAGTGAATACTACACTAAGGCACTTGAATAGTGTCCTGTTAACTGAGTTTATTAGGTGTAAATGTTTTCTTAATGGCATTACAAACTTATGTCTAGCTCTGGCTCAGGTTCACATCCATGCTCCAGTTTCTGCAGTCATTCGCTTATAAACAAAGTGAATTTAAAACATCATCTGATGACTTTTCGTATCACTATGCAGTAAAGCAATGCTACAAGGTGCAGAATAATAGTGCAGAGGAACACATGCTGTATAACAGCAGTTCTTGCAGCAATACTGCCAGTGAACTTCTGTTCCAAAACCCACATGATGCTATTACAATTCCCTTGGTTATTAGAATTTCCTTATTACATCCTGCACCTCTGATTCTAGTAGCGAGGGAACATGAATAACAACACTAAGTGCAGTGAATCTCGTATTGCTTAAGAGAGGTTTTCAAGGGATATAAAGCATGCTACATTTACAGTGCCATATAAGCATATCACAGAGAATCTGTACATGTCATCTTTTCAGAGACATTGGGGGAGATGAAACCCTTTTAAACACACATTTCTGTAAAAAAGTGTGCATTACGGTTCTCTGGAGAAGGCATGATTATCTGTCATCCATTCCTTCTCAAGACAGAAGAGATGAAAAACTACTATAAGAGTGCAGCTGAGATATACATTAAAGTTTCAACCAGGAAAACTCATTCATACTGCAACATACCATTTGTACTAACGTTTCCTTTCTGTGAATCCTGTTTTTTCTTTCCAAATAAAAACCTATAGCTTTAATTTTGAAAATTGCTATGCAATTTCTAATCCTTTGCATTTCAATTTGATAAAGTAGTAGTGTTCATAAATCCTCTGGTGCTAGAAGGAAGAATTAATCTTTAACAAGGTAGAGGAAGGAATGGAAATTGCTGCACCAGATTTATGTCTAGCTCTGTGGAAGCCACAGCTGCTGAATATTTAACATGTTGCATAACATGTTGCAAATGCTGATAAGTTAAACATCACCATCTCTATAAGGTAGGAAATTTTTATTTATTTATTTATTTATTTCCACTTCCACCCTAACACTGTTGTAGAAAAAGAAGAGATACAGTGTCTCTTCCTTAAAATAGTGCTTCACCTGGTTCTTCAGCTCTGCCTGTGACATTACTCAAGCCATCTCCGGTTGTTACTGTGATGACTGCTCAATGACTTTATTTCACACTACCTCCTTGCTTCTAAGAGCATTTTTTTTTTTATTTTGTTTGTTTGTTCTCAGTCCTTGCCTTATTTTTTGACTACTGCAGGATTATCCAGCAAAACTGCCTACTGTACTCAGAAGTTTGTGAAAAAGAAAATAAAATGTACTTACACTGCTGGGGTATAAAAGTGGCAGAGGAAGCAGCAGCAGTGGAATGAAAACCACGAGTAAGAGATTTCTGGATCGGAGAATCTCCTTCACCATTGCCATATTCCTTTAATTTCCAGTGGCTTTCTTCTCCTTGGGTTTCCTCTTGGGTTCCTCCGATAGTCCAGTTTCCACTCCACGTTTTCCTTCACCTTTGCCTGAATTTCCCTGAAAGGGCTCTCTGCCTCGTTTCCTATTTCCACCAAATCAACTCAAAAAGCTTTCTTAATTTTCTTATTATTCTTGTTGTTTTTAAAAGAAACCCTAATGATTTTTCTATTAAAAAGGCATTCAGTTTATGTAGGGCTCATCAATACATCCAAGTGATTATCACTCCATAACAGGTAAAGGTTTGTAAACTGGAGCATAATGATCTTTTGATAATTTTTCTTTTAATCCAGAATCACAGATATAGCCATATCTCATCCTTATCCACACATTTCAAAAGTTTTTGTTTGTTTGTTTGTTTGTTTGTTTTCTTCTATCATCTGACTTCCAGCAATGTAACTTCCTTTTCATAGACTGGGTGAGATATCTTTTGGGATGCCTCTTTTTCTCCTGTTAATTAGTCTGAATGTCTCAAATATAAGTTTATTTTCTGCTGGAAAATAATACTAAAAACATATTTTTCACTGCATAGAATAAAAATAAAATAAAAAAAAAAAAACTTGTATTTTTTCTTAAAAACAAACAAACAAACATTCAAACAAACAAAAAACAACTAACTCTGGCTCCTTATATCTTCTCTGTTCAGATTTTTTCTCTGCTATAATTTTGGCTTCTACTTTGAATCTACCTTTAGCCCACTTTTTCCCTGAGCTTGGAATTCAAAAGGGTAGCAATTCCAACACAGATTATACTTGGTCTCAAGATTAAAAAATAAATAAATAAAGGCCTTTTTTTTTTTTTTTTTTTTTTTTTTTTTTTTTTTCCGCCACTTTAATTCACCAATGAGGACTACTGAATGCTGCAGTTGCCCCACCCATCATCCAAAATGCAGTCACAAATTTTGAGAAAATCAGCAGACTCCTCTTCCTGACACACACACAAATATACAAAAAAATTTATATTTTATTTTATTTTTTTCAGTTGTTGAACAGTTTGTTATTGTTTCAAGGTCCCAGTATTGATAAACAAATAATCATTGTTTTCTGGACAGTACCTTTTGTTTTTCATGGTTTTTCCATCTTTACCCTTGGATGCCTCTTATTCATAAAGCTTTGACATTGATTCATGTGCCTTCAGTAACACTAGGACCCCGACTCACACTCAGAATTTTTAGGCTCTCTACTCTGGTCTTTTGGAGGAATATTTCTACTGGTCTTCAGTGGTTTATTTGTGGAACAGAAAGTGCTGCAGAATTATGAGTGAATACGTTGACCCAGGTACAACCTGCAGACATCCTTTTGCCCTGGATCTCACTGGAAGTCATGTACCTGGGTTTTTCATGCTCCCGAACCAATTCAGCTTGCTTATTGTCCCCCCACACACTGCTAATCAGACAGAAGATGAGCTCCCCCAGCCGAGCTGGGATGCTTCTGAGACGTTGAGTCCTGGAGGACTGGAAAAGGCAGACCTGTGCCAGATGAGACTTCCTCAGCATAGGATTCTGAAGTGCAGCTTGAATTCTTCCTAAAATTCATAACTGTATCTGAGAGCATGTAATGTTTCTATACCTTGGAGCTAATGTCAAGCAACAGAACCTTGAGAGCCTTCAGGCAAGTTTAGCAATTAGACCTGGAGGCAAAAAATTAATTAATGTGAAGATTTTGGGTTGTACAATCCAGCCAGAGAATTTATGTCTCTTTTTAGCAGTTGTTTTGGAAAAAAATATAAAACAAAACAAACAAACCAAAACATACCTAAACAAACAAAACCCAAAAGAATTATTATAATACTCAAAATTTATTATCATTGTTATATATTTTAAATTTGTGTTATTTCACATTTTCAAGATCTGGAAGATCAAAGGGTGGATAAATTTTTATCTTAGATACAATGACTTTTTACCCCATGAAAGAAGGACCATCTATAAACATGACTCAGACTGAAGAAATGAGAAGCAAGCTGATCTAGGGATAGCCAAGAGTCCTCTATCTTTCTCTTTTAGGAGCAGACAACTGGCATGTGCATCTTAAGCAATACTAAGGGAGGGAAGCTGCCCTAAACTCAGAGATCTGCCCTGAGGCAGAGTGCTCCTTCCCACAAGAACTCTCGAAAAAGGAGACACCCTTGTTCCCATTTATTACCTCATCCTGCTCCTTAGAGGGAAGAACTATGTTCCCTTCTCTCCTGTACTGTTAATTGCACAGTTTCACAGGCTGAAATAACCTGTTTTCCTTTCTGCCAGTCGCTAAATAGCAAATCTTCTGCTGAATTCAATACAATGGATAAACAGTTAATTTTATGCAAAATATTTGTATTATTACATTAATGTTTTTCTGTTAAATGAACTTGGGCAGTCCAAGCACATTCCTGAGGAATAAATCTCTTTTCCTATACTACTCAGAGTAATGCAAGGGCTGAAACAAACTCAGAAATATTTTATTTTCTGTTCAGGATATAAAGGTTTCAACTACCAATTTGCAAGGTATGTATGCCATAGGGGATGAATACCCATCATTCAAAACTATCTGTAATTCTTTTCCAAAGAGCCTATGATACTTGCTGATGATTAAACCCCCACTGCTTTACAGTTCTGATGTGGGATGAGTAGGGAGGGTAGCTGGGAAGTATTTCTATGGATGATCACTGCCAGCAATTAATACTTGCTGTGATGCTCTTTTCTGTTATCTTTGTATTTTTGGAGTCACTGGCTGTAAGGGATTTAAGAGCTGCTGTTCCAGGCTCTTCCAGCAAGCAGTGATTCAGGGAGCCAAGAATCAGTAGAGCTAGAAAAGCTGGAATGTGCTGGCATTCCCTCTCCTCCTGTTTGTAAAGCATAGGGTAGGAAGAAAACACAAGCAGATCAACAATTTATGCTGAAGGCTTTAAAAGGCATGTGAGTTGTAGCACAAGGCTGCTTTGAGGGTGTTGAACTCTGTGTGCAAGTACAGAAAATTGATATATTTGTGGCTGAGGTTTCCAGTTTCCTTTTATGTAAACCAGTAAGGTTTTGAAGATGGTCAGCAAAAGTGTTCAGGTGTAAAAATGCATCTACACATATGCATGTATAAGTGCAACAGTGTACACCCATGCATGCTGATACTGTAACTGCTAGGGAGGAACAGGATTGACTCTGAGTTTTATATGCCCTTTTTCCAGCTATTTATGCCATTTCTAGCCTGCCCCTAAAGCTGCTGCAGTTCCACATTCCCATGGATGATTGCCAAGCCCAATACATTTTGATTGCTTGCAATGTTGGTTTGCTGCAGCCACTTGGTTAGCTACAACCAGTTGATGCTGATGGACTTTTTCAGCTCCAGTCCTTGTAAAGGACATGGAGTTTATTACTCCTTTGTTCAAGTGATACAGAAGCAATTAAACATGTCTCAGAACTGGGTTTAGGGTCTTCAGCTGCCCTTTAGAGTCTCATGTTTTTGTGATTTGAACCCATCTCCTTAAGATATTTTGTAAATAAGATAGAGAGTGCTGGTATGAAAGAATGAAATATGCTCAGCTTTTTTTTTTTTTTTCCCATGCTCTGGAAGAAGAAACACCTCTAATATCAATGGAGAAACAACATTTGTATAACTTGTTGACAAAAATTTGTGGGTTTGCAGTAGAAAGGTTTAGATTTAGATCTTTCATTGCTAGTTACCTTTGTCACAAGATAGATCTCTTTTTCCTGTCCATTACAGCCACAACTTCCATGATATATATATATTTTCCAATTTGTAATAATCTGCTGCACTACTTCTACAAACAGGTTTTGCCATAAACAAGTACTCTTTTTCTTCTCTTACCAGATTTCCAATGCTGATCTGACAAACAGCCTCTTCTGCTAGATGGTCAGATATAATTGTTCCGAGTGAACAGAAAGGATTCTTCCATGCACATACATACACACACATGCACAAACATGCATACATGTATACACAGGTGAACAGTTTAATTTACAATCAAAAATGAGCCACACCGATGAATTCAGCACCACTTATGTTTTAATCCACCTTCTTCCTTTGCCTCAGAGGGATTCTGAAGCACTGGTTTAGATGATACGTGTTCAAGTGATAGAATCAGGAAAATATTGTCATTGTTAAATTAAAGAGGGCTTTTGTTTTGCCTTTGACTCCACTGAGGACAAATCCATGTTCCATTCAGAAACAAAGGAGCAGAAGCAAAGTCATGTGCAAACAGTGAAAGAGTCATTGCTTGACTGTTTGGGAGGGCAGTTCTGGGAAGCAGGGAATATGTTCACAGGCATTGTTTGCTGCTGGTGTTCACAATGCCCTTTGTATTCTACAAATGTTATTGTGATTAAAAGTTGGCTCAGCCAAATGAAGTGAGTCAGACAGTGCTTATTTACAAGAATATTTGGAAATAATATTTTTTCCATAATTTCTGGAGGCTGACAGTAACAAATCCTCTCCCTTTTACAGAGGACCTTTGCATCTCCTTTTAATATTCTTTTACTGGGCAGCTGAAATGTGAACTTGTTTTCCCAGCTAGGAAAGCAGAATTTTCCAGCACATACACATAAGTATGTGAGCATAAGCATCAAGTACTTATGTATTGTTTATAGGAAACGTATAGAATAGATATGGGCATACCCATCTGGGACTCCCTTATTGTCCAGTCACAGAACATGCCTCTAAGCCAGCACAAAAACAAAATTTGGGGACTGAAAATTACATTTTTCCCCATTTAACTTGTATCTATAAAGTCTATTCCACAAGAGGGAGCTAGAAAACAAATAATCTTTCATGAAGCAGGCTATTAAATTCTTTATAGAATAAAGTGGTGGACGTGCTACATGTGTCCATTATCAACCAGAAGAGATGAGTGAGTTGTTGTTGTATCAAGTCTCCCATTATGATGGCTCTTTGCTGTATGGGAACATCAGGTCGTGCTTCAGAGCTTTGTAAAGACTGACAAAAGATTCAACCCAAGTGTCCTTCTGGTGCCCCTGGGATTGAGCAGCCCTGTAGGCTGCATAGACCATGGTCAGCACTGTCCTTTCAAAGTCTTCTTTCTTGAGGACCCTTGGGTAGGAGGACAGCCTGCTACTCAGCCTGCGGATCTCTGTGATGCTCTTGGGGATAATCTCATTGCAGATGGTGTCAAACTCAGCAGCCTTCCTCAATGAAGCCAGTTCCTCATCTTTGATAGAGATCCTCTGACTCTTGTCAATGTCAAGCTCAGCTAAAAGAAACTGGTAGAAAATCAGAATACAGAAAGCTATTTATCTCCTCCAAAGACTCTATTCAAAGTAAACACAAATTAACAACATATTCTGAGGTCTTTGCTACAGGTCAAATGGAGACAAACCTTTCAGAGCACTGGCTGGCGGTGGGGCAAACCAGAAACTCTCTATGTGAATATTGGACTCTTGTGTTACCCACCTGTAAAAACCAGAGACAGGCTATGGGGAAAGGAGAGAGGAAGAGGAAAATCAGGTAGTCTCCTGTTCAAAACAGGCAGAGGTTGCTGCCAGTGCTATGTGAGGATTAGGGAGGGGGGGACTGCAATACAACTAGGAAAGCTCATTTAACGTGACAGGGACAGCAGTTCTGGACTCTCTATTATATCTGCAGTCTCCACTGCTGGAAAAGAGGGGACCTCATTAATTCTGAAGAGTCATGCCTGTGGGATTACTCTACAGTGATTGATACTGGTAGTTTTAATAGCTTGGACAATTAGTTTGGGACTGAGACTCAGTTCAACGAATTAAAATACATTGTGCTTTTAATGTATAACAGTTCTGTAAGAAAGTTACTTTCAGTGGAGACACTTACTCCATTTTCCACTTTGCCAGTGAGTGAGCTAGAACCCACATTTGAGGTACTGCAGGCAGCTGCGGCCTGCTTAAGTGCTGAAAGAGCTGCATTTAGTGTCTATGTCTCTTCCCTCCCTTCTGGTAAGCTACTACATAGTCAGCAATGGGTTTAAGGCTGGGATTAGTAAAGGTGACATGGCGACATATGATGGATAACCCCATTATGAAAAGTAACCCCAGTCTTGTTTAGAGATAGAGGAATCATCTGCTCCTATATACTGAACCTCATAAAGCAGGACCACATCTTCCAAGGAGTTTTGTAGCACTGGATTAAGGAAGGCAGCTGAGGATCTCTTCAATCGCTGAGCAGCTGGGTAAAGCATAGCTGGAAAATAATTATGAAAAGTATGATTTCTCACTGTAAATAAAATGGGCCACATGGACTGTTTTGACTGTAATCAAAAAATCAAGTTAGACGTTAACTGTCTGTTCTGTATCTATAGAGTCCAGCTCACAGTGGTTTGTCTAATTCTCCTGCTGTCACACTTCTAAGACCCTACGTTTCTCCTGGTTTCAACTGTCTATAAGATCATCCCTGTTTAGTTGACAGTGAGAACCTCCAGAGAGTAGCATACCTCATCTCTCCTGGCTATTTATGTCTGGAATGAGTGACTCATCCTTTTGAAATTGCTATGTCTCTTCATTAAGCCTGGTACCAGCTTGAACAAGACAGCTAAATTCAATGAGGTGAATCCCAATTTATTATGACCTTAATACTACACAGTCTTATAGCTAGACACAGCCCAGTCTGCCACAGTTAGGCATTTATTCACTGTTGCAAAATGCACTATAGATATTCTCTTAGGAAAATAAAACACAAATATATGCCCTGAACCCAGCACCCCAGTGTGGTAAAATATTTACAGAATCAATGAACTGTACAGTCAGGAGCACAGAAAATGTCTGATGCTGGAACCTGACCACCAAAAGGCTTTGAGTTACTAGCTAGGTATTATTAAAAAGTGTAAACTCCTTTTGGATTTCAGGAGAAAAAAATATTTTCTTCAATGTTATATGTATATGATTTGGATGTTGATGTTTAGATATGGTAACCGTTGTTTGGATTTGCTGGATTTCTTCTATATCTCAAAACAAGGTGTTTTCTTTGTTTGTTTGTTTTGTTGGTTTTGTTTGTTTGTTTTTAAAGCTGTGCTGACTTGATTATTGGTGAATTTTCTCATGAACTAAATTTCAAAACTTTAGCTGCTCAACACTAAATAAATTTGGTAACTAGTTTAGACAAGGAGAAAAAAAAGGCGTTATGAACACCCTCCTGCCCCATCTGCCCCCAAATAAAATATATTAAAAAATAAATAAATACACAGTTCTATAGTTACTAGTAACATTTAACGGGGCACTCAACATATTTTAAATTTCTGAGAACTGTCATCTCACCATCTACCATATTTTTTTCCATGAAATATTTTAACTAGGTCATTTTTTTATTTTATTTTATTTTATTTTATTTTATTTTATTTTATTTTATT
>CM021765.1:61413931-61464714 GCA_011076525.1 Nettapus auritus | reverse complement strand
TTATTTTATTTTATTTTATTTTATTTTATTTTATTTTATTTTATTTTTTTTTCGCCAGAGTTCTTGTGATGGATTTTGCATGCTGCCTGTAGAAAATCTAAATGTCATTTAAAACTCCCTATGCTGGACATGCAAAAAAATTCTGAACTCTAATTTTAGACCATACAGTTCCTCAGAGAATTATCTTCTTTGATTACCCAAGAAGATCAAAAATCTATAGTTTCTTTTAAACTCTGTAGCCTAAATGTATTCCTGTTTCCTGGACTGTTTCCAGCTGTTGACTTTGTTAAATTTTGACTTGATAATGATGTTTAAGTTCTTATAATACAATGAGAAAGAAACCAGACCCTAAGAGATTTAATTAATTAGGATCTTTTCTATCTGGCATATGGAAAATTATTTGGGATAATACCAGGTATAAAGTAATTCATGTTTGATCTAGGGAAAGATATTTTTGACTTGAATTGATGGGGGAATATAGTATATGTAAAGTAGTTTGCTATTTTGCAAAAAACATCTTGCAGCTGGATACTACTAACTGTAAAAACATCCTACTGTGTTGAATGTCATTAAATTTTGTTAAGAGATGGTTCTTCATATAAGGCTGAGTGCTTAATATCAAATCCATATGAGTTTGGATTAAAACTTCCTTAAGGAACTGAATGGTACCTGCACAATATGTGACTAAAAGCCTGAAAGGGAGAATGCGCCAAGTAAAGGAACAGAAGTACAGACAACTACTTGATCTCTGCAGTAATCTTTCCCCGACCACAATGCCTTTACCACCTGAGCATCTTGTCTGATCCAGCTGAGGAGGTGGTGAGTTTGGGACAGGTCAAAAGCAGTCTGCAAGTTCTGCTCTGCAGGTGTGTTTGCCTTAATGTGAGGAGTCAACTCAGATCTGCTCAATTTGCTCCAGTGTAATAACTGTTTGGAGGACTGTGAGAGGAATGAAGTAAAAGATAGAAAAGACAGGGGTCGCCTAGGTCCATTCTTCACCTGAAAGTCAATATGCCTTGTCTTGGTAACAACCTCCTCTCTAGCATCCTTCCTATCTGCTCCCTGCTCTTGCAGAAGAGGACCCAGCTTTCCTACAGCCTGCGTTTGACCTAGCCAAACTGGCTGACCACTGGCAGGTGAAACTATCCACAATTTCTGCTGCAGCTCTGTCACTGATGTTCATCATTCTTGCTCATAGCTTTGCCAAGACATACTGGAGCTATTTTATCTTTCACTATTGACAGCTGGAGAATGCAACTGAGTACTTGTGAAGGACTTGAAACTTCAAACACTAATTGCTGAGAAATTAAAACTTATATTACTGGGCAATTCTAATTTCTAAGGAGCTGGCAGCAATCCAGTCCACAATGGTGATGATTCATTTTTATCTCTTTTATATGGCTTTTCAATGGAACCAGACCCAGAGTGCAAAGTACCTATGCATATGAAGATGATTCACAGCTCAAATATTCCCTGAGCCATGGAAAATATGTCTGTGTCATTTTGTTTCAGTGCTGTTATTCTTTCTGTCATCACACTATTTGCACTTAGCTTTCAGACAAGTGCAGGTTCCTACAGTGGGGTTTGGTGGGGAGTTATCACATCCAGCCCATCACCATTTGCCCAGAAAAAGAAATGCACTTAAGGAGTCCTTGGTATAATGAATAACATATTATTGATTTAGTACTGACACATTTGCAGAATCACAAGTAACATCTTGAAAGGCAGCTGGGTTTTCCTAACATGCTGTTCCTGGGTTGACATATATTACTTTAGGAGATTCAAAGGGACAAGGGCCTGCGCTGCTATACTGTGAGAAACAGTTTTGTATGCGTATCAGAAGCACACCATCCTCTGTAGGGGCCAGACTAGCACTGTCTCCCTGATCTCATTATCTTGTTCCCAAAACATATTAAACTTTGTTACGGTTCTTACAAACTTTACTCAGAAACTCTTTCTGAGCTCATTTGTATTTGTCATGGTGATCTGATTTTCCTGCTTCACATTTTATTGCAGTCCTTTCCTTTCTCTTTCTTCCTGTATAGTAGTCAAATCCATCCACCATCACTGCCTCCACCATCCACTCCATGAATTCATGAGTTCCTCAGAGACCATGTGAGCATTTAGAGCAAGTACTTTCTGACTTTTATCACACTAAATTAACATGTACTTAAGTTTAGCAAAAAAAAAGCTGAGACAGATAAAGATTTGCAGCTAGTTTCTACATTTAGTGATTACAAATTCCACTTAAAACTTTTCTGCTCATTTTACTTCCTCTTGCATTTGCTTCTAGATCCAATGTAAGTTAG
The DNA here is from genome assembly GCA_011076525.1 of Nettapus auritus. NCBI lineage: Eukaryota > Metazoa > Chordata > Aves > Anseriformes > Anatidae > Nettapus > Nettapus auritus. The sequence continues at coordinate 61,462,405 of CM021765.1, read as the reverse complement.
ATGGACAATGCCAATGAATAGAAGAAGAGTTACCATCTATTTATAATTTTATTTTCCAAAAGAAAGTTACCATCTCTTCACCATTTTCTTTCCCAGAAGAGTTACCATATGTTATCTATTTTCTCCCCCATGTCACAGGAAGATTCAGAACAAGGTGCATCATTTTATGGTGATGATTCAGACAATTTCAGTGGCAATAGTTGTGAATGTCTGAAAAGATCCCCAGACATTACTGCCAGAGAAGGCCCAAATTAGAGCTATAAGGCAATGGATAAACTCCTGTTGACTTATAGATTTTATATGTGTTACAAATATGTTGAGAGATCTCCAACTGAGGTATGGGTGCTTCACCGCAAAGGGCTGAGTGGTCATATAATGAAAAGCTTATGATACACAGAGATGAGGTAAGAAAAGTAAAGTTTTGATTAATATTACTGTAAAAAAATTCTATTACATATCTGTTTACTAACACACTCATCCTCCTCCGCATCCCCTCTTCAGAGAGGTGTTAGGATTGCTCCCAGATCTGCCTACCCACATTGCACAGAGAGGAGTCAGGGCTGGAGGGAGATGAGAGCAATGTGTCTGAACAGGGTCACCTGCTCCCAGCCCACCTGCCTGAGCCTGAGCAGCCTCATTCTGTGCCTTGGAGTGCACCGCTGCTCATGCCTGAAGGTGGTGGGCAGCCAACAAGTCTAGTCCTGCAGGCAGCTGAGAGTGCACCACAAAATGGAGTGGAGGAGTATCCATCATCATTGCTCACAGCAGGAGTGTGTCCATGCTCACAAAACTGCTGGCTCAGATCCACTTATCCTTAAGGACTACCCAGGTTTTTAAACAACAGCTGCAGTGGAGTGCAGTTGGAGTGCCAACTCATTGACCTGCTTCTAACTGTTTAGCTCACAATAACTTTGAGATATATTTACTGCTTAAATGTAATGTCAAGTCTGAAGCTGTTGATAGATTTATTTTAAATATGTTTTCCTCTCTTTTAAGATCTGTGCAAGGATTTTCTGGACCTCAGTATCCACACGATAGATGTTTGTGATCCTCTCTCAGATTTTCCATGCAGTTTCACTGGTGACAGTATAGCTGTTTTGTTTTGCTTTCCAGTCCATGCTCCTGCTCATGGCATTTTTTTCCCAATTGTTGACTGTTATGTGCTTGCTCTACAAGTATAGAGCATAGCAGCAGGACTACTGAATTGTCTGTGCATAATCAATGCCCTTTTCCTACCCTAAAAAAAAAAAAAAAAAAAAAAGAAGTCAAGCCAAGAGCATGAATTAGGCACTGTGGAGGTCATCCCGGCAAAGCACGTACTGCTCTCTGGGGTTCCTGAGACATGAACCCAATTTAACTGGGATCACAACTTAGTAGGAATTATTTTGATTGACTTCAGGGTCATGGAAAAGGACTATCTAATTGCTTCATTTGGACCCTTTTCATGAAGGATAAGAGGAGTAACAAGAGGGACTTGTGGCTTGACTTCCTGAAAGCAACGTTTGCCTGTTGACATACGTGAAGGTAGTGGCCCAAGTGGAGCTGTTCTACAAGTCAAATTCAAGTCTGCAGCTGCTAGTTTTGCCTTTCTGTCTTAGATTATTAAAGCCTGACTCAAAAAAAAAAAAAAAAAAAAAAAAAAAAAGTAGTGAAAATCATTTATTTGGTCATCACTGGATTTTTGAGACAAACTCCTTATTTCTGAGATTAGAAGGAAGAGAGCAGTTACACAGGCAGTAATGCACCATAAAAAGGAGCCATTTTGGAAACTCCTTTACATTTTTACCTGCCATTGTAGTAAAACCATATCCTTTCAGATCACCATAGCTATCTTCTTTCTACAAGATCACAGCCACTGCTTAGTAGTGAGAAACTGATACAAGCTCTGCAGTACTTGATTCCACACAGCAAAAGTTTCCCTTTCTTGCCAAAAACATTTGAAGTCAGGACTCCTAGATCTCAGTGGAAGGAAAAGAATGCATCCCAAACTATAAGGAGAGCAATTTCTCTCTATTTTGATGTATTTTATTAGAAAACCAGAGAATAAAGGTTATTGCTACAAAAAAGCTTTTCAGTGCTCTGAGTGCATGGAAACAAATATGCTACCCACTACATGAAAGGAAATGGAAATGTAAAACTTGATAGGTTATTGTTCATGAAGGCTCAGTAAAGTATGTAAAACATTTTTTAAAATTAATTCATTGGTTATTATTTTTGTTCTATCCTATAACAAGACCAGAGGAACAGAGCATAACACAGCATTTGAATCATACTCCAGTGGTAGCCTAAAAATCACAAGGTTAGAAAAGAAAATTAAAAAAATCTGTAAACTTCAGTCTTTTTTTTCTTTATATATATATACATATATATACATATATATACATATACATACATATATATATGCTAGTTTCTTCAAGAGTTAAAAAAAAAAAAAAAAGAGAGAGGGGGAGAGAGAGAGAAAATAGCTCCTTTGCCAGATGCATAACCCTTTTAAGATTGCTCTTAATCAGTCTGGAGCATATGTTGGTTCCATTGGAGAACTAGAAATTTTCTTGGTATCATGACATTTTTTTTCTCACCTGCCTGGGATTTGCATTAAATGGATCTCAGCATACACAGAGGATCCTCTCAAGAGAAGATATTTGTTGATAACCTGATAACAGATTTTCTGTTTTCTTCTTTAAGTAAGAAGAATTCAAACATTTGCAAAAGCAAGTGAGCAGAACACTGCCCACAGTGTAGTTGTATATGCAGATGCAGCAGCCATTATAAAGCTGTGTAAAAATTATTAGTGATCTAGGTCTGTTGAACTTATTGTGGAGGCTGCTGGGCAGTTCTCAGGGGTCAGTGTTGCCTTTGATCTTAGGGAAAATATCTGAAATTCTAACAAGATGATTTTTTTTTTTTTTTTAATGGTGTATGGGAAGTGTTGCTTTGACTTTGGTTTCTATGTCTTTCCTTGACTATCCACTACAGAGAAGAAGACATGAGTCTCAAAGTCTGCATGCTCTTGAGGAAAGCTTTTTGTTTCATATTTCACTTTGGTTATCTCACTGATGAGGGTTTACCACCAGATCAGAAGTATATTTTATACATGAAGAGCTTTAGTCTTGGTTAAGTTGCTCCATTGCTGGTGCAGGAATCCCTAGTTAACTGCCTCAGGCTGATTGTGAAATTCTCGTTTTTACTTTTCTGCAGTCATACCAAAGGCAATAAATATTTGAGCAACTACCTACTTTGTGTCTGGGACAGATCTTGATTCCAGAAGCATTGTTTCCTCCAAAGTGTAATGGTGTTGGCCTACAGAAGGTGTGTGGTTGGCAGTGAAAATTGTGATGAGCAGATTTATATGTAGTAATCCCATTCTTCTTTACTTATTGTCCTGTACTTGGCTTGTCCCCTGTGGGTTCGTCACCTGATGACCTGTAACTGTCCTAGACCTGCATTCTCTGCCAAGAACAGACCTGAGCTTTGACTGGCCAGCACTTCAATGGAGCGTGCTCAGGCAATGTTTCTTAATACTTCCAAACATTTTGTCCTCATGCATAAATTGTGGTGTTAGAAATGATTGAACACTTTGCTTTAGCACAGGAGAAATAAAATGAGTGGGAACCTGAAGGAAGAATAAGAGGAAGAGAAAGAAGGGAAGCACACACACTCGCACGCACACAAAATAGAAAGACTAGGGAAAATCATCACAGTGCTATAGGCCAGCTTCTGAAACCTACACATGGAATTACAGTTACTCACAAAAGTAGCTCCCATGACAACAAGTACTATGCAAAACTTGTGCATTCCAGATTTAATACATTAAAATCTCCATTACAGGGACTTGAAATCCCAGTGCCCCTTACGAGAACACAGCAGAGAGATGGAGAAGACATTTTAATTACAAACCAAGATGAACTAACACATTTTTAAAAGCAGCTACCAAGAGAATTTTCCTCTCTGTACTTTCAGCTCCGTATCATTGGTATCTTAGCTCCTAAGAATAAAATTAATAATGTCAATGATCCATTCTTTTATCTGCCTGTTGACTAAAAGTGAGGATAGAGATTTGTTTCTTCTTTACTTATAATGGAAGGTTAAAAGAAAAAAGCTCCACCTTGAAAGTCTGAGTTTTGTTAATAAGGATACAAGCAGTAGATATCCCTACTAAAATCAGTAACAAGTAACACTGTGTTTAGAAAAAAAAAATAGTAAAAAAAATAGAAAAAAAATCACCTTAAAATTATTAACAGATTGTATTAAATTACTTAGTTAATGACCTAATCATTTTATCCCAAAGTTAACATTTATTATTTTATCTCCTTTTAAAGAAATACATTTTCTAAATGGGTGTCTTAGTTCTGTAAAATTTGACCAATCCACTTTATATTTCTGCACTTCATAAATATCCTGAGATATATTAGACTAGATTAGACTACATTAGATTAGATTAATGTGTAACAGAGCTCCTATATTAAACAAGAATTATAATAGCCTTTCTAGTTACTTAACATAAGTAAGAAAAAAATGGTTTATAGAAATGAAGACTGCTAGAGAAGGAAAGAGCCCACCTGAGCCTGTGATTGTGAGAAGATGAGGAGAATTTAACTTCTATGATTTAAGCAGATGGTTTGAAAGATATGACTAGCATCAAAAAACTAAAATGGTCTCAGAATTTATTTTATCACATGGAATTTTTATTATACAGTATTTTTACCAGTTCCAGGCCTAGAGCAATGTACGCCGCATTATTTATTCTTCTCTTGGTCATAAAAAGAGTGTCCCCACCTAGAATTATATATGCTCATAAAAAACATGCAAACAGCCAAGAAAGCCTTTAATGTGCTGGAGTAAAGCTGCTGCAGCAGAAATGGAGAGAGGAAATACATACACATTAACTGAAAGAAAGAAGAAGTGAAAAGTTGTGTCCTTTGGTTTACTGCCATAGTTCCAGGAAATGGAGATGGGCTATGGTGAGCACTACATGACCAAAGGGCAACAGTAAAGAAGGGAGATATTAACACTGTTGCACAGACCTAACACAGAGGCAATAAGCAATTTTAGAAATATGGGAAACTTCAGGTAGAGGTGGAAAATGAAACTGTAGATCTCCTTCCTCATTGCAGGGACACCATTCCTTCCCTTTCCTTGTATCCCATTGCATCTTTCCTTGTATCACATTGCTCATAGGAACTTCTCTCCAAGAACTCTTGTATGAGAGGAAAACATTAAACTATCTTAATTAAATGCATTTGAAAATATTTGTTACAAGTGAAGAGATATAATGGTGGTTAGGTCTATTTCCAAATCTCCCATGAAGGGAACGAGGGATGGAAGATGTGCAGCCAGGTTAGTGTTTCAGCACCAAGTAGTAAGAAGGGCCTTGCCCCCCCCCCCCCCCGTTTTTTTTTTTTTTTTCTTCTTCTTTTTGTTGTAATTTCTTTTTCAGTCAGTCTTCCTTGGTTTCTAGGCAGTCAAAGGTGTCTGTGCAGCTAGGATTATTCTGAGCTTGACCTCATCATGGCTGCAGCTGCAAGAAGCAGTCTTGTATGCCTTCCCCACAGTCATATTCTCCTTCTTTCCCTTTGAGCCGACACTACGTCGTGTGCCCACATGGTGAGCCAAGTCAGGGATCTGGATGGTTGTGAATGAAGGCTAACAGCAAACCAAAAAAAAAAAAAAAAACCAAAACCAATCAACCAACCAACCAACCAAAAAAACATGATAGATTTTAGCTGTTTTTTTTTTTTTTTCCCATCACAGCTGCTACACTATCAGTGCTCCTCCTTGTGAGCAACTCCCAATGCAAGCGTGGTCCAAGTGCTCTTAGGACATTTGGTGATGATTCCAGTTCCTGAATTATGTAAGGATGGATGGTATCCCTAGTTAGGAAAAGCAGAGGACATTCCTCACGGTTACACACCCTTGATCTAACCACTAAGCTCATGGTCCCCTTTCTGAGGATGGTTATCTCACACAGTGCTGTTAATCCTCCTGCTAGAGATAAAGATAGGCTGCAGGATCACTAGCCACCAACCATTCCTTTCCCTTCTATGCTTACTCTCCCCTGAACTTTTAACAGAGTAAATTCAACTGGCACAAAGAATATTTCAAATTTATTCTAAGCATGAATGTTGAGAAAAAAATCAAACATCTGGTTTGAAATACAGACCTAGCAGAGAGCAGTATGGATTTTGTCATAATCATGCATGACAGCTCAGATTCTTCGGTGGAAGTATGTATTGCTGTTGTTGGCCAGTTCCAAAAAATGTCTATTCAGAGAACAGGAACAATATAATGTACATTAGCTAGACAACCAATACTATATATATTTACAAGCTCTTTTGAAGATTAGCTTGCCTTTTTAGCTGAGAGAATGGCTGTCTCCTACCACATCCTAAAAAGAGAATTAGGAGATTTCTGTCTTCTGATGTTTCCCAGTTCAATCTGTCTGCCTCCTCTGCATTAATGAAACACTGGATCTGTTGAAAGGGCCACTGTAAAAAATTCTGTGCGGATGTCCAAATTTAAAAATACTTGGGCCTACTGACTTTAAATAAATGACCATATGATCTGCAGATTAAGAAAAATAATGAGGGATTATTGCTGGTGTTTATTATGTTGTCCTGTGGTGAATTATTGTGTGGGAATTGTCCCACTGAGATCATGGAGCTATTAGCTGAGGGAAAGGAAAACAGAAAAAATGATAGGGACCTTACAATAATCCAGTTAAGCCATTTGTGAATACCTTCAACCAGCAAATGAATTCTGGAAGTTAACTGTGGATCTAGGAACAGTTATTAAACTGACAAAAAACTATTATTTTAATAATGCATGAACTCACCCACATATAGCAGCACACATATGAAATTACAAGTTACTCCTCAGATTCATTAAGTGTCTATGTCACAGCTCAAAACCAAGGACAAATAAATGTTACGTTCTTCATCATATCTTCTCCCTCAGAATAGAAAGAATCAGAATTTTATTCCCTTTTCCTTCAATTCCCATCCAAGCTCAAGTAAATCAGTAAGAGGAGAATACATAAATCCCACTTCTCTGCTTCCTCTGCTCCAGGATTTCACTTTTTCTTCAAAACCAAGGAAGACCCAGCTGTTTTTACAGCTGCTCATTGAGCTCCAAATGTCAGTGCACCTGCTACTGTTTTTCTTAATGACATGAATATGTGCTGGATAGAGAAAATGTATAAATCAGCATTGCCAATAAACAAAAGCCAGGGGGATAGCATGTCCTTTTTGTGAAGAAATAAATGATTTCTGGAAGTAATGCCTTTTCAAAGCATTGTGTATTTTCTAGTAGTGAAGATAAAGAAAAGGCATCTGAGAATGTAATAGAGCTGAAGACAGATTAACATTGTTTCTGAACTGGACTGATACAGTTGTTTTGCCACCTGAGCAGAACACAAAGTGTGAAAGCTGTGCTGTATCCCTGCTGAAGAGGCAGAGAGGACCACATGTCTCTTCTGGAGGGGTGAGGGAGGGTTGCCATGAGAAGGCATCTGTTCTGTCAGGTTCACATCTGTGTAAATGTCTGGATCTTATTGTGTTAGTTTCTGCATTTTCTGTGGAAATAACACTAAAATGATTAACAGAACTCAAATATAATCATCACATAATTGGTGGATTTCATTGTTTGCAGATGTAGTGATGGGCCAACAGAATTTCAACAATTTTTGTGATATTTTCAGAAACATAGTAATCTGAAGGATGAATGCAAAAAAATTATTTTTATCACAGAATCACAGAACAGTCTAGGTTGGAAGAGACCTCCAAGATCACTGAGTCCAACCTCTGACCTAACACTAACAGTCCCCACTAAACCATATCCCTAAGCTCTACATCTAAACATCTTTTAAAGACCTCCAGGGATGGGGACTCAACCACTTCCCTGGGCAGCCTATTCCAGTGACTAACAACCCTTTCTGTAAAGAAGTTCTTCCTAATATCCAACCTGAACTTCCCCTGGTGCAACTTTAGCCCATTCCCCCTCATCCTATCACCAGGCACGTGGGAGAATAGACCAACCGCCACCTCGCTACAGCCTCCTTTCAGGTATCTGTAGAGTGCAATAAGGTTGCCCCTGAGTCTCCTCTTCTCCAGGCTAAATAGTCCCTGCTCCCACAGCCGCTCCTCATAAGACTTGTTCTCCAGACCCCTCACCAGCTTCGTAGCCCTTCTCTGGACTCACTCAAGCACCTTGATGTCCTTCTTGTAGTGAGGGGCTCAAAACTGAACACAGTACTCAAGGTGCGGCCTCACCAGAGCTGAGTACAATAGCTGCCTCCCTCACTCCAGAAACACATATATGGGATTTCCATTTTACAAAGCCGTCCTTTGTCTACTATTTTTTATTATTTCACACTCTCCTAAAATCTAAATATTTCTAGACCTTTCAGGTTTCACAATCTGCTGAAATAAAGCTGAGACTGAGGTACAAATGGATTCAGTATTAAATACAGAAAGTCCTGCCAGAACCTTGAGTACTGCAAACTGCTAAAGGCAGGACACTGTGGACGAGGTCCTCAGATGACCTGAGCTAGCACCACCAGCCCTGTGATGCTGCTCTGTGGGCTTCCAGGTCATAGATAGCCCTGTTCTGTGAAAGGTGTTTTTGGAATCAAGGGGAAGAAGGTTAGATTCAGCCTTCCAGAAATCTTACAGTCAACAACATTACTCAGATACATTTTCTTTGAGGAACTGAAAGGAAGCAAATGCTGACAGCTGCTGCTGAAATTAATGAAAGTTTAAATCTCAGTATCTTTTGCTGCTCCCTCTCCTGTCGCCTACAGATGTCATCACCCAATGGCTTCCAGGCAACAGCACCCTGCCGCCAGTTTGTCCTGGGTATTAGAGCTTTTCTTGCTTTCCATACGGTTTCTTCTTTTAAGCTGAACTTGTAAAACAGATTTTTGCTTCCAGGAAAATATCTAAGTAAATGTTTAAGGTAAAAATGCTAATGATCTCATGTTCTATACTTAGGAAGAATTAAATCAGTGTAACAGAAGAAAACTTGATTTCCAGTGAAAACATCTAGCATGTTGCTGACTGAAACCAGCTGGGAATTTTATATTCATTTTAACTCCTCTGTGTAAGAAAACTGGAAGAGAAGATATTTTTATCACTGTGGAACAGCAATTTAGGTAAGTTGCTGTGATCCATTGTAAATATCAACCTGCCTTTTCCTGGACTTGGTCTTTCTTCTCACTAAGTTGAACAATTTGAAGCTTTCATAATGAAATATGCTTGCTTAGAAAAGTTTCTGCCAGCATGTATACACTCATTTGCTTGTCATTATAAGCTACTAATGAAAAATCTTTAGGTCCTTCTTCCGTGGTCTTGTGTCTAGATAAATGCTCTTCACGAAAACCAGACTTCATTGTGTGATAATTCTACATGACTTTTCTTCCTCAGTTTAGTAGTAATGATGATCAGGGAAGCTTACAGAGATCATCTAGATTTGAGCATGTGATTGATATTTATCTTATGCCATCATCATCTGACTTGCTTTTGTCATATTATGGGAATATTATTATTGGTTTACCTTATAGATGAAAGGCAATCACTGTCTGAGGTACTGGAGCACACAAAACACACACAACAAACTATTTATAGTGGTAGAGTGACATTTTGCATGGCTACAAAATGAAGTAGGGACAACTTGTCCCCATATTTATCTTTCTAAATGGGAGCCATAGTACTCTTTAAGTTCCGTTTTGACCTCTAAGTGCTGCACAGACATTAAAGATGAAGCAGAATGCAAACTAGCTGGCTGAGCTCCTAGGGCACACTGAATTAGCAGCTGCATTGGGTTACAGACATCACTCCAGGCTGCTGTGAAAGGGACACTCAGAAGGTGATTTGTAACTTCATCTAAATAATGCTTGTTTTCTTTAGTTAACAAAAACACCTGCAAATAAATGCACTGTAGTTTGAAAACGGATAGGTAAAATGAAATACATTCAAGTGGCTGCTCCCAGTTGAAGGACAAGCACTGTTTTCCACTTCAGCAGGCAGGCAGTCAGGGGGTGCTGAAATCCAGCCTTAGGTTCAGCAGCATTTAGATGCAGAGGTGTCAGGGGAGACTCGTTAGTTTCTTTGACAGTTGTCTTGTTTGGCAGCATGAATTCAATCAGGAGTGAACAAGCCAGCTGGACATTATAAACACATCTCCTTGATCAAGTAAGTAGAAAGCAGGAATGTGTATAAAGTATTTAACACGCATGATGGGTTGGTTATGTTTACCTCACTGGCAAATGTGTGCAAGTAGAAATAGCTCTGCATTGATGGTGCTGTTTTGCTCGAGTCCCCATATGTTCCCCTGGAGGAAATACATGAACTTCTCATTCTGCTTTAGACTTCACGTCAATTGGACATTGCTGACTGTGAGCAGCATGCACAGAGATTTCAGCTGACATAAGAGGATCTGTGTTGGATGTGCTGGTCTGTGGTACATGCAGTTAGTCATTCAGGGTTTGAAGGGCATCCAAAACTTCCCAGCAAACATCCAACAGCCTGCTCCCTAAATACTACTTCTGGGAAAAAAAAAAAAAAAAAAAAAAAAAAAAAAAAGTGTCTTTCTAGGGAAATGCAATTTCTCATGGTGTCCCTAACAGTTAGCTATATACTGGGCAGACTCTTGAAATACTTCTTCATAATGTGGAGCCCACAACATTTCCTCACTGTGAAAGAGACAACACCCTGAAAAGACAACACCTCAGTCTGTGTGATGTGTGGCTTGTGACTGCCTTGTCTTTCTCAGCCCCACTGACAAATATCTGAATCTTCCTCTCAGCTCCCTGCGTTCTTGGAGGATTCCCTCCATCCACTGTATTCAGCATTGCTCAGGCCTCAGCCAAGCAGCTTCTGTCTTTGTGCATCTGGGTTTGATTTGGGGGAGAGACAGGGCATGGTGAGAGACAGGGACTTAGTGCAGAAATACAGGAGGGTTAGGCAATGGTGGCAAGAACCCCAGACCTGAGACAGAAAGTAGGTTTGAGCTATTCGTATTGTTTGACACTTCCCTTTCCGACTTGGACCTAACTGAGCCTGATTGTATGACATTCCTGTAATGGAACACAAAAGTGAGGAAATCTTGTTTGGTATTTTTGTGAGGGCCCAACCGATCTTTGGGCTTACTAAGTACAAGCTGAGCTAAGTCTGCCCCTTTGAGCTCTGTTTAGTAAAAACCCCAGTGAAAAAAAGCAATAAAACGAGCTGTATATAAGTTTTTTATTGTTAGACTTATCACCTTCCAAACCTTTCTGCCAAATTGGCATGGCAGTCCAGAAAACCAGAAGTTGCTGTGACTATGACAAATGAATGATTTCACTTAAAACATGCTGTACTATATTAGGACGTCTACAAGTAGCATTTAACTGGAAATGGAGATTGTTCAGTGCCAAGTCATGAACAATAGCAGTAAACGAAAATAAAGCATGAGTTAAATGCCTTTTATTTTAGGAGGGGGTTTAAGTCACAAACAGTTCTCTCAGACATAGAATCTGCATTTAATAAATAAATTCAATAAAGAAATTACTTTGTGCCTCTTTAGAGCCAGGCACAAACAAAAAAAAAAATAATGTCATGGCTGTGAGCGTTATAAAAAACAGGGAGGAAAATAAGGGCTTGCAGAACTTGACATTTCTCCAGGGACTGATGGGGGGGAAACAGGGACATGTGCCACTGTGTCACTGCTGCTAAGACTGATGTTAATGGGAGAAGATGATGGGTATTAGTGGGGAATGCTGTAGCCCTATAACCTTGTAAAAGAACAACCTTCTTTCAACTTTCATGGAAAAAACAGGCTGTTTCTTGGGAAGTAGGGAGAGTTGCTTTCATACCTACATAGTATAAAAAGCTCAGAGAGAGGCAAAAAAAAAGGAGATATTTGGAGACTTTGACGCCTTTCTGATTCAGTAGCAGTAACTTTACCTCTTACTCTGTGACCAGTGGTGAATTGCATAGACTACTGAATCTCAGCATCATGGTGCATTGGCAGGTCAGATAAGACCACATGAAAATGTGAGTCCTGCTTATGTGAGAACAGGCAGATATATGCAGCCATCCCACGAGTCTGAGAAGCAGACAGATAAGATGAAGACCAGCTGTGGCAGATGGACATCTGCTGAAGAACAGGTTCAAATGAGGATGCATACCACACTGACAAGGGGGTGAATACTACCCTATTCTTAACCAAAAGTTTGCTTTATTATTTCCCATCCACATTCATCACATTTTCTCTGTCACTTTTCCTCTCTTTTCCTTTCATTCATGCATCTTCCTCCCATTTGCTACCTTTGCCTTCAGCTTTTTATTTCTTCTTTCTTTCTAAGCATTTCTGCCTTTTGCTTTTGCCTCTCTTGTTTCTCTCTCAGTGACTCAAAAAAGTCCTGTCAGCTTAGAAAGTCTATACTTTTTCCAAAACAGACAAGAGATCAGAAGCATCATCTCCACTTGAGGCATGCCACCACCTGCGAAATAGACGGCGATGATGAAATCCTAATGTTTTGGATCTCAGCAGATATCCACAACTAGTCCGGGGCAGTTTATTCTCTTCACAACTAGGCAAAATCTAACCTAAATGTTCTGCTTCCCGACAGCCATTCCAGGGAAGGGTGTGAGGGGGGTCACACAGAAGACCTTGTGCATTTGGGTCTCCATCAAGTGATTGCAGCACAGCAATGTTCTTCTGCCACCCCATTTCCTCCCACATAACCTCTGAACTTTGAATAGTTTATTTTTCTCTTTCTCAGCAACTCTTTTTCAGCTACCCACCTTGCTCCTTCTGAGCAAAAAGAGATTCGTGGAGTTTGGAGCCCAGATCCTGGCTGGTCACCCATTTCGCTGTGGCCAGGGAGGAATTTCCAGAAGATGAACGGTATGCGTGCCGATCTCAGGGGAACTGGAGAGCTGCCAAACCGAGCCAGCATGCTGAGCCAGGAAAGGCCCCACATACGCTTTCACCAGAGGAAAGGAATGTTAGTGGAAACTGGGAATAGTGGAGCTTATTTAACTCTGCTCTCTTCTCCCTTGCGTTCTTCTTAGCCTCAAGCTCAGTACAGAGCTTTGCTTGTCACAAGAGCAGCAGCAGCAAGGCAAGAAAAGCCAGCTTACCGTTACAGTGTGCAGCACCTCAGGATGGGGGAGATAAAGAGAGCTACTAGAGAAGTGTAAAACATCGAATAGGCAAGGGAGCCCCATGACTTGGGATGCAGACTCAAGCTGGTATAATGTCTCCCACCGAGTGCATCTGCTGTGGTGGGTATACCACATATATGTCTGTGTGTTTTCCCAAAAGTGTTTTAGTTCATCCTGTTTGATTTTTTTCTTCCTTTTTTTTTGGTGATAGCTTGATACATTTCAGAGAATCACAGAATCACGGAATCATCTAGGTTGGAAGAGACCTCCAAGATCACCTAGTCCAACATCTGACCTAACACTAACAAGTCCTCCACTAAACCATATCCCTAAGCTCTACATCTAAACATCTTTTAAAAACCTCCAGGGATGGGGACTCAACCACTTCCCTGGGCAGCCTATTCCAGTGACTAACAACCCTTTCTGTAAAGAAGTTCTTCCTAATATCCAACCTGAACTTCCCCTGGTGCAACTTTAGCCCATTCCCCCTCATCCTATCACCAGGCACGTGGGAGAATAGACCAACCGCCACCTCGCTACAGCCTCCTTTAAGGTACCTGTGGAGTGCAATAAGGTCGCCCCTGAGCCCCCCCCTCTCCAGGCTGAACAATCCCAGCTCCCTCAGCCGCTTCTCGTAAGACTTGTTCTCCAGACCCCTCACCAGCTTTGTTTCCCTTCCCTGGACTCACTCAAGCACCTTGATGTCCTTCTTGTAACGAGGGGCCCAAAACTGAACACAGTACTCAAGGTGCAGCCTCACCAGAGCCGAGTACAGGGGGACAATCACTTCCCTGGACCTGCTGGCCACGCTGTTTCTTATGCAAGCCAGGATGCTGTTGGCCTTCTTGGCCGCCTGAGCACACTGCTGGCTCATAGTCAGCTGACTGTCAACCAATACTCCCAGGTCCTTCTCTGACAGGCAGCTTTCTAACCACACATCTCCCAGCCTGTAGCTCCCAGCTCTGTTTGGGGTTGTTGTGCCCCAGCTGCAGGACCCGGCACTTGGCCTTGTTGAACTTCATACCGTTGGCCTTGGCCCATCGGTCCAGCCTATCCAGATCCTCCTGCAGAGCCTTCCTACCCTCAAGCAGATTGACACATGCACCTAACTTGGTGTCGTCTGCAAACTTACTGAGGGTGCACTCGATCCCCTCACCCAGATCATTGATAAAGATGTTAAAGAGGACTGGCCCCCAGTACTGAGCCCTGGGGCACTCCAGTAAATCCACAACTGGATTTAACTCCATTCACCATGACTCTTTGGGCCTGGCTACCTATCCAGTTTCTAACCCAACAAAACGTACGCCAGTCCAAGCCAAGAGCAGCCAGTTTCTTGAGGAGAATGCTGTGGGAAACGGTGTCAAAAATCTTACTGAAGTCAAGGTAGACCACATCCACAGCCTTTCTCTCGTCCACCCACTGTGTCACTTTGTCATAGAAGGAGATCAGGTTAGTCAAGCAGGACCTGCCTTTCATAAATCCATGCTGACTGGGCCTGATCACCCAGTGGCCCTGCAAGTGCTGCGTGGTGACACTCAAGATAATCTGCTCCATGAGCTTCCCTGGCACTGAGGTCAAATTAACAGGCTTATAGTTTCCCAGGTCTACCTTCCAGCCCTTCTTGTAGATGAGCATCATTTTTGCTAGCCACCAGTCATTGGGGACCTCCCCTGATAGCCAAGACTGCTGATAAATGATGGATAGTGGCTTGGCCAGTTCTTCAGCCAGTTCCTTCTGTTTCCCACCATCAGCCATCTACATAGCTAACCTGCGTGAGCTTCACCCACAATAGTGCCACTTTGCTGAAAAATATTTTAACCAACAAATAACACTTATAGGGTGGAAATTTTAACACTTGGTGTCACTATAGAAAACCAAGTTACTGAGAAAAACTGAGGTTGTGGCCTCCCTCAAGACAGTGGCAAAACTCTCATTGACCTCAGTGCTGCTGGTTTGCACATTTTGTTGCTTTTAAGGTTAAAACAAGGAACAGACAGCTTTCCCCACATCAGACCAACATACTCATCACACAGCTCCATGTTTTGCTAAAAACTCAGAGTTCACGCATTCTGCTAGGTTCTCAGCATCTCAGATGCTCCCTTCAGTGGGGTGCAGAGGGAGAGTTCATGGTATTACAGAGCCCAGTTTTAGTCTCCAGGACTTCAACCCAGCGTACAGGTCCTGTCCTGCCTTGAACCTGAGCACTGGCTTTGCATGGAGAGTTAATTACTTCACTGTTCCATGTTTTACCTCAGTGATTTACATTTTGCCTGTCACAGTCTGAGTAATCAGAACCTCTGCAGCCTGATGATGTTCATTAAGACCTCCTCACTTTCTCTTCAATGACACTGTACTGTTCAGTGCTTCTGACAGGATTTCATTCTGCCTGAGACATCATTACCTTCCTGCTGAATCTGGCATGATTTAGCCAAGGAAACAAGAAAAACACTTTATGCTTCAGAAACATGAAAAAAAAAAAAATCACTAACAAATATGCAGGACTACACACATGCAGTCATTCTGAAGAAACCCAGAGCAAATGATTAAATTACTCTGTGCCTCACAAAGAAAAGGGATGTTAACACTTTCCTTAATTACAATGAAAGTTCTTTGGAGAAGGGATTTTTATTTATTTATTTATTTGTTTGTTTATTTATTTATTTATTTTCCCCTGTGTTTGTTTACACGATGCCAGGTATTAGTGGGGTCTCTGGCCAGAGCCTTGGAGTATAGATAATCAGGATAGGACTCACAGAGTGCTCTACAGTCTTTGCAAGTGTAGATGAGTTATTTCATTCATAACTGAGTTGCTTCTCCTGTGGAGGAGAACATTGGCTTAATAGCATGCATTCAGAGCAGTGAGTGGGTTGGTAAAAGTAAGATGAAGAGAGCTATTTTAGTCTGAAAGTGTAAGGAGGGATTTGGATGGCAAGAGGTTCTTCCGAGCTGTCCTTTGCTGGGAGATAAAGAGTGTGTATACTGATCCAGATCCCATGGCTGTTCTACATCTTGGACCGATGTGAATACATGTGGGGCATGCAGAAATCCTAAAAAAATATATTTTAAAAATAAAAGTAACAGCATGTGTTTTACCGGCTCACTAGTCCTCAGTATTGGGATGGACCCGGGATCACTAAGATTCTACTGGGTCACTTTCATCTTCTACTTCTCACTTAGTGTAGCAAACACTGAAAACTGCTTTACTTCATAACCCTTTCCAATGTTCTAATATTTTAACCCAGATTTCATTAAAATTACTGACCTCTTTTCCTTTTTAATTTTTGATTCTGTCAAACAATTTATGACAATATGGGCTGTAAGATTTAGCCATTTTTTGACTGCTTCCTGTGGGGATAGGAGTCTCAGAATCACTTAGATCCTTCCCTGTTAACAGCATGACTGATTTTATAGAGTAAAAAATCCATCTGTGATCTTACTAAAATGCAAAAACTATAATCTATCCTTCTTCTGATCTCATCAGAGTTTAACACCATTGCCCTAGAAGAGATTATAAACTTTGACTTTTTTAAGCATCCTTTGTATGTCTTTCAGTGTCAGGTATCCACAGTGAATCCTGATTCATGGATCATACTCCATACAGCTTAAATTAAATTAATTAAGACTGCCTCTAAAGGAGCATTTGGGGAATCAGGACATGCTAGAAAGGATTTTGATTACAGTTGCAGCCCTACCCTATTGGATATTTATCCTACTCAGGTTAAATTCATTCAGGGGCTATTGTAGTCTAGCTTTATTTTGCAACACTGAGCAGCTTTTACAGGTACAAAGAATTAATCCCTTTTCAGCCCTTTCTTCAGTCTACTCCCTACTGTTTCCTGAAATAGTTCCTTGTTTTATATTTTCAGACTCCCAGTGTGGCTGATATCCAAGAGATCTGCTAAGTGGAACAAGAGGACCACATCTGTGCTGCACAGCAAATCATTGGGCAGACGTGTCAGAGCCAGATGCAGTATGGCCATATCATTGTGGCTCCAGGTCCAAACAGGTGACCCTCGTTGAAAGGCACGGCTCATTCCCTTGGGGACATGCCATGATGTCGCTGTTACCCTGCTCGGACACCAGATAGGGACTCTTAATTGCCTTGTGCTGTGCCGCCTCCACCCTGGGTTTGTGATGTCTCCTCTGCGCACCACTGTGCCATGCAGATGTCCTAGTTGCCTCCTTCATTCATTAATTCTCATTCTTTTCCTGCTTCAAAACATATTTTTTTTGCCTACTTCTAATTTCTTAAAGAGCAGGAAGCATTCTTTAAATGCCTCCTTTCTACTTATTACAGTGCATTTTTTTTTTTTTTTTTCAAAGATCTATTATTTAGGCCTATGACATAAATTTACACTCATCTGTTCTGTATGTCTTTGCAAGGGAACTGAGCAAATAAAAGCATAGTTATAAAGGTTGTCTTCCTCGGGTTATTTGTCTTCAAAGTTAATAATTCTTTTGAATTTCAATCCCTTACACAAAATGCCTACTTCTCTTCACAGGTATAACTGTGATAATTAGTGTGGTAGTGATTTGCATCAGGCAAATGAACCCCCAAACCAAGACACTCCAGCCCATAAATGTGTATTCACAGGAATTGGTACAGGCTGCTGAAATAGACTCAAGGTAAGTGGGAAGAAAATCCACAGCAGATTGATCAAGTGGATCAAGATCAGTGGAATGAGTCCTACAAGCAGACAAGTCAGGGCAGCTGAGGCAATTTTCCAAGTGAACATGTAGGAGCCAGAGAAAAGGTAAATATTTTTTTCTCCGTAAGAAGGAACATATTTTACACAACCAGGCATGGGTAACATGTGTTTTAAGTGCAATACATATTTTGTGAATATGTTTTATGTACTATACATATTTTATAAATTAGATAACAGTAACTTTATGAAAATCAAATGAAGTTAAATAAATATTGCACTTTAAAAAGTTCTTCTACCCAGTCAAGCTAGTGCAATTTGCCTTTGCTCTTTGGAAACATCAACAAGTCCTAAAGAAGCCAAAACCATGACTTAGTATCCTTGAGGTCTGCTAGGTGAATATGTGTGTTTGAACATTTGTGACATAATTACATTCTGTGTTCAAGCCACATTCCCTTTGCTCACATCATCCAAGACAAAAGTGTTGAACAAGCAGTACTGTCAGTGGTGGAATCCCAGACGTTGCCTGAGAAGCGAGTACCTGGCAATAACAGTGCAATAAGAGATGAAGTGGAAGAGAGGAAAATAAGGTCAAAAGGTGTGGAGATGCTGTGCATACCCTAATTCCAAGGCTTTCATCGTTTTTCCACATGGTAAAATCACCAGCAACCTGGTATGCAGCAAATGATCACATAAGATAGAAAATGCTAAACTCTGCTTCCTTACAAAATGACTGGCTGGATTTCTAGTAGCAGCCAGTCTCTTTCTCTTTTGCATAGTCCCCCCTCTCTTGGCACCTGAGAGCTACCAGCCTGCTGCAGCTAAGCCCAACAGCAGAAGCAGCCTGCAAGAGTTTTTCATGTAGCAGCTGCTCCATCAAACTCGCAAACTCAGTTGCCACAACATTAGAGCAAATACTAAAGGTTTGCACTGTTGGGAAATCGAAGAGGATGGGCCTTCTGTTCTTCCAAGTAATTGTTTCTTCAGAGAGCTCTAAGGAGAACAAAGTATTCACCTGGTGTTATGGAACAACCTTTTGACTTTCACTGAGCACTAGAGGTACAAAATAAAGTGGATCAGATAAATCTAGATGTGACTGTAATAATGCTGAAGTTCTGGAATGCACAGCATAGTCATTCCCAAAAGCATGAAACCTCATAAGTATTAATATAGCTAATATATCCTTTCCTCACTAAGGTTTTCTTTTTTTGTGTCTTTCAATTTTCTGTCTTCCAGTATCTCCTTCTCCAGCCCCCAGTTACCACTGCAACTCTTTCCCACTGTCCAAGAAGCCACAACCACAAGGAATCACACTGTCTTCACTCCCCAAGCAACCACATAACAGGCATGCTACTGTTTGTGTGCTGTTTATTTGAATTAGGAAGCCCTTAAAGCAAATGCCAGCTGAGATGAAATGTATAACAAGACTTGCCCTAGGGTTTTCCCCTCAGGGAATAAGCAATTGTTATAATGCAGATCTGAAGCTCACTTCTGCTCTTCAACATATCGATCCTCATCAGAGCAGTGTGAAGAAAGCAACTGGGTGGCAAGCAGTATATGCCTTTTTTGTTTGTTTGTTAGTTTTTATTTATTTATTGTCAAAGGGCAGGGTTTGTTACTTGGTCTATATAACAAACACATCTTTTAAGGACTGCAATTGTTATTTGGGCCTTTCAGAAATTAATATCACCTCGCCTCTTCCATTCCATAGGGAAAGCAACTCATTAGAGACCTAACATTATATTTTTTTCCCTAGACATGCAATTTATAAAACTCAAGAGCCTAATATCATACAGATGAGGCTACAGAAGGCTTGAGGAAATCTGTGTTGATGAAACAAATAATTTTGTGCTCACCTAGTATCCTTACTTCAATACTCTAAATGTGTCTATCCTAGTGACTAAAGTATGCCTGTAACTTCTGTACCAATGTCCACAGATGGATCTCAGCAGGCTGAGGATTGTGTATCATTTTAAATGCAAATGAATGAGGGAGTAAAAAAGAAAAACAACAACAACAACAATAAAAAGTAAGCAAACAAAAACACACAAAACAAACAAAACCCTCTAAGCTTTGTTTATGATTTTTGTTTGTTTGTTTGTTTTTCATTTATTTATGTTCATAAAAGCACGGGGAGGTGGCAGATTGGTGTTCCCACTCACCACTAAGCAGAAGCACATTCGTCTTTCCTCACATGACTTTGTTCTTGAGCAAAGACTAAATTCTTGGTTACAAGTCTTAGGCATCCAAAGTGCCCTGATGCCCCCAGTGAAAATAAAATAAAATAAAATAAAAAAATTAAAGGCTAGACTTTGTTTTATCCAATTTTCACTGATCATTTATATTGGGAAAATAAACATACAAACAAACAAACAGAAAGTGCTGGTTATAAAAGCGGGATTACTTGTTCAACTGTTTTGTAAACAGACTGGACTAGTAGTCAATATGGAGCTGATATGCAGACTTGTACTTCTTTTCCATCACACCAGATGCTGATCTGTCTTTGCTTTTTTATTTCAAAACACAGATAGTGAGTTGGACAAGACTTAAATAACTGAGATTTAATCCAGAAAAAAGTCAGTTGTCATTTGTGGAGGGAGGGAAGAGTGAGTGTGCAAAAGGGTGTGTCATGCCTCGGTACTCAGTCAAATTTCCTCTAAGGTTTCTGAGCAATTCATAACTTAGGATGGTGTTTTGCACCCCCCCCCCCCCCCTCCCCCCCGATACTGCAGAATAAGATGGGATTAGTTGGGTTGACACATAGATATTTTAAGGGAGTGGAGGTACTCTGAAGCAGCTATTGTTGAAGGAGTCATGCCTTCAAGACATATTGGGATCTGCATAGTCCCATCAGCTGTGGAGAAGTCTGTTTTCTTTCTGAGAAGGTCTCTCTATATAATATTTGTGAGCACTAAACTCCTAATCACAACAGTGAATGAATCTCCTTTTCCCTCCAAAGTCTCAAAAAAAACCAAGTTGTAGATATTCCAGCTTGAAAATAATCTGCGTTCACAAAAGGAAGGACAGAGTTCTTGTGTTTTCCTTTAAATGTCCATGGTGATTAAAACTGGATTTTAATAATTGCATAGGTTTCTTTTAAAGTAGTCTTGTTGTTTTTTAATTGAAGTAAGTGGGTTAGCAAACAATGAACATCCTTAAATTGAGTAGTGACTATTTCATGGAAATAGACCTTCCTCCTTCTCCCCCCACATTTTTTTTTTTTTCCCATCATAAATAGGGTGTCCTCATTCTTCCAAAAGGTAGGATATATATATATATCTATGTTTCAGATATGCAAATCTGCTTCTAATTTCATGACCTTTTTATGTGCCATCACTGGAAAGACAAACATTTATATAGAAAATTAAGGTTTTCATGAAGGTAATTGGTGCCATTACCTCTATTGTACAGTCAAAAGAAAGCGAAGTATGTGAAGGCACAATCACCCATCCAGTATCATTCAAGAGGCTGATGTAAAAGCCAAGGAAAGAACCTGACACTGTGAGTCTCAGGTCAATGCCCTGTCAGCAAACCCCCCCTTTGTAAGGAACAATTAAATATCAGTACAGACTTAGCAGAATCGCATATCTCTTAATTACTTCATTCAGACTTTGCCTCCCATAAAAAATTCAAACCGAATCCAAAGAGCAGATTAAAAAGGAATTATAATGAGAAAGAGATGGAAAATTGGGGCTGGAGGGTAGGAGAGGGCACCTGAGTTCCTTTAAATTGGGGCACCTGAGACCCCAGTTCCTTTAAAAATCTGCAAATGTCAGTATCAGAAGCAAAAAACCCTTTTGGGGAGGAAAAGACCATCCTCACTAGCTCTTAAGCAAGCATCTCATATGCAATCTAATAGTCCCATACTGTTTCATAAGTTACTGTCACACACTTGTATACAAATATATAATGACTATGTATTGTCATATTGGCCATCAAAGCCTTATAACACCCTAGGTATATTTTTATATGTTGTGTGTGCTAGTCTATCAGCACAGTGTCACAGGCACTTCTAGGTATCCTGCACAATCTGTGCATTATTGTATTTCCTGTTACCAGATATCTGCCTGGTAGAGCAGAAAATCATGCCACCTGTGTTTTTTGCTTTAAGGTTTCATGACCTGTATTTTCTGTTAATTCAAGAGAAAAAGGAGAAAGAGAAAGGAGAAAGTAAGCAAAAAACTTAATTTTGGTTCTTGGGATATATCTTGTACTTTTTATTATAACATAATATATAAATAATTTTACCTTTATGCACTTATGCATGTGTATTTTTCTATTTGTCTATGTAGTCTATTTAAATGACCCATTTCAAGAAGAAAAGAAATTCCAGATCTGGGAGGGTCAAATTACACATATATAAAATGGAAGGTTATTACAGACAAAATCTACAAACTCAAAGTTTTCTCTTAAATGTTTTTTCATGCTTAAATCTTACCTCTGCTCCATTTGTATGTCACAGTGGCATGAGCACTGTAATAGAATAGCAGCAGCAACAAAGTCTTCCAAAGCATCCTTTTCTTTAAAATAAGTATGTCTAGGTATGTATTAGCTTCTTTATTTTCTACTTCCCTTCTTTTCAGGAATAAATAAATAGCTTTTCCTCTACCCCTCCCCCTTCGAAGGAGAACCTGTCTGATCTTCCGAGTGCAGCTGAAGTCAGTGTGCAGCTCCTCTCCCAAACCAAGTCTCCTCGGGATCAGGAAACTTACTTTCACAGACAGACTTTGTTTTTATCCACATCTGGAATGACTCATGGTGCATGTGAGTTTGCTGGCAGCTGTGTGAATAAATATCATTACATTTTTGCAGTTGAGTTTCATTTGTTATATGGGCCAGTTGGAATTTATTTTTGTCCAATAAACAGCCACAAGCGACCTCATTAAAGAACACCCTTGAGTGCTAGATCTGTTGCTACTCCTCTGTAACAGGGGACTGTACGCTAACCAGAATCTAAGTCAAAGACTCCTCTGGAATGATGTACAGCTGCACTTGGACGCTTAAGTCAGGGAGTGGAGCATATGCTTTGCAAGAACATTTTGCTACTGTGATTCATATAATCACCCCTTTATTAGGAACATATAATGCTTCACTTAGACTTCAGTTCTGTGAGACAAGTCTTGGCCTTTCCTCTGTTTGGCCAGTGCAGAGCACAGGAAGGTCCAAATCCTTAACTGTCTCTCTTCAACAGTGCTATGGGGACAATCTATAATACCTAAAATAAGTGTGGAGAGGTGATGCTGAACATAAAAGCTACTGACAGATGATGGCCCCAGGGAAGATGACACTGGAAGCATTATCCTAAAAGAACTCAGCATGGAGGGAGCTGTGAGTATGTACTATCTGTGATGCAGCTCCAACAGCAACTTCAGGACAGGGCTGAGGAGCACATGGCAGCGCTTGGTGGGAATGCAACACTGGAATAACAGCAGGTTGCTGTATGCCAGAATAGACTGCTGAAAAATTGGGATATAAGGAGTACTTAGCAGAATCAAGGGACAGGACATACCCCATTCAGTGCCTCAAAGTAATGTGTCTAATTCTCTTTTATAGGTGAATGTAAGCCAGAAAAAAATCCACTGACTTTATTTATACCGGTGTGAAATTAGCATATATGAGAGCAGAGTCCAATTTAGAAGGTATAAATAGCAGAATTAAGGGGAAGAGCTGGAATGAAGAGGGCACTGTGGCTCAGGATTAATGGACACTGGCAGGAAGGCAGGAGAAAACCTGCTCAGCTCCTGCCTTACTCATGCCAAACTCTGGCCTTTGCCTCAGTCCTCTTATTCTTCTCTGTACCAGCTTCAAGTAACACCAGCTGCAAAGGAAGGAGGAGGGTCATATAAGGTTGCTTTGCCTAAAGCGACTTCACTCCTTTTCCTACACGTACGGATTTTCCTGTGCTCACACTGCCTCAGGTTACTCCCACATGAACAGCACATGAATGTAAGACCGCTCTTTGCATGTCAAGGATATGGCAAAACATATAATTAAAACAGGGTGGCTAACTATCTCTCTCATATAGTCTTCTTACTGAAACATGTTAGGTAGGGATGGATCTGAACATGTCAAACCTAGGAGTGAGAACAGGTGTTCCCTGGAGAAGTTGAATCAAGTCATCAGCATGGCCAATTCTGAGAGGATGTGTATGCATCAAGAAGGTGCATACTGCACAGTAGTAAGAGGGTAATGACCTGCCAACTGCTGAAAAAAAAATAAATAAAATAAAATAAATCTTAATATCAGCAGAGACTATGAACAAGACATATTGAAGCCAGGTAGACCAGGCAGAAACACTACTGCATCACTTAGAAAGTGCATTGCAGCCTTGAGAGATAACAGAAAACTATGAAAGAACTCAAAATCCAATGGGGTAAATAAGGAACACAATTTTGGTGGTGCTGGATAGAGGATGGGGAGTGGAAAAGATGTTCTGAGGTGCTGTATCATTTAATTGTTTAAATCTAAAGGAAAAGTTGTCTATAACAGAGGATGAAGGAGCAGAAAGAGCCCTGCAAGGTGGTTTTACTCCTGTCTGTGAGCAACAGAACAATTCCTATGCTCATTTGTTGTCACCAATTAATATAGCAATCCTAGAAAGGGAAAGGAGAAGAATCCCAGGAATTTCCTTCCCTAATCTTCTATTCTACCTCCAGCCTCCAGAGAAAGTACTGCAGGAGCAATAGAGAAGGAGCAACTGGGAGAGACAGGAGAGATGTGTGATTAGACTGGCATACAGGTCAGATGGACATGAGGGAATTAAATTATTACAGATCTTTCCTTTTTCAGACCCTGAAGAAGTCACTCTGAAGTTACATTATCTGTGATTTTATTATTATTTTTTTCATTATTATTTTTTTTTATTTCTCCTTAGTCTGAGTCCAGCTACAAGACCCTTTCTAGGAGCCTTGTCCTTATTTGAACTCAAATTGAGTTCTCACCATCAGACTCCACTTAGTGGAGCCTTCAGGCATTCCACTTCAGTGTGGGAAAAGAATTTGCAGGTGGCTTCGCACTGTTTCACACATCCCTGAATTAGAGATAATGAGGAATCAAGCGGCAAAAAACAAAAACCTCATCAAGGTTGAGATAAAGAAAATTGGCTACAGTGCTAAGGATGAGATTTGGGTGGTGGCCAGTTGCTGGCTGGCTTGAGGTACGTGTCTGAGGGTCTCTAACTAACTGTATGTCAGATTCGGGCGCGTGGACAGTATGTGGGGCTACGGGGAAAGTATATGTAGGAGTGAAAAATAGCAATAAAGGCCTTCTGTTCAAGAGCCGTCAGGAGTCCGTGTCTTGCATCCCTTCACTTTAGACTGCAGCTCTGTGTGTATCACAACTGTAGGGCAAATGGGCAAATCTGATATTAAGACTTTATTATGAATGATACACGTCCATCTGTATTGTTTGTTTGTTTGTTTTACAGGAAATGCAGCTGTAAATATAACATGTCTATGTAAAATAAAAAATGCTCTCCTTGTGGAATCTCCTTAAAAAGTGTCAATGTCCCTTTCTCCCCATTTAAAACTATAAAAGTTTTTCTCTCCCATATAGATGCATGCATACAGAGTCATATCCTCCCTATTAAAGAGCCCTCCATATGAAGGAGTGAGATAAATCTTCACATGCACTCAAGGCACTTCAGCTCTATAGCTTCTGTTTATCTTATGATTGTATTTTATTAGATGGTTGCCCAGTTTCAGCTTAAGGCAGTTTCTGGCTTTGCTGGAGGCTTGAATCACAACAACTATAATGAATGCTGAAACAGTGTAGAAATCTTCACTATTTATAAATATTAAACACTCTTAAATTGTTTTGGAAGTATCAGGCAGAAGAGTTTTATGGTGAAGAATTCATCTTGAAGATATGTCTGCTGGGAGAGGGTACCATGCTGCTGAATCCAGGAAGCAAAGACCTGGTCTTCAGGCTAGTCGATATTCAGATTTTAAAGCAGTGTGATGCTGGGCATTGTCACAGTCATGTTAAGGAGAATATTTATGTGTTGCTGGTTCTTAAACTTTTAGGTGTTGCAGCTGTGATTCCTCCAGTGCTCTCAGTATCTGTGAGACCTTTCAGGCATAGGAAAGAGGTGACTTAACTATTGCCTCTGGCAGGTTACTTGGGGTAAAAATGAACATTCATGTAACCCTTAGCAATATGACTAGACTCCAAGGGAGCAGCTTTTCCATTCAATTCCTCCATCCTGATGCTGTCATTCAGTGTCTGTATGCACTGCTACTCCACCACAGTCTTTTTGAGAAACCTGGAAATAATGGAGGAAGGAAAGGCGTGTTTGAAGACTAAATAGGGAAAGAGTCCGCTATTATTTTGTGGTACATGCAAAGTGAAAACAGAGAGATTATAGTGGTACTCCAAAACTGTCCTTCATTCCCATGGGTACTGTCATGATGAAAGGACAACTACAGCAGACTAGGTGTGTGGAAACCCCATATTTCCCAGGGGATGATCTGCAGTGACCAATGCTTCAAGTGAGGTGTCTTTGTCTGCTGTCTTTAGTAGTGTGCTGTATGGAATAATTTATAAAGTAAAAAGACAGTACAAAGAGAAAGAAGTCACCAGGTAATCCAATATTAGCAGCCTGCTGGTCTTTTTTTTTTTTTTTTTTTTTTTGCTTTGGAGAATACTAGCGTTACATCAGTTCAGCTTTAGCTTTGATGAACTTCTGCCAAACTCAAGGCGGGGTTCCAGTCTGCTGTCCTGACACCTCGGTCACTGAGAGAATTCCTCACATATCTTCTATCAGACACATTTTTTTTTTTTATTTTTTTATTTTTTAGAATTCTCTTGGCTCAATTTGAAAAATGTGTGTGGGCAGGAACTTCTTCTGAACCAGAAGCTTTGCTTTACAGCCAGACTCCTGCCCTGCCCAACCAGCCATGAGACATTTGCCTGTTAGTATGCCAGCACAGTGGGACGACATCTATGCATGACACAGACATTGGTCTCCTTCCCACAACAGAGATGGATAAACTGAGACATACACATAAAGTGACTCACTCACAGAAGGAATTGATGGTAGAGATGGGTCTAGAAACTAAGTGCTGGTCCTTCTATTCTTTTGCCCAAAATATAAGGTCCCAATCCATCATGGCATCAGCTCAACAACACCAATGTTATCTACCAAGAAGAGAAAGAACCTTACTCAAGAGGCTAAGTAGTACTCACATAATTAGGAGCACAGAAGGGAGGAAATTTTCATTTATTTATTTATTTATTTATTTCAAAACCAGACTACTGGGCATCTGAATATCATTATTTGTGATGATCCAGCTGTCCCCTCAGCTGATGCTTTTCCTGCAGTAACAGTTTGGATGACAGAAGCTCAGCAAGCCTCACAGGTAAAGAGGCCAGGATCAACCTTGCGTAGCTAGTGCTACTCTGGAGATGTGAGTTAGAAGGGACCTTGATGCATCTTACTGTTGTTGCTCTACCCCAGAGCTCCCTAGTTACGTTGATCTAGCTGTGTGAGTTCATATTCACAAGAGCACTTAGATGCTGAACTGATAATTTAGACCAACATTTAAATAACAAAAATTTGAATTCTACTCATGCAGCTTTGCATATACCTGAATTGCTTGTGTGCCTAACCTTCCCTTGTGAAGTTTCTTAAATGCCTGTATTACTGTAACTATTTTGAAAACAAGGAACAGCTTGCATTTTATTTAATATTTCAAACAAAATATTGAGACTTGTCTTAATATTTACAAAAGAATCTGACTGCAAATACCCCTTCTCAAATCCCATGCTGCAAATTTCAGTTTTTTTCTTCATAATCAGGAAGCAGATGGGTCACATCTTTTGCTCTTTGACTTTATTGTTCAAGAAGTCAGCCACTTTATAATGTATCTTGGTTCAAAGTCTTTCTCTGCCTGGGAAGATGAGAATACATATCATAGAAGAGGACCTAAGCCCTAAATTGCAGGATCTCCTGGGACGGAGCTTTTCAACTCCATTGCTGAATCCATTGGCTTGAGCAGGAGGTAATAAAATATTCATTCTTGCAAAGAGAAGGAATGTGAGGGTGACTCTTTTGCCATGATCATAGACCCACACAGGAGATGCAGGTCTTACTACCTACACTGGTATCCATTTTTTAATTTGGAAACAGCATTCATTCCATTAAGAGAATAACATTATAGACTCCTAACGCATATGGGAGATGAAAAATCAAGTTGCCTCAGGAAGAAGAAGTATTTGAATGGTATTTGAATACAGGTTCTTGGATCATAGTCGTGTACACTAATTAACTGAAAAGAGATCTTTCTGCTTCAGATACAAAACATCAAGAGAGAATTCATGTTTATGAACCTGAACAAATAACTTCCACTAGCTTGAAGCTTGAAAGGGATACAAAATTTAATATGCCCCTTTCTGCTTGGTATTTCCTCGACTAGCATAGATTGTTTCTGTTTTTCAGCCTGGATTATGTGAACCATTCTCAGACATCTGACTCTCTCCCCAGGCACTATACAGATAGCCTAAATACTGAAAATGGGGCTGTGAATACAGTTCAGAGCAACTTTAAGCATGCTCAGATTTAAGCACAGCAACAATGAGCCAGAGTCTCCCCTGAATCCAGTCTCAATAAAACTGATGTGTTAGCAAGGCTGTTTTGGTCAAATGTGTATGCCACTACATAAAAACTAAGGATTTATGTTAAGAGAACATGTAAGAATTTTTGTTTGGCTTTTGTTTTGTTTGCTTGTTGTTTTTGTTATTGATGTTCAGTTCTTCAAACATCAGTCAGAATGGTGGTACTCAAGCCATTCCAGAGAGGAAGGAACATGGAAACACAGGACTCATCATGGAAATACAGAAGTCAACACAGATATACAGAACTTATCATGGAAAGTCATGGACAGAAGACGGACTTCTTTCTCTGGCTGCACCTTATAAATACAGAATGAATTTTCCTCGGGCAGTTGTTGAAAACTATTGAAAAACAGTGTTTTTCAACAGTTGAAACTTTTTTTTTTTTTTCTCTCTTTTTTAAGACTTTTTTTTTTTTTTTTTGTGTTGTGTTGAACAGTTGTTCAACAGAGTGTTCAACAGAGCTCCACCTGTCTTAGAGGATGTATGCCAATTTACAACAGCTTATAAGGATCTAGTCCTTGATGGGTAGCACAGAATAGTTCTTTTGGAAAATTAAACCTTTTAAAACATTCCATCAGTTACACCCGAGGATTTAAACATAAAATTTTTTTCCCCCAAGATTTTGGCCGTTGCTATAAATTTCAATGATCCAACGATACATAGCCAATGCAAACATTAAGTCCATGACTTGCAGTTAAGCAACAGAAAATGCTGTTAAGAGTGCTACTATAAGATGAGGTCTGAAATGAAGCAGACAAGAATTTTGTGTCACAAGTCACTGCTAAAACCATAAAGGAAAGTCAGCTATGCAGAGAATTTCCTGTTTTAGCCTAGAAAGTCAATAATGACAGCAGTGAACATTCACATGTGGAGTTTTATGTTTAAATCCTCGGATCAGCAGAAAAATGTATTTTTAGTAAATATGGCAATGAAATGTTAAATCAAAAACAAGGCGGGGGGGAGGGTAGAAAGAAAGAAAAATGGAACTTGACAATCTAAAACCAAGAATAACTGATGCCATCACTGGAGCAGAAAGAAACATCAAATTATAAATACAAACTCATTACCATAGTTCATTACAAAGAACAGCCAGACCAGAGCCCTGCAGATTTTCTGTTTTACTTGGAGTATGACCCTAGATTCACCAGTTTATTAAAACTGTGAAAGGAATTATCCTGAGGAAAGGAGAGAAGCTAATACTCTGGCTAATAATTGTAAAACTGTTAGATTAGAGACACAGTACGTGACCCTCCAGATCAAAGAAACAGAGTATTCCAGTTCTTCCTTTCTCCTCAAGCAGACAAGGAAGCAAAGCAAATGAGCAGGTGACCTGTAAAGCAAGGTCTAGACTTAAGATACCTTGGTCTGTAGACTGAGCCATGCCCCACTACGAAATGAGCATTTCTGCCAAGAGAAAGGATTTTACATTTGGAAATCATAGAGTAATTGAATTTCTGCTGCCAAATGAAATTTTCATAGTTTCTAGTTGCCTAAATAAGCCCTTTAAGTCAGACTTGAAGGTAGGGAGGTTGCAGGAAATCATAACATCCCCAAAAAACAGGAAACCTGATGTGTGCCTGACACGTCAGATCCACTGAACATATGCAGATCTTCACAGAGGTTTTTTTTTTTTTTTTTTTCCATGTTGCTAGTATGATTAGCTGTCAGACTTTCAGGGAAGCAGTTAATCATCCTCTAAAGCAGTAAGGTTTTCAAATATGAGAACAACTCCATGGCAAAAGTCTTCAAGAAGAATTCAGGGACCCTTCTGTTTCTTTCTGTGTGGTATAAACTTCAGTTTGCCTTTTGGCAAACTCTGAGTAAATAATTGTCTTTTCTCTGTTTGATTCCATGTGTGCAGAAAAAAAGAAAAAAAAAAAAAAAAAGGTTATTCTGCACTTCTTCCTCATCTCTTTACCTCTTTAAGCTGTAAATCCTTTGTCTAGAGTCCTTTGCCTGTGCCATACTAAGCACACGTGGGACTTTACCTCTGCTGGAGCCTTTAAGCATCCAATCAGTCCTCCGTGTCATGCCTTACTATTTAACCACAAAGACAAAATGGAGTGACAGAGGAATTTTCACTTTGTTTTATTCAAACAAGTCACATCTCAATTAATTGTGAAATTATGTAATTTATTGTAATATTTAGCACATGGATTTTTTTCAGCAGGCTTAAGAGGGCAAAAATTGACCATATCTTTGAACTTAAAGCTCAAGATACCTGTTTCTCTGCGGGAAGATGATGAGGGCAGAAAAATAGCAGCAGATACTAGCTTCTCATTTCTCCAGGGCTTTCCTTGTGTCCCTTTTGTGAAAGGGCAACTTGATCCTAGAGATAAGAGCTGAGACACACAGTTTTACTGACAACACTGAAAATAACACAGAGGCTGGAGACAAAAAGGAGGTCAGGACCAATTAAATCTCCTAGGCTGCACAGGTCTAACTAGAAATCAATACCCTGAACACATGAAGTGTTGGATGGTAGTTCAAGACACATTTTTTCCCATACGTGGACCAGGATTTTTCTTGATATATAAAGTGAATAGCATCTTAAATCCTGAGACTGTTATGGGTTTCAAGAGGAGAGACAACACATTGATTTAAGAGCTCATGTTTACAGCTAAAACCTGTCCAGGATGGCAGATTCATTGAAGGTTAAAGGATCAGAGGTGAGTGTAAACCATAGATAGTATCCTGGGTTCAAAGAAGCTCTCAAAAGTGCTTTAAGCACTTTCTCTTGACTTTCTTCCCAGCTGTAATCCCTCTCTCTGATCAGGCTCCCAGGGTCTTGTATATACACACGATGCAGCAGAGGAAGATGCAAGCTTCTGGCTTTTCTGGAGGGCTTGAGGAGCTTCTGGCTTTTCTGCAGGGCTTGAGGAGCTGCTTATTGCTCATCCACAGGAGACTGCAGCTGTTTGGTGCCACGGCACTTTACAGCCTAAAATGCTGCTCTATGGTGATGAAATTGGCCCCAAGCCTTTACGGAACTATTTTCAATAATACCAGTTTCCCTCTTCCCTCTTTGCTCCAACCCCCCCCCCCCACCAAAAAAAAAAAAAAAAAGAAAGAAAACAAACAGATTCTGTGAGTGAATAATAGGCACACAACAGAGTTTCTTCTCCAGAGAAATAATGGATGCATACAACAGGCCATTCCCTCTCTTGAGAGGTCCACAATCTTTCAAGTTAATGTATATTCCAGTTAATGGAACTGTAATCATTGGCAAGAGGCCCACATTTAGCTCAGTACCAGCCCTAGCACAAGGGAGGCATTCAGCAGTAGCTCACATCCAAAGGCAGGAGAAATGAGCTGCCAATTGTGTCAGATGTTGCCTCAGGGGAAAATCTAGCTTGTGGTGTAGCAGCCTGCTATATTTCTCTGACCCATTAAAGAACTGGCTGCCTCTCCTCTGCCTAGCACCCATGAACTGCCAAAATTAATAGCACGTGGTGCCTATTATCTGCCAAGACTTAAAAAAAAAAAAAAAAAAAAAAAAAAAGATTTTGTATGGCACTGTGCACAGGTGACAATTAAACCAAATTACCTTTCTTATTGCTAAGAAGGGTGTGGACCAGTTTCTGATCTCTCATTTTCCTCCTCCCTCAGCTTGGCACAAAAGCTTGAGAGCAAATGCAATGGAAAGAAAAAAAAAATTCCTTCCAGAACTGCCCATATAAGTCTATGTGCATATGTGTGTGGAGGGAATGAGTATACTGATTAGAACAGCTCCCCTCAAGAGAAGAAAGCTTTCATCCCTGCAGAGCAAGGCAGTATGGAATTGCTTGCACCACGATGACCTTACCTCTGCAATATTTACAGTTGTTTTTCTTCAAAATCCATATCATCTGCTCCTTGACTCCTGGGCTGTGTTATTAACTGCCAAGAGACCAAAAGAACTGTCTCATTAGCTCTAGGCTTTCACCAAACCTCCAGTGAACTGGTAGTACTGGCAACCACGGGAGACATCTAGCTACTGCCTCTAAGCTGGACAATTCTCTGTTGCTAAATTGCTTTAGTTTGGTGGGGCTTGGACTGCTACCCTTGTTTCCAGTTGCTTCTGTAGCACAGAGTTTTGTGTAATACAAAATGGTGGTTGAGGTCACGTCGACCAATTTCTTGTACATCACCTGTGGCTAGAACAAAGAAAAGAGTTTACAGGCAATGATAGCCATACTGCAAAGGAGAGGGGGAAACTGTTTTCTCTCTTTTGTAAACAGGAAAATCAATAAAACTCAGGTAGCTTAAATGTAGTAAGGAACTGTGTGAAGAGGATGCTTCTTCTTGGAACACATCTATTTAAAAAAATTGAAATTTTCCAAGGTGTGGAAAATGCATGTACACTTTTTTTTTTTTTTAATTATTTTTATTTTTTAATTTTTTGCTTGCATTAAAAGGAGCATGGCTAGCAGGTCAAGGGAGGTGATCCTTCCCCTCTACTCTGCCCTGGTCAGGCCTCACCAGAACTGTGTCCAGTTCTGGGCTCTCCTGTACAAAAAAGACAGGGATCTTCTGGAAAGAGTCCAGTGGAGGGCCACAAAGATGATATGGGGCCTGGAGCATCTTTCTTACGAGGAAAGCCTGAGAGACCTGGGTCTGTTCAGCCTGGAGAAAAGAAGACTGAAAGGGGATTTCATCAATGTGTATAAATACCTGAGGTGTGGGAGACTTCACCTTTGGGTGGGTGAGGGATTTGGCCGACCTCTTTTCAGTGGTTTGTGGGGACAGGACAAGGGGCAATGGACACAAAACGGAGCACAAGAAGTTCTGCACCAACATGCGAAAGAATTTCTTCATGGTGAGGGTGACGGAGCACTCAGCAGGCTGCCCAGGGAGGTTGTGGAGTCTCCTTCTCTGGAGATACTCAAGATTCATCTGGATGCCTACCTGGGCAACCTGCTCTAGGGAACCTGCTTTGGCAGGGAGGTTGGACCCGATGATCTTTCTAGGTCCCTTCCAACCTCTACAATTGTGTGATTCTGTGATTCTATTAAATTCTGGGAGGAAATGTTTCTAAGCTCCAAATAAGAATTTCTAGTGAAACCTGATAGGGCATCCAGCCCTCAGTGAATGAATGAAATTTTCCAGTTCATAGATACAAGATATGGAAGACCTGGATTCAAGTCCTTGTTACTCCCACATTTGAGACAAGAGCCTTATCTGTCTATTGACTACATGCAGAGAGATGTCTTCAGGTGCCTCTGTTGTAATCAGTCAATTTTCTTTAAGTAAACTAATGTTAATTGAGGCAGGGAGACAAACTTGTCTCCTCCACTTCTCATGCGAATGTTATAACCCTGAGTAATGCGTTTCTGACTCTTTTTACTGAGTAATTACAAAAAGTGAAACCCCTTTCACAAAATAAGAGGATTGATGTAGCACCTCTCTCTTTCTCAAAAAAGTGTTGTATTTGTCTTAACAGAGATAAAATATTTCTGATATTAGAAAAAAAAATTTGCAGGGAGGAAAGCCTAGTTTTCACTCACCATTAATTGTGCCCCTGTAACAGGAGATCTGATGTGCAGAACTAAGCTAAATGGACACCATTAAATATGGTTTGGGTACTAAAATTCAAACCAAAGATGGCTTAGATTTAGTACTTCTGTTAGTTGAGCTCACAGAGCTCAGAAAAATTATGCAAACGGTTGAAGAAATGCTTCCAGTTTGGCTTCCCTTGGAGCCAAATCATTATGTCAAGTTCCACAGAAAGCAGTGGTAGGTTTTTCTATACAGATACTGGCTTTATGAATATCCTTTTTGGAGAAATATGCAAATGCCTAATGCAGAACAAGATGCATATCTGTCTGTCTGTCTTTCATATGTCTGTGTTCACACAGCTGTGTGAACACCCTGTCTTTACGTCAGGCTTCAGGTATCAGATTCCATCAAG
Source organism: Nettapus auritus (assembly GCA_011076525.1). NCBI lineage: Eukaryota > Metazoa > Chordata > Aves > Anseriformes > Anatidae > Nettapus > Nettapus auritus. The sequence goes on along the minus strand of CM021765.1, from coordinate 61,428,110 downwards.
CAGAATTTATATCTCTAATAACATGGATCTGCCTGGAAGAGCTCAGCAGAGAGAGGGTGCTGTTGTATAGCTACCCAAGGTGCAGGGAAGTCAGAAGCTTCACACCTTCAGGCTGCAGAGAGCAGGTACCAGTAAGAGTGGGATTAACAGCTGGTCTGGCTGGTGCAGCTGGGAACACCTTGGCCTCACTGGCCTGGAGGTGGTTCTCCCCAGGAGACATCTCATGCCTTATGCTAATTAAGGGGTGCATGGGTGGCTGGATGCTGAAAGCACATTGGACAAACTCCGTCTGAGCACGGGTAGTTACAACTACAGTGATAACCACAGTGTTGTGCATAGGGGGTGCTTGGAGGTGGTTCAGAAACCAAACAGCACTGAAAAAAAGAGTAGGAAAATATGTCCAAACATAGTCTCTCCTGAGAGAACTGCTATTCCGACGTAATCTCTGAAAATATATTCTGTATTGCTATTAGCTCTTTATTGAGTAACCTGTTCTTGTAACTTGCATAACATCTTGATCATTAAAGTATAACAGGACCAGAAGTGTGGAGGATATACATTTCTATTCTAGAAGGTCCAATGTCTGCTGACATAATGCTGGCAGTTGCCAGCGTAGCTGAGGGGAAAGAAAATATGGCTGTGTATCTTTAAGAGCTGGACCCAGTGGTTATGCCACATCTTAGTCAAAATGGGAGAATGAGGGTAGGAGACAGATTATGCTAAAGCAGATATTAGTAAGTATCAAAGTGAGATTAAATGTAAACTTTAGCAAACTGGGGAAGCATAAAAAAGGGAATTTAACATAATCCTTTTTGAAATTATAAATTAAAGATGGATGATCTCTTCTTTTCTCCCTCTCTCTCTCTTTCAGCCACTATCTTCTCTTTATTTTTATTTTGACAGTAAGCTTAATGGAAAACACCAACAGCTGAGCTAAGTTGCTGAAACATTGGACAGAAAAGGGAAAAGATGAAGGCAGCTTTGCAGATTTTGCAGGTTACTGCTTCTGTGACAATAACCTCCCTCATTCCCTCCTTTGGGGCGGCGCCGCCCCCCCCCCCGGGATGTACATTTCCTGCTGCTTTTAGTTGGAAAGCAGAAATAAACTTTGCAGATAAATGGGTTCAAGCATGTGTCCCAGGGAGATAATAACTCTGACGTTATTCTAATTTTCTACTAGTAAACTAGGGCTTGGTCCTGAAACACTCTCTCAAGCAAGGGGCCCTTACACAGAACAGGAGTCCCATTTTAACCACAGAATAATATTTGCAACAGACCCATTAGGCCTTTATGGGTAGCTGAATGGAAAGGAGCTTTATGTTTGGTGTTTCACTGCCAGAAAGGAGAAAGGACGTTCAGATGCTGTTGGCCCACAGGAAGCCACGAAGCAGGAAGGATTTAAATTCTCTCCAGCATCTACAGTTTCTCTGCTTTCTGTTCATTCCTTCTCGTGTCCCACAGTCTCCCCTTCGAGGGACCAGTGTCATGTTTTCTCCCAGTATCAGTCCCCAGAACGGGGAGAATGACAGGAGCAGAGCAGGCTTGGAGGGCAGATGTTGGATGCCAGGTTTGTGGCTTTGAACTGTTTGTCTGGGTTGTTTACTTGGCGTCTTTTCTTGTCCAAACTCTCTCCATAGTTTACTCCCAATTAGAACGTCTGCAAGTGCCTGTTCCCTGTGGTTCCCTGTGGCTTGCCTAATAGGCTGCTAAGGCGTTACTGAATTCCAGGATAGACAGTGAAGACATATGTGCCAACGCCTTCCTACTGCTGTCTCTCACTCCCACATGCACACACATCACCACAGAGGAAGCAGCTGGCAAAAAAAAAAGGTGACCAAAATATCCAAGGCCCCACCCAAAATTATTGAAGCCGTTAGGAAGACGCCCAATGTGCTCTTGGTCACGCTTATAATGAGCACATACTTTTAAAATTAGTTTTCACCATTATGACAGGGAAAGGAAGAAATATGTTTTATTTTTCTTGTGACTGCCTTAGCCTGAGTCTTCTCTGCACAGTTGAAGCGGACTTCTATCTGGAGCCACCTCTGACCTGGATTAGAGGTTTTCTAAGGCTGTGGTCATAAGCTTGCATTCTACTTGGGCTTAAGGTGTCATCCTCTCTCCCTCACTGACACATTAACCTATGTGTGTTGATGGACATCTACAGCCCTTCAAGCCTCTTTCCAACAGCTCACTTTCCACTCCTGTCCCAACAAAACAAAGAATTGCTCACCCAGGAGTCAAAATCAACTAAACATCACTTTCCATGTCCTGGGACATGCCCAAGGCCCATCTCAGCTAATGGAAATGAAATATTCAGTAGTGAAAGGAGAGGTGCAATTCTTCAGTTACAGAAACAGTCAAAGGGACATTTGACAACACCAGACTACTGCAAAGTCGTACATATGCAACATGCAGTATTGTTTTTGGCTTTTAGAAGCTTTTTCCCCCCCTAGGTGGGAGGGAAGACAGGGTATTGGAGAAACAGAAGCTCCTCAGAAGGTTAGTTCTGTAGTGGTGCTTTGCAGCAGCAGTATTACCTGAAAGGGAATAGGCAACATGTGTTCCCACTGTCACCATGGCAGGTCATCTGCAAGATCAAGGTAGAAGTCCCACTGTGGTTTGAAAGCCCCCTTTCGCAAATGAGGAACATTGCATTTGGACAAGAAAAGAAAAGCACACTTCTTCCCACAGAGAAATTAAATCTTCAAAATCTCAAACTTTACATGAAAGCTATGAATCCTATTTAAACGAACTGTTTGTTCTTACATGAGAGCATTGCATATCATTTATCACAGAATCACAGAATCACAGAACAGTGTAGGTTGGAAGAGACCTCCAAGATCACCGAGTCCAACCTCTGACCTAACACTAACAAGTCCTCCACTAAACCATATCCCTAAGCTCTAGATGTAAACGTCTTTTAAAGACCTCCAGGGATGATGACTCCACCACTTCCCTGGGCAGCCTATTCCAGTGACTAACAACCCTTTCCATAAAGAAGTTCTTCCTAATATCCAAACTAAACCTCCCCTGGTGCAACTTTAGCCCATTCCCCCTCGTCCTGTCACCAGGTACGTGGGAGAATAAACCAATCCCTACAGCCTCCTTTAAGTGCGATAAGGTCACCCCTGAGCCTCCTCTTCTCCAGGCTAAATAGTCCCAGCTCCCTCAGACGCTCTTCATAAGACTTGTTCTCCAGACCCTTCACCACCTTTGGAGGTGCTCAAGCACCTCCATGTCCTTCTTGTAGTGAGGGTCCCAAAACTGAACACAGTACTTGAGGTGCGGCCTCACCAGAGCTGAGCAAAGGGGGACAATCACATCCCTGGACCTGCTGACCATGCTGTTTCTTATACGAGCCAGGATGCTGTTGGCCTTCTTGGCCGCCTGAGCATATGAGCCTATGAATATGAGCCTATGCTGGCTCATATTCAGCCGACTATCAACCAATACTCCCAGGTCCTTCTCTGACAGGCAGCTTTCCAACCACACATCTCCCAGCCTGTAGCTCTGTTTGGGGTTGTTGTGCTCCAGGTGCAGGACCCGGCACTTGGCCTTGTTGACCTTCATACAGTTGGCCTTGGCCCATCAGTCCAGCCTATCCAGATCCTCCTGCAGAGCCTTCCTACCCTCGAACAGATCGACACACGCACCTAACTTGGTGTCTGCAAACTTACTGAGGGTGCACTCGATCCCCTCATCCAGATCGTTGATAAAGATGTTAAAGAGGACTGTCCTCAGTACTGAGCCCTGGGGCACTCCACTAGTGACCGGCCTCCAACTGGATTTGACTCCATTCACCACAACTCTCTGGGCCCGGCCATCCATCATTATTTATTTATTTATTTACTTACTTATTTATTTATAATTAGCAGTTTGTGGTGAGAAAATGATTCCTAGTTTAGTGCTTATGCCAGCTAGGAAGGTATATTGTTGTTTGATATGAATTGCATTTGGTTTAAATTATCTTAAGAAAATTAATGTCATATTCTTTAGAGCCTTATAACCATTAGCCTAGGCCTGGAGCTATTTCTGTTTAGATGGTTAGATGGTTATAAAATGTGCTTCAAAGAGATGACAAGGAAAACACCTCTGCAATACATTTTAAATGCCTATTTTTAAGCCAGCTGTTTTTTATATGTGTATATATATATATGCATATATGTTTGTATGTATTTTTGAACTTGAAATATCTTGGCCCACAATTGGAGACAAATTCTTGTTTCCAGAAATAAAAAAAAAAAATAATAAAAAAAAAAATCAACATATGACTGATTGCAAGAATAAAATTCTGCCTAGAGTGTGAAAGCCCTTCTGAAAATATCTCTAAATATGTGAGGGCTACACATAATCAGAAGAAAGAAAATATTTGCTGACTACAGATCAATATTTGAAGAAGCACTGAAAAAGGTTAAGAAATAAAGTAATAATATAAACTATGAAGAATTTTTAAAAGCACATCTCAAATTGTGTGGTAGAATGAAAATATTATGTTTCAGGGTAACTCAAGTGAGCATGCACTGCACTGGGAAAATATTTCCTGAATGTTTCACTGTGATGGATAGCTACTACCAAAAAAGTGTGAAATGCTGGTGCTGCTCAGTACCACCTTCGGTAGCTCTTTCCAAGATTTCAGGTCTTAGTTTGGTCAGTAGAGACCTGAATCTTGTGTACCCATCCTGCATGTTGGACCAGGACTGAGGTGGAAAGTGTTTTTCTCACCTGGAAAGCCATCTGCCTCCACCCAGATTAGATGCTGAGAGAGGTACACCTCAGCAGTGCAGACAGCAGAGCTAATATGTAGGCATGGTTTCAGCTAAGGTCAGGATGGTATTTTGAGGCTTCTCTGACACTGGAAGAAGAGGAAGCCTCACGAAGGAGCCCCTGGCCTTTCCAGCCTCTTTCCATCCCTCTTAGGGCTTGGGTTGCCTGTGTCCAGGGGACGGTATGGGGCATGGTCTTGGACACCACCCATAGTAGGTGGACCTCCAGGCTTGGCCTGGGGCCTGCTTGGCATCAACCAGGAAAGAAAGAGAAAGAAAAAGAAAAGCTAGAAAGAAAAGAAAGAATTGTCATTTTGGACACCACCATAAGTATACTTTTTGAAGACATTAAAAACATTCAAAAACATTTACAAATCTTTAAAAAAATTATTTCTAATAAACACCATAATTGAAATGTGCAATGACCTATTCTGAAATACTTTCTCAGTCATGAAACATGATCTATATTCTCAAATTCTGGACCACAAAAAAACTCTTCCCCTAGACTTCTAATTCATATGACTCATTTTATAACAGTTAAAAGAAACAAATAGTTATGCTACATTCCTCGTGTTGAGAGAAAAACAGGAAAAAAAAAAGTGTGGATTTGGTTACAGATGAGTAACCAAAGACTTTTAAGGATTTTAAAACTTTAATGTTTTCTGAAATTAAATAAAATTATAAACATTCTATAAAAATTATCTAAAACACAAGTAATTATAAGAAAAACTGAATTTAAATAATATTAAAATATTCCTGTTTTTATTTGACTCATATTTCATTTCCACATGACTTTTGATGCTTTTCAATCAAATCAAACTTACTCGCTGCTGTAATGCTAAATATTCTAGAACATCCTCCACACAGCTGCATAACCAAGGAAAAATTAGATGTTCCACATACAGACAGATGTATTAAATGCCAGTCTACAAGTCCTCCAAACAAAACACATGACTTTACTGCTGTACTCCCCACTGGTCCCTTGTCCTGGTTTCAGCTAGGATAGAGTTAATTTTCCTCCTAGTAGCTGGTAGGGTGCTATGTTTTGGATTAGGATGAGAAGAGTGCTGATAACACGCTGATGTTTTAATTGTTGCAGAGCAATGATTACACTAAGCCAAGGACTTTTCAGCTCCTCACTCTGTCCTGCCAGTGGGCAGGCTTGGAGTGCAGCAGGAGCTGGGAGGGGACAGACCCAGGACAGCTGACCTGACCTGGCCAAAGGCGTATTCCATATCATCTGACATCATGCTGAAAAAATATAAAGGGGTGGCTAGCTGGGTTGGGAGGGCTGGCTGCTCGGATAGGCTCGGCATCGGTCAGCAGGTGGTGAGCAATTACATTGTGCATCACTTGTTTCGTACACATTATTAGTAGTAGTACTATTATAATTATTATTATTTTCCTTTCTTTTCTGTCCTAATAAACTGTCTCTATCTCAACCTACAGGCTTCATTTTCCCATTTCTCTCCCCCATTCCAGAGAGGGAGGGGGGAGGGTGAGCAAACGGCTGTGTGGTGCTTAGATGCTGGGCAGGTTAAACCACAACATCCCTGCACCTCTCCACAGATGCTGACAAACTGCTAAACTGCTGAGTGGACAGAGAATATATATTTGGATGGGGATCAGAAATAAAAGTACTACAATGGCCACATTTGTGTTTGGAATTTAACCATTCTATTAAAATATTGAAAGGAAGCAAGAATGTCATTAAAACAGAATTATGGCAAAACACCAGTCACAGAGATGGATCCAGTGATTTTCCTATGTTTGCTTCAGTGATATGTGGTTGACTTACATCTTTGCAAATTTGTCCCATCTTGGTAAATTTATGTAAATTTATGGTGAATTTATAAAGTTCCTTCTAAGTTTGTTACAAAATTAATTGTCCTCATCATTGTAGCCCTATACATCCTCCAGCTAAGCAGAAGTCCTTGCCAAAATGAAATAGCTCTAAAGATAACTGTAACATATCATCTACCAGAACATCTCTGGCCAAATTTGAACTCATACAGGCCAAACAGATTTCACCACAAAAAAAAAAAAAAAAAAAAAAAAGGCTTTCTAAAAACAAGGAAAATCACTACTTAAGTGGAATTTGCATAATCCTATGCGTCTTGTTTTAAAATGAACTACGAAAAGGATACCAAGACTCACAATCACATGAGTCAACAGGCAAAGGTAAAATGCCTTTCACAGCAGTAGAGTGAACAGATAAACCCAGTAGCACAAAACTTACTGAGTTCACAAGAATTTAAACTCTGCATTTGTCTATGCCACTTCATATGAATAATATCTGACATCAGCATTGCAATGCTTTTATGGTTATGCAAAGCAAAATGGGCCTTACCCATCACAACTGTACTTTCAGACAGGGCAGCTGAGATTAATTCACCTTATAAAAATTTCATCTTGTTCTTAAGATCACATTTAATTTAAAGCCACACAGCAAAGAATAAAATTATAAACAATCACATACTTGAAGAGTATTCCCACTTCAATCTATTGCTTTTATCCTAAGACTCACAAGGTTTCCTAGAAAATGGAAGTCTAAATGAAGACTCCAAGGGCTGTTTCAGGCAGCTGTTATTACAGCATTTTGTCTTAAGCTCCGGTAGGTGAGCAAAGGCTGAATTCATGTTGATTTGGGGGATAATTTAGTTGTACAGTGTTTTAATATTCCCTTTGATCACTGACCAAATACAGGAAAAAGGCAACATATCATCAGGTAGGAGGAGAAAAAGGGTTAATCCTTTTGTGTCTTAGCTGAACAGACACTAGAGCATTGATCTACATCATAAGAGTTACTGTAAAACTACATTGTTACTGTCTTAGAGGCTCTGAAGTACTTTGAAAGAAATTGTAAATAGGTTTGTGTAAAAAAAAAAAAAAAAAAAAAGAGGCAATTCCATTTTGAACTAGGAAAAGGGGATGTCATATTGATGAGAAGAGCTTTTGTTATGCTGGGCTGAAGACCAAACCTCATGTTATGCTTTCCATTTGTTAGTTTATTCTTCCTGGTGAGTATTGGCATTTTGATTCTGTTCCTGGTAAAGGAAACATTACTTCTGGGCCAAAGAATGGGTAAAGAGAAATTTTAACAGTTAAGGACTTGTTATGTTCTTTGGTTTCCCTGCAAGAGTGGGGTTGTGTCAGGATCTATACACAGTTCCCCATGTGTGGAAACTGTTTTGGTTTGAATGGCATCCCCATTGTCCGAATACCGCCTTTCAAAACATGTATGTAACTTCATTTTCCTTCCAAGGTGCTTTTTTGTTTTTCCTTTTACAAGTTCTACAGTAGCAGAAGTTTCTCGGTATCAACTTCCATAGTTACAGCTCAGACGTTTGATGTTTTCCCCTAATCCATGAGCTGCAAGGGTCTAATGTTCACCAGAGAACCTATCTTTCCTTTATATGAAAACAAAACAAAACCAATCCACACCAGTTCTGCAGTTTTCATGGTAGTATAAAGAAGTCTGAAATATCTACCTTCAAGACAAATATGAAAGCTCCAGTTCATAGGGTTTTAAACAAAATCATGAGAAACATACTGAACTGCTTATTGATCTGCGTTAGCAGAAGAGTAGCTAGAAAGAAGAAGGAAGTGGTTATTCCATTCACAGCACAACTGGAGCTGCATCTAGACTGTGTCCAGTTTCAGGGCATGAGTCTTTTGTTGGTAAACATTTTTGCATTACGGAGTAAACACATGAGCACAGAGAACAAAAAGCTACATTTCCTAGATAGATATTTACGGCAAGAAAATATTTAGGTGTATCTTTTTGTCAAGATACACCTTGGACAGCAGATGTTTTGCAATATGTCACTAAGAAAGTTCCAATGCTTTCTGAAATATGGAAAACAACCACAAACACAGGAAATCTCATGAGATATTTAAAACCACTCACCTCATGACAATGCACGACAGCACTCATAGGACCTATGATAAATATAAACATTTTAAATCATATTGCACAGTGTAAATCAATAATTTTTAATTACAATCATTACCAGTCTAATTGCACTGTGAAGGACTGTTGTATGACAGCAAATCTTTACTATCCCTTCCAGCCACTAAACAGATGTTTTTTTATGGCACATAATGGCCTTAGCGTTCCATGTCAAGGAAAAGGAAGGCTGTCTTTTAGTGATAGAAATAAATGTTGAACATTGGGGGGGGGGGGGAGGGGGAGGGAAGGGAACATTTTCAGAACTCTTAGACTTTAATAGGAATAGAATATAGCAAAGCATTAAATACATACCTTCTTAAGGAGTGTCTCTTGATACAACAGAACTGGACAGATAAGTGGGATATAAAAAAGGTTTTGTGCATGGCCTTTTTATTCCCCATAGTCCTTCCGTGTTCCAAGCTTATTTTTGTTGCCTGCCACATACTGTCATGTTGATAGCCTAATATTTCTCTTACTGTGATGTAAAAACAACACCATAAATGCAGAAACAAAAAGAAAACCTTCCTATCACTGCCACAGCTCATAGCCTGGGATTAAAGTTATTTATTTCTTTTTTAAAGAAGAGGGTTTGCTTGTTTGCACCTGAATCAAAAAGGAGTTGAGTATTTCCTACATCATAACACTGAGGTTAAGTTAGACAGTATGAATAATTCTGTCAATCCAGCAGCTCACTCCAGACTGAAATGAGGGGAGGACTCTCTCTCCTGTGATGATTGCTTCCAACTGAATTATCTTGCCCTTTCTTCTGTCATTCCTGGTGCCTATTTGACCCTTTGCTTAGACAAATGAGATCTCTGGTCCCCTGAGTAACCAATAGGCATGCCAAACCCCCTGGTGCAACATTGACAGTGTGCAGTTTAGCCCAGAGGCTGGGAAGAGAGACATTTCCCTTTCAGTGGTAGGAAATCATTACACCAGCTTAAGCTTTATGTATAATTTTATTCTCAAAGCTGCTGTTGCTTTAGCCTGTAAGACATTTGTTTAAAACCATTTTATTGCTTTTTCAAGTGATTCAAGCCCCTAGACAATGCTGTCTTAAAGAAGCATCTTATTGGGAAACCTTCTCTGACACAAACTCCACAAGTTTAGAACAAAACACAGATGTAGTATGGAAAATAAACCCAAAACTTGACAGGGAAATCGCTATTTGTCTTTCACTGGTATGGTGTCATCTTCAGTTCTTCCTCCATTCTGTCATCTAATAGAAAGCAGCTACCCCTGTCCTAGGCCTATTATTTTCCTGTTTTATTCAGTAGAATGAAAACCTGTGATTCAAAACAAAATATCCGATCTTTTGTTCCTGTTTTCTGTTGGTATGTTTTCTTTTGTTTTGTTTTCTTTTGTTTTGTTTTCAGGGGTGGGGAATTTGGGTTGTAAAATATTACTCCTTTTTTTCCTTTTTTAAAACTCTGCATTCCAGGACTGTTTCTGCTCCCTGGTGACACATTTCACATGCTTTGTTTACTGATCATTTTAAAGTGTCTTAAGTCAAAATATAACAGGAATAAAAAAATCAGTATATAAAGAGCTTAAGAAAAAGACTTATATTTCCTTATACATATGTGCCAATTAAAGGAATAATGATGGTGGATGTTGTAGAAAATGTTTTCAGGATAAAAGGCTAATGACAACATTATCAAATTCTCATAAAAAAAATCATGTTTCGATAAGTGAAACAATTAAAAGAGAGAAAACAATATCTGTTATGTGGCATTTTACATCTGTAAACTATGTTGCAATAATAATATTGGACTCCTCTTCTTGCCATCTTGAAGTGACTATCAAAAAGGTTTACATGTTGCTTCTCTTCAAAAAGCACTGAAAATTAAGGAAGCACAAGGCTTCAGATGGCAATGTTCTTTATAGGGCCTTGGTTTTAATAATCATACACACGTACACACATTACTATTCTGCAATAACTTTTTGACTTTTACACTGGGAATTTAAACGAGCCTTTTACAAGAAACTAGATTTAACACCTTCTTTCTGTGTATGCAAGAATGGAAGCTTGATCTCTGTTTTTACCCTGTTGTACTTAGTGATTTATTTTATACACATAGAAATAATTCACTATAGTAATAGTTCTATAGATTGTTATATTGGAATAAGTGCATATATTACTATATATGAAATTATTTAGCCATTTACTATTTATTAGTCTATAATCAGTGCCACGTTGCCTGACAGACAAATGCACTGAAATTAATGGGCTGGACAAGCTTCATTGCACTTGAGTCTTACGGAGAGCTTCGAGAGTTTGTCTTTGTTGTAATATTAATTTACACTGAGCCTCAGGTGGAGACTTGGGCTCGGAGAGGCTTTTTCACAGGTCTTTCTCACCTGCCTGAGGATGTAGGCTGACATTCAAGTTATGCTGAAACACATGCTGGTAATTAAGCTGAAATTACAAATGTTCATAAAGTAGTGAAGCCAGTCACTCTTCTAATCAAAGTACAGCTAATAAAAATTGCTGTATTTTGCTGAGTGGTCATTAACTCAAACTAACTGAATGCATGGAAGCTAACTACAGAACATCGATTCTACCTGCTACAGATCAAATAGACTCTGAAAGCCCAGTATCTGGAAAACAAAACACTAGAATGACTTTTGAACAAGAATATAATAAAATCATTTATTTTGGATAAACCAATCAATCCAGAAGTCATAACCCATAGCTGCTTCATATAAAAAGATACAAAGGAAAAGATACAAAGGCTAAGAAGGGTGAGCTGGGAAGGCCAGTTAGCCAACCCAGTGACCACATTATATTGCACTAGCCTCTTTAAATCCCAAAACAATGTGATTGTATTTAAACTGTTGGGTTTTCACATGATTGCAAAAGCATCCCTCCTGTCTGCAGCTTATGAATACTGGTCAAAACTGCAGCAGGACAGGAGAACTCAGGTCACCCTTCTCCTCAAGCAGTAGTGTTACTTACCAGTTACTTACTAGTTATTCCTGCTGTATGTCCTGTCCCACATAGCTATGCATAGCACAGCTCTCCCTGCTTCTCTCGGGAAAAGGAGCAAGAGTAAGGTTTCATCTAGCAGAGCAATAAAATAGGCCAGCAGCCTGCTATCTCTCTTCCAGGTACAGATTAGACTGGAAAATAACATTTCAACTTTATGTCTACTTCCGTTTAAAAATGATTAAAGAAAAACCACATGCATTTCTCAGCAACCTACCTCATGGATGTTCACTGATAATAGGCCCTTGCTCCTTCCTTCGTAGCACCTCACCAACAATTTATGCAAATAAAACAAAACAAAACAAACAAACAAACAAACAAAAAACTTCCCCTCCCTGTTGCATATCTGGTCTTTACCAACTCCATGTAAGTCTGTGAATAATGCAAAGGACCTGAGATCTCTGTGGCAGGGGCTTCTCATTCTCTGTGGTAACTGAGATCAGGATAATAGGGACTGAATGTTAAAGGTGGATTGCTAACCTGGCAGCAGCTTAAAAAGCAACAATAAAATAGAGCCCCTAACATTAAGAAAATGTGTTTATTAACTGGTACAGTAAATATTGATATAAACAGAAACAGAAATATATGAAAAAGCTTTTAATAAATTTTTCAACCATGGTGATTTTCTCAGTGCCACTAAGCTGTGAGAAAATAACTTAATCCCCTCAGGAGCTAAATATAATACCAATAAATAACTAAATATAAAACCAGTAAAAATACTCTTGGTAACTTTTTCATAAACAAATCCCCGAAAGAAGGACTGCTGATTTACTGCAGTCGTGTCAAAGAGCAACGCTTCTGGGAAGAATCAGGTTTACTGCCTATGCTCTGTGAAGTTATTCAGGGCCTGGATGTGCCTGAGGCACAACAGTTGTCCAGTGACACAAGAGGCTCAACAGCAGGTGACTTTCCCCTCTCACAGGCAAACAAGGCTTGCCTTGGATAGCCCAGATAAAAGTCAAGAGGTAGGCAGCATTATTTTAATCTTTTAACGGGAGCAGAAGTAATCCTGGGGTTAGGAACTATAGCCTTGACCCTTCTAGCTGACTGCTTATACTTTCACACTAGTCCTAAGGCACATTTGATGAGGTGGTTATTCCTTTGTAAAATAATCAAAAGGACTCAGCACTCACACTTTCAGGAAATATATTCACTTTTTTTCCCTCAGTGTATTTATTCGTCTTATCTCTCAGTCAATGGGGGAATCAAGTTTGCTATCTTTCTCTAAGCCTAGGATAGTTCAGTTTTTCCAAACAAAATCACCCCTTCAACAGAAAGAACAGACAAAACCTATTTTTCAGCATGTACCTTAACACCTATTTGTCAGAACACTATATAAGAACTTCTTCAAACAAGTAGCAGTTGATCAGGACATAAATTTTGAAACAAGACACCTAAATTTCAGTTTAGATATGAACATCCTCTCACAGATTTGGACCTTTAAAAATGTGGGTGCTTGTTCCCAGTCAGAAGAGGGGCTCTCAAAAACTCCCTTTGGTCTTCCTCTCCATGTTTAGATGTCTAAATAACTTAGCGGGTTCAGCCTGAAGTCACATAAACAGTTTTGACACTCTCATTAGTCACAGAACTCACAACTGCCCCAAGTCTTTAATCCTGTAGACTGAGCATCTAGCATATTGACATTGCAATGGAAAATGGAGAACTACACATGCATAAACGTTAGTAAACACTTATAAGATCAGGACACTTAGGGCTGTCTTAGGGTAAGAAGATATAATATCATCTCTGAATGAAAAAAAGAAAAAAAAATTATCTTAGCTTGTCTCATTTTTGGTGAAAGGGATATTGAGTCAAGCCACTAAACAATCCCTAAGCTTGCCTCATATTCTTGTTACAACTAAAGTGTATACAGAGTAGCTGAAGCTAGGCAGGCATCAGAAAGGCTTTAAATGTAACCATATTCTGTAAACCATGTGACCATGTTAGTTAAATTCCAAACTGTTTAAGTGAAATGTGTATTTACTATCATACGCACTTGGCCTATTCTTTCATCTTAGTGAAGTCTAAGCGGGCGTATCATGTAACCTTTACTGTGTCACTCATTTAGTGATTCTCCAGAAACCGGTGAAGTCACACAAGTACTGAAACCTAGAATGGGAGCTGAGGTGATGTAATCATCATTTAAAATTAATTAATAGCATATAAAGAATGCCTAAGAGTGTACTAGAGTCTTCTTGTAACACTAGATTCATAAAACTGAAAAAAAAAATGAAGGTTGGAAAGGACGTTTAGAGATCACCTAGTTCACCCCCCTGCTCAAAATAGGGCCAGCTACAAGAGCAGGTGGCTCGGGATCTTGTCTAAACAAGTTTATCCAAGAATGTATACTTCTTTGAGTGTCTGTTAGAGGTTTTTTTAAACAGTATCACAATCATAGATCATTCTGACAACAGGACACCCCCTAATGTGTTTTTTTTTTTTGTTTTTTTTTTTTTTTTTTTTTTTTTTTTA
>CM021765.1:61257181-61404057 GCA_011076525.1 Nettapus auritus | reverse complement strand
TTTTTCTTTTTCTTTTTCTTTTTCTTTTTCTTTTTCTTTTTCTTTTTTCATATTTTATAGATTTTTCTAACCTGTGTTGGTGCATTTGTCTTTAGTCTTTGGGTGACTGTAACCGAACCAGCAATGCCATTGCATTCACAGGCCAACCATGCTTTTTTTCTTCAGGAGAGCAGAGACATCTTTACAGATAGATGAGTGTCACCAGACTAAGACTTGCCTCACACCTCCATCAAGGGGGATGACCACAGACCCTAAAACAATACTGTGGAGAGGTTCTTTTCCAAGCTGTTGAAAACTAGAAGCTCACAGCCTCTAGAGCACACCGGCTATGTGCTTGCAGTCTAAGCCTTGGTCTCCATTGCCCTCTACTCTTTGATGGCCCTGTTGGCTTGGTGTTCTTGTATGTTTTCTGTGTCCAAAATGATGAAAGTGCAGTGATGCAGCCTTCCAAAGGTTCTTTGTTACACAATGCTGAAAGTGTGTAGTCTATCTTGACTATGGCATGGCATATGTAAGGACATAGATATCTAAGGGGAGGGAGCTGGGGGAGGGAAAAAAACTTGTACTGGATCACGTCAGATCTTTATAATCAGGGAAGGACCTGAAGCAAATGATCCTGCTGCTGGCACCTTGCCTTCTTTCTGAAAGAAGCAAGTTGGCTCAGTCTAGCTGTTACCCCAGGAGAGAACAAGTTTGTATGCAGTATGGTTGAGCATGGGACAAAGATCCTCAGATTAAATAGTATAGGCATACCCCAGAACACTCTTTGTCAAAGCTAGGTATTCAAATCAGGTCTCCAGAGGTCAGAGCCCTCAGACTACTTCATTTTTCCAGTCTTCTCTGGCAAGATGGAGAGAGGTAGGGGTGAGAAAAGGTCCCTTTAAAACTACTTTTCACTATCAGTTAAATATAAGGTCATTTCAGATAATGCTTTTGAGTCTACTGTACAGGTAATTTCAGGAACACTTTCACCCCTCACCTACTGCTTCAATCCCACCTTCTTTCAAGACCCAAAGAGAGGTATATGAATAAGCAATGATGGAAGCCAGAGAAAGGAGCCTGTAAAGCTACCTTTATACCACCAAAAAAACTTTTTTTTATTCTTTTTTCTTCTCTGTAATGAAACAGAAATAGTGGGATAAAACTCTTAATACAGGCATCAGTAAAACAACTGGTGACCTGGTTGATATCTGTAACAAGTCTGTGTGAATCAGTAGTTACCTTCTTGCCACTACATTTTTCCCAGCAAGCCCTAGAGAATAAATGTGCCTGTGGAGGGGATAGATGGATAGATGTCATTTTAACTTTCCTTTTAAGTATCTAAATTTAAGGGAGAATTGTTTGCTTGTTTTTGTTTGTTGTTTGTTCTTAGCAGTGTGTGCACTTTTTTTTTTTTTTTTTTTTTCCTTTTAGTCTTCTTCTACAGTCTTTCCTTCCTGCTTTTCTTCATTCTAATCATTTGGGATTCAAATTGTATTCAATTTGTGGAGAGTTAAAAGAATGAATATGATTGCAATATTTTGTCTCCTGTCTCTCAAGCATAAGCAGTGAGTTTCCTCCTGTGCAAGGTTATTACCTTCAGGGTGGGGAAAGATAGGGAAAGATTTCATTTTCTTTCACAGACACACCTAAGCCTCTCCAGTGAACACTTGACCATCCAAGGTGTCTACAAGTGGAAGCCCCTCACCATCACCTGAGAGTCTGTTTCACCTCTATGGGTTGGTTTGCACCAGGTCCAGGGAAGCAGAGCTAGTCTAGATGCTTTCCTGACAAATCACTAATGCCAGCTTGAGCAGGAGGAGGAAACAGTGGGTGAAAAGAGCCAGTGAGATTGAGAGAATGTGATGAGAGGAGCCACTAACTCCGCACGCAGGGATGCCAAACACAGAGCTATATAGTTTCGTCCAACACGGTGGGTGGCAGGGGCCATTTCCAGGGCAGAAAGGAATACAAGACCTGATTTTGAGTATCACAAAACATCATCCAATATGGTGAATAGATTAATAACTTCATTTTACAGTTGGGATGACCTCACTGGATGACCTCTCTTTACCTGACTTTCAAGTGTCTACAGGCACCATTCACTCAGACAAATCATTTGTAAGCACATTTGAGAACTGCTGTTGGAAAAGAATGGATGCAGTGGATGAGTGTTCACTTGCCAGTGCAGGAATTCCTACCCCAAGGGAAAAGCTCCAGATCCACACTGACATGGTAGCACATCAGAGGCAAATCAAATTTTATTGGAGCACTGAAATATTGATCCACATTTAGAGTACTATGTCACATTACTGATGGTTGTTGGTTATTATAAATGCTTTGGTTCTCTGGAAAGAAGATGTTGTTATACATGGTCAAGGAATTTTTACAAAAGTCAGTTGTGTAGCATGACATTGTGTATAGCTGACATTATACAAAGTTTATTATTGGGCATTTGAATACTGAAGGAAACCACACCCAAGTGCCATGCTGATTTTTCCAGTGTGAATCTAACTTTGTGTGGAAGAAGGCTGAAATTTTTGCAAAAAAAGAACCATGTCATAACTTCAAAACATTGTTGTGAGCATTAATGGCTGAACAACATTAAAATGAGCATACAAAATAGGACTTTCTGACTTTCAGAGAACAGATCACCTAAAGATGGTAATTTAGAATGTTAAATCTGGATGAATTAAAGATCACTAGAATAACATAAATGTTAACATTTCTCTCTGTGTATTTTACCTTTAAAACGTACACAATTCTGATTTGTCTTTCCTTCTGAGGTGAGGAATATAATCACAGAGGTGCTCTAACTAGAGATATAGTAGAGTTAAATTAAGTTTTACATTGGAGAATATATTCCATCTGTGGTTTGGTGTTGTGGTTTGTTGTTGTTTGTTTGTTTTTCTCAGGTTATCTTTTTACAAGATTTTAAAGGTTTTAGTGTAGCATGTAGCATTAAATGCACTGCATTGTAACATCACTAATCTTGTGACCTAGAACACAGCCCAAATGCTAATCCAGTCTTTTACTCCCCCAGTGGGGAAAAAAAAAAAGAAAGAAAAAAGAAGAAGACGAAAAAAAAAAAGCTATATTGCAGAAAACATTAGAAATTTTATGCAAAGGATAATATCACATGCTGAGGAAGGTAAGGTTTCTCTGGGCTTTGAAATTGTTGTTCTTTCTCTCTCTCTCTTTTTTTTTTTTTTTTTTAAATATATATTAGAAATATCCAAAATAATGCAACAGTTTATTTCCCTTTCTTGCTGTAAGATGCAATATAAGAATATATCAATATCCTGCCTGCAACTCTCTTGTTCCTGAACTCAGGTCAATACAGTGTCTGAGAATAAGAAAGAAATGAACACCTTTATTTTTCCTGATTTATAAATGGTGAAAAAAAAAAAAAAAAGAGTTTATTAAAAAAAAAAAAAAGCATACAAAGCTACATAACAAAATGAAATGCATCCTGATGTTTTGTGTGAAAGAGGAAATTTCTTTTAATTATAGAGAAATAATCAATGTTTTTTTTGTTTTGTAATAGGATTGAAGTCAAGGTCTGAGCTCTGTTTCAGAGAAAACACTAGAGGAAAGAGAACAGCTACTGTAATTTGCCTCTGACATCATTCCTGAAAGCCAACATTTGACCTGCAGGACTGTATTTTGTTTTTTCCTTGATGTACCTCTTACCTTCTTTTGCCAATATGGTCAAAGACTAATAATGGTGCTGTTAACAAGAGATTTAAAAGTATAGCAGTGTTTTGGTCTGTTTGTTGTTGTTGTTGTTTTGGTTTGTGTTGGTGATGTTTTTTGCTTGCATTAACCATGCATTTTCTCATTCATTTAAAGAAAATAAGTCCTTAAGTGTTTTCATTTTCACATGAATTCATAGCCCTACACAATGTTACTTAAAAAGCAGTATGCTGGAAGAAGGAGAATAAATGTATAAAAATAAATAGTGAAATATTTCAGAAAGATAGGTGGATGGCAGGACATATTGAAGGCCTTATGTTATAAAGTCATATTTATTTTGGGCCGTTATGAATAGTCCTTTGCTGAGTAATAGGGCAGGAGGTGAATCAGAACTTCTTCTGCCTCTGTGGTATTGACAGCAACAGTTGTACTTCTTGGAGATGTATAAACTGGAACTGAAAGTCAGCATTTTAAAGAATTTAGTTAAAACAGGAGTTAGTCCCAAGGCAAGTTTGTGACTCCTTATTGTTTGTGATACAGTTGTTCAACCCCTACCTTTCCATGTACAAAATCAGGATTTGATTCTTCATTATAAATGCAACAGAGCCTTAATTTAATTGGCAACCACATGGGTTACACCAGGACAATCCCACTCTCACAAGGGTTGAGTATTTTGGTCTCAATCTGGTAAAGCGGTAGAGTCATAACTTCCAGAACAGACATGTTTTTCCTGAAATAGGCAAGCTACCCTGGTGCATAAGAGTTTGGATGTTTTGGAGTCATCAGCCTATAGGAAAAGGGTGCTGAACAAACAGATGCAAAGTGAAGAGAGTGGGTAGTAAGTATAAAGAATGAGACCACTGCAGAAAACAGCAGTCACTGAGCTTTCAGGAAGGCCATCTGCCACCAACCAATGGCTCGATCACTCTTTAGATTGTACAGCTTGCTCTCTGATCTTATGATATCTCTAAAAGAGAAGCTGTCCATGTTTTGAGCAAGCCTGGTGAATATTCCAGAAGAAATCCAGAAGAATAACCCCTAACTTTGTTGTTGACCTAATGCATGGATGGCCTCATACAATTCTTCAAGGAGAATATAAGGTCTTCTTCTCAGAAAGAAAGAGAAGAAAAAAGATCCAAAGAATCTTACCTGTACTATGGGAATTAACATTAGATAGAAGTTCAGGTGAAGAAAAATCAGTGTATACTTCCCACAAAAATTAATAGGCTGGTTTAAACTATGTCTTTCCCTACAAACTATCAATATTAATCTACTAACTCAAATGGGACCTACAGACAGAAATGTTTTACAAGGATTTTATTTTACATCATTTGTCACATGTTAAGTATCTCATAGGAAAAAAAAAAAAAAAAAAAAAAAAAAAGCACATATATAGAATACTGTGAAATGACAATTCAAAGTTCTACAGCCTGTCCTGACTGTAAGACACAGCTCTGCATAGGTGGAGACAAACTAAATGCCAATGAACATAGACAGGAGTTGTTTTAAGGACCTACAGCAAATTAACAGTGGAAAAATCAAATGCTAGTTGAGGTGTTGTTATTCAGAGGGGTTAGAATTTCTGGCTCTTTGTCAGTGATATCTTCCTATAGTGAGACCAATGAGAATGAACATCTTCAATGAGGTCTCAGCCTCAGGGAATCCCATGCCACAGAGTTGATTTTTTTTTTTTAATCATTATTATTATTTCTCTTATCAGTCTGAATGAGAAGAAATCACACAATTAGGTCTACAAAGACAAAGAAAAGCTTTTTCTAGCTGTTTCTAGAATGATTTACTGTATGACCTTTATGCTTCTATCTCTAAAAGGAGATAAGATTCAATCTGCTATCCGTGAACATTACAAATAATTTGATTTTAACTTCTGTTATTCTCATACCTTAAAAAATGAGTGATAGATTATCTGACACAGGAGAAAAAGTGCTTAGGACTTTGAACTTCAGCAATCACTATCACACTATTATAAACTAAAGAAGAAACTAGCTGCACTGGGAAACAGAGAAAATTGTGAATATACTGATGTAGGTATGAATTGTGTAGGATTATTTTACCTATTTATTAGTTAAGTCTCCCAGTACAAGTACACACAGCTGAGACTATGCACAGTGACTTAAAGGCAGTAGACTTGAAAATAATATACAATTAACAGACACTACCCACTATAGGCAAATCATTACAGTAAATAAATATAAAAAAAATAATTTAAAAAAAATGGTTAAATTAGAAAGGAAGGATGCAGTCACAATTCTCTGTTTCTCTCTTACTTTTGGGAGGACAAAAGAGCACTGCCTAATTACACTTGTTGTTTCCAAACTTGGTAAAGGAAAATCCCTCTTGTACATGGGCAGAGGCCAGGAGTCTTTTTTTACACCAAAATTCTATCTTTCTGTGACATATAACATCTGCTCCTTGAAGGGAGCAGAATGTTAGGATGTGCTACATAAGCTGATTTGTATCTCAGTCACACATCTTCAGTCCATCAATCTGTCCAGTCATTGTGCCCAGAGGTAAACAAAGCCAGAATCTGCTAGAGTGAACAGTTGCAGACAAACCTATATGTTGCTAGGATGAGGCCTGAGTGGATTTCTGCAGAGCTTATCTTGTGGTAATTACATACCAGGAGGTCTTAGAAAGTCAAGTTATTTAAAGAAATAGATAAATCCTACATTTTATTTATTTATTTATTTATTTATTGGTGTTAGTTTCATCATTTTTCTTTCTCTTATAACCTTGTGTTTGTTCTGGGGCCCCGTGTTGATATATGGTGCATATAAGAAAAGTGGGATAGCAGAAATTCAGGGAAAGCCTAACCTGCAGGCAATGTCAGAGGGGAATCCACAAACTTCTGACAGAGCTTATCTTTAAAGAAATTGGAAGCATTAAGTCTAGGGGCTGGAAGGATGGATTAGCATTGGTAAAACAAGCAACAAGAGCAGTCCAAGATGCACGCAGGGCATTGGAGAGATGGAAGGTGAGAAACTCCAGGAAACTTCCATTCACCTTTCCTCATTGTTGCCTCCACAGCAGTGGAGATGGGACTTTCCCATCTTCCTCAAAGCAAAATGCTTATGTGTAGCCAATAAGAAAAGGAAAGATGTGGGGAACAACAGACTCCATGTTGCTGGATCTTCACTGAGGAGAAGATGGGATAGAGACAAACCAGCCTTAAGAACCACAGCCATCTCTTCTTTAAGACACAAGGGTTTCAGTCACAGTCTTGAGCTAACTGCACGGTGCAACCCAAGGCTGCTGGTCACTCACCAGCTGTCACAGAAGCAGCAGTTAACTTTAAAGCCGTGTATGAGTCTTTGAGAACCAGAACATATTTCTCAAGAAGATCTTGAGTATAGCTTGCATTTTGTTTTGTCTTACTCTTGGGAGGCTGCTTATAGCTGTCCCAGTTGCTTTTGTCCAGTTAAGGGCTGGAGAAAGAAGGAAGAGACATTTCCTAACTATTTTCTTCTGCCAGTAACTGGGTATATAGAAGACTTTGTTTTGTAGTAATGTTACATTAACACTTGAGGATACCAAGTCTAAGCAACTGAACCTTCTAAGGCAAGCGATATTTTATATTGTGATTACTGGTATGTCTTTCAGTCTTCATGACGGAGGAGACTGAGGAATTATTAGATTTTGGGAACATCTTAAAAATTTTACTCAAAGTCCATGAGATCAAACAGAAAATTTTCCAGGTGATAGGCATGCTGATGATATATCATCCTTAGATGTCTCTTGTCCTGTCCTCAGTTCTTGCAGAAGCTGAAGGTAAGATTGCAAGAAAGTGTTTAGTAGTGAATTGGTTGCTAATATATTGATAAATTGAGATTTCTTCATAGCAAAACATGAACATCCACTCACAGAGCAAGTCTCTTACCTTTGAGACCCTATACATACACATGTACTCATGTCTCCCCTCCACCTTCCAGATCTAACAGAAACAGGAGGCACTAAGAAAAGTGATTCAGAAGAGGATTAACTGTGTGGATGCATCTGCCTCCTAGGCCAGGATAGATTGGGCACATAAGCACCTTTGATTGCCCCAAGCTATACATAGAGGGGGCTTGTTCTTTCCAAGATTGTCTATGCTGAGCTGTTACTTTTTCCAAAAATAAAATAAAATAAAATAAAATGAATTGTTCATTGTCAGTGTCGTTCATTGTTACCAGTACAAAAGCTCATCCTAGAATTCTGGTAGCTTTTGCAATTCTACCACAGGTTTTCCAGTAACTGGCATTTGGTTGCATAAGGTAGAACTGCCAGAACTGATAGGAAGAGTGAAGTTTTTTCGTACAGAGTTGTCTGGGACATGGGTTTTTTTGACCTCCTTTCTATAGTATAGTCTTACTAATGGAGCTTTTCTGGGTCCAGACAGAATAGTTTAAGACATTACCAGGCTGGAGATTGCAAGACACTGCGAAGAATCACACATGCTCCCATTCCATTTCAGAGTAACAGCAGATAGACCATGAGCAAGGGTAAGTCATAACCCAGGTGACTTTGCAGTGAATTGGATTAGAGACCTTCTTAGTGAAGGAGGAGGTAACTTCATTTTGAGTGGCTAAAGAGCACAGACAGGGTCACTTCTTACACCTCTGCAGTTATTCCTGAAATGACTCTGTTCTCACACCCCACAACATACCCTACTCATACCAGACAGCAAAGAAACTGCAAATTATGCAAGGGCTTCACCACCGGCTGCATCATGCTTTCCATGTGACTTGATATTGCTGGGAACTTGCTTTCACTGTCCACCATGTGCCATTGTCCTTGCACTGCCTTGGGGCTTCCACTCTTAGAAGATAATTTAAAATAGTTAAAAATTATTAATTAAAAGATTTAAAAATGAACATAATTATCAACAGATCCTTAGAAATACTGAAAGGTATCTGTCATATTTAACACGTTAAATGTGTCTTGCCACGCTATTTAGAGTGCTCAAATATGAATATTTTATTTTTAAAAACTGGTGGAATAACATTTTACTTAAAATTGAATGTGTCGGCTGGTAACAAAATGCTAAGAAATAAATCATTACACTATTGTTGTAGTTCTCCTCAGGCCTACAAAATTCAGAGAGTAGGCATAGTATGATAAAGAAATATAAGTAAGACATTTAAACAACTTTAACTCAAGCAACTATATAGAACTATTATCCAGGGAAAATATAGTATTTCCCCAGGAATTACTTTTAGGAAAATATTTTTCTATCCTATGGAAGCACAAATATTAAACCTCTTTAATCATAATTGGTGGCATTTATCAGCACTTTGGTGATAAACAATAACCTTAAATTCTGAATGATCCAATTATATTGTCTTTCATATCATTCCAACGTATCTAAAGGTACAGAGCAACAAAAACATAGCATTCTGCAGTTATTGTCTTTAAAGTAATCCCTAGTTACCCTGGGATATAAAATTCAAATAGCATTCTGGTGTACACACCCATAATAGGAGACGCTGCAGTCACAAGAGTGAACAAATCTGATCGTGATGTTTAAGCTGGGAAACAAATCTTTCAATTTGTTTGTGTCTCATCACTTTCCAAGCCCATTCTGAATATAGAAAAAGGTGTCAAGTTACCAACATGCTGAAAAAAGAAACCCTCAAACCTCCAAGTCTAAAGAAACTACCAACTAATTCAAGCAGCCTTGAAACTTGTCTTCTACCCTAGCCTAGCCTAGCACAGTAATAGTTAGGTTTCTGAATACTGCAGGTTTTGTGACTACACTGCGACAACAGTATAAGATATAAATTAGAAAAACAAAGCAGTGTGCAGTTACAAGAGACAACATGAATTTCTTAAAATGCACTTAATAAGGCCAACTGAGCAATGAAATTATAGTAGGCCCAAACAGTGTTTATTTATTTATTTATTTTATTTTTATTTTTTTTTAGGTATTTGCTTTTGACAAGTCAAGTGTTTCCGTGAAGACAAATTGTGTGAAGCAGTATGTTCAACCCACATACTTATCTATTCCCTAAGGATATAGGAGTTGTCCTTGATATCCAAATGAGGTCAGAGAAAAAATGTCTTCTCTTTCCTGCCTTCTAGCTTTCCTGCCTTTAAAGGAAGAAAAACAGAGGCAGACAAAATGTGAGAAACAGCAGAGATTACCCAACAGTTCATGCCTGAGTGGCTTTGACCGGTGAAGGTCAGATGTGCACAGCTAAAGAGTATTTGTGTGCAGCCTGGTTTTTCTGGTTAATACTGCTGAAGCTCATTTGCCAACTAGCTACCAAACATCATTGCAAGCTGAGGAGCTCACTAAGTGAAATCAAAGATTGCCAGAATAGATTCAGAGCTTTCAGCAGTAACGTGAGATTGCCAAGTACATAGCTCTGGATGACATACCTAAAGTTATTTTAGCAAATGAGTGTTTGTAATGCAATGTAGACTTACAGACAAAGACACAGAATGCTCCAGAAAAACAGTACACCTCATATATAGCATTATGCATAAGATAGGGACCATTGCAATTTTGCTCTGCATAACTGTATAAGACACAATGCAAACTACCATATATTCCTTACAAAGTAGCTTAAACTTCATAATCAATGAGAAATATTTTTTCTATTCTTATTCTAAAATAATTCGCATCATAATAGAGTGGTGAGACCTCAATCAGGAAAATAACCTCACTGTACTGAGCACTGAGCAGACAAGGGATAATAGCTCTTTCTTGAGTTCAATATTATGTGCAGTGAAATGTTATAATTAGGACATGGAACCTATCAAATGAACTTGTGTTTAGAGAAAACAGTCTAAACGTATTTTCATCAAATGCATGGGAAGCAATAGACTGCTCTTAAAACTTGTCTCACAAAAGATAGGCACCAGCTAAATGAATCTATTGTCTGTGTAATGAGGCTGTCCAACACATTCTTCAGGATAATAAACTATCACTACCCATTGCAAATCATAACACATTCTTCTGTGTAATAAAACAGGCACAGCAGAAATAAAAAATGGACTAGGCACTGAAATATTGGCCCTTCCCAGACTCTTCCCTGGTGGTGGAAATCATATTAGAGACTGCTTGATTTTCCTGAGCTCTGGGCAGGTTACAGGCAGAGCACTTTCCCAGTTATGTGTGTATGTTGATGGTGTGTTTTTAATGACATGGTTTTGTCTTTCCTTGCTCATCTTTCAAAACCTCCAGGGCTGCTTGGCCAGATGCAGGGAGACACCATCCAGAAGACAGCTTCTGGAAAGCTATAGACATTTCTTAGCAAGGAGGGGCAACATGTTGGAACTTGGGGTAGATGGGTGCATTTACATATTGCTCCTCTGTGTGGGAGATTTCTCTCTTTCTGATTGCCAGACTGTCTTAATCTTTTCAATGGTAATGATGTGTGCAAGGAATTATTTTGCTGTTTATTGAAGCAGTTAAATCATAATTTCAAGTAGAGAGTAAAGGAAATGGCTTTTACATATACTTCTTGATATCATTTCTATGCTAATAATACTGAGATTGCTATGTTTGAGAAAGGACATGTATATTTATGGAAAACAAACAGAACACTAACAGGGCAGCATCTTGGTCTGAGAGGATGAGAACAGCTAAGACAAAAAATAATAATAATAATTAAAAAAAAAAAAACTAAAAAAAAACAGAAGACTGTTTTCTTCACCCTGGCATGAGAAGAGTTAGCCACAGCCCAGTTTATAGGGTCATTTCAGAGCCTGACACCAGGCCAAAAAGACCCTTTGGGTTTTGTGCATTCCATTTGGTTAGCTGCCACAAGCAAAGAATACAGCAGCCAGCTAACATCCAGCAACCACTGAATTCTTCTGGAGAAGCAGCAAGCCATATTATAGTTACTTCTGCAGAAGGACTCTTTTTGGCTTAAACTTGAACAATTCAATAATGTTTTCACTATTTTGCCACTCAAGCATGTTTGGAGGTATATGGGGCATATGATCTGATTAATGTTAAACCTCTCATCTATTAATTTATGTACCTCCTGCTGAAGGCTGAGATTAATTTTGCTTAGCTCTAGATGTCTGCCTAGGCTCTCTTTATATTTGAAGAACAAAACCAAACATTTCTAGTGGTTAAATTGTCATGATTGTCATGCCCCTTTGAGTTTAAGTAAATTAGTTAATGTATTTTTCTCTTATTCACAGGGAAGTTATACAAAAGAACACAGACATAAATGTCCATGGAGAAAATAACTAGAGTTAAGTGAAACCCTACAAAAGCTGTCTGGACCTGACAGAAACATGATGCATCAATAAGCATTATTCCTGCAGCTATTGGTACTTTGTTTCTGCTGCTCCTGGGCTGAAGGGATATGAATACTGCTTGTCAGAAAAACTGTTCCCAGGTCCTGCTAAAACCAGCTACCAAACCAAGCTGAAGATAATGGTTTCTAATCACTGGGATCACAAAAGCTGTCTTGGCTAGCTAAGCTTCTAATTATTTTGTGTGCAACAAGACTTTTTTTAGAGTTGCTGTCACTATGAAGTCATAATCTCAATGTTCTTGTTTAAAAAGCTAAGACTACATTTAAAAGGAAACAAACAAACAAACAAAAACCAACAAACACTAATAATCGTACTCAGAACACAGTTTAAATCCCTAATCCAGCTTGCTTTTATATCTTGTAGGGGGGGAGGAGGGGCAGAGGAAGAGACTGAGCTGGATTCAGATCCAGCTCCTAAGCAAAAGTCCTGTTTCTCCAAGACACATCCTTAAAGAGTGATATCTTACTCCTGTGCCTTTATTTCCATATTTTGGAGGTAATTTGCTTCCCTTAGAACAAAAAAGTATTTCAAAGCCTGTTTCAGCTTTTCCTCTCTCTTGTTCCTCTCTTTGCTTTCCGTCATCATCAAATGTTGTGGTCTTTTGTGTAATTGTCAGGCATCTAAGAGAAGGGAAACAATATCTTCATCTTTATTTGAGAGTAAATCTTGTATGAATGAATATGGACCTCAGAGTTTTGTATAATTTTCTAATTCATTTTTCAGACAGTCATACTGATTCCAATGATACTTTATTATAATATTCTGTATTACCTCATGTGTAAAAATGCATGCATTCCAGTTAGTCTCAAAAAAACAAACAAAACAAACAAACAAACAAAAAAAAACTCCATGATTTCCAGAATATATATATATATATATTTTTTTTTTCTGTATCCATACACATTCATACACTTTTTTTTTTCCACTTTTCTTCAGGTGCAGGGAAGGATCTGCACTAGTACTGCATTCACTGTGTTTCTACTCCAGCATTGTGGATTTTTGTCCCCCTCAAAACCAGTGTCAATGGAATCATTTGTGTTTAATCATTTGAGAAGGAATTAATGTCATTATCTAGATCCTATACTCTACTGGAACTGTAGGCCTCCTCATCAGGCTGGATGAGATGAATTCAGTAGGTCCATTTTCTTCCTGATGTCAAGGAAAGAAAGTTAGTACCAGCAGCCACTGATTAAATTTAGCAAAGTGGGGACACCTAGGAGATTAGCAAGACTGAGCTTTGTCACCTCTAGCTTTTGGTTTCAAGTCTTCAGTGAATGAAAATAAACATCTGTGGTTGATTAGAATTCATGTCTGAAGGAAGGTATTTCAAAGAGACAGTAACCTCTGACTGGCTCAAGCTGAGATAAGTGTCTCAATAAGTCTCAAAAATCCACTTCTCCTTACACCCGGTTCAGAAAAGACAAAGATAAATGAACATTGTTGAGATTTAAAACTTATTGGTCAGAATAAGGAAATGGGGATATTTTTTCTTAGAATTTCATTTCAGTCAATGATGCTATGTTTTTTGCCTGTCACTTCTTCAATATGTTCCATGAAAAGCACATGAAAATTGTACAAAGAAAGTTTTCACTCAGGGTGGTCATAAATCCAGGTTATGTTGTATTTTTATTTCATTTTGCTATTATCAGTGACAGAAACCCTGGTTATTTCAGTCAAGAAGGTGCCATACATTTTTTTAGAAGTCTGAAATGTCAAGAAGATCCCTTAAAAAGATAGGAAATGTTACAAAGAGAAAAATCTATTCTATAATATTAAGTCTCCAGAAGTCAAGTTTCTGGTGCATTTCTCATCATCAGTGGTATAACAATAAATCTCACAATAACATTTGTAGGGCATATGTGGCATACTGGAAGAGTGAGAATGCAAGCCAACCTATTTGAGATATTCTGCATAGTACTCAAGGGATTACATAGTAAACTACACAGTAAAAGAGGCTGTTTCTGTTATGTTACTGTACCTTGTTTTTGTTTGATCTGAATCTGCAATCAGTCAGTGCCTTTGTCCCTAAAGAACAAAGGGATTGGAAGAAAAAGGCAGTATTCCGGTTCTTGAAAGAGATCTAATTTTATGTCTCTAAGTTTCCAAAATGTAAACAACCAAAGAAATAGAAACATGAAAAGAGAAAGACCACCTCTTAGTTCAAGCTACTATTGTAGCTTGTTAGTTATTTCTATGTTTTTACTTAAATAATTGCAAAGCAGCTAGACAAAACTTCAGAGAATAAACTTAAATGAATTTCTTATGAACCACTTAACCTGTCTTGGATGTAGGGCCACAATATCACACAAGCTTTTTAACATATGAGCATGTTAATATGGTGACCATAACATGAGTAACAAATAGATATTCCAGTACATAGACTCTTATTTCAAACAAGTCTATAGGTCTGGTAACACCATGGTGGGTACTCAAACATACTCACTATATCTCATGTCTTTGAAAAGCTTCTGATGTGATTAATTTCTCTCTCTTTAGGAGAGAACATAAATAAATAAATAAATAATGATAATGATAATAATAATAATAAATGTAAAAATAAAAAAATAAAAACTGTAATCCTTTTCTCTACAGCAGAAGATGCAGTGGTGACAGAAGGAAAGATGTTGGGTGTTACAGACAAATTCATGAACTTCTGCTTGCAGTAAAAGCCATCTGTCCATGCTGGGCCTGTTGTTATTTTTGACTAGTTTCTGATTTTAGTTTGGAGTGATTTCCCTATGATAACTGTGACCCGCAAGCAGAGCAGACGTAGTAGTGTCTGGCTACTTATGCCAGACAGTCGAATCCTATATGAACAGCTGTAGAGAGAGGTGATGTCACCCAAAGAGGAATCATCGGACAACCTCCATGTATTTTTGAGACCATAACCTGACAAAACATTCCAGGAAATAAAACTCTGGAAAAAAGAATCCCTTTCATTTTTATATTTATTTATTTATTTATTTATTTATTTATTTTCCCTCCAGTTAGCCTGCCTCTGGCTGTACTGCTGTGCTTTATGTCATTCATCTTCTCTGTATGCATTATATTTCAAGTGTTCATGGATATGTAACTCAGGTAACCAGCCAGAATGATTCATTACTTATCATTTCAAGTGTTCAAAAAAAAAGTTGAATCCATACATTGTTAAACAGCTATGTAGCATTCATGAACATTAGCAAAAACAAACACATCTCCCCAGGCTTTAAAAGGTCTTTTTTTTTTTTTTTTTTTTTTTTTTTTTTTTTTTTGGTGGGGCGGGATGGTTGGTACATGATGTCAGATGACAACAGATAAAGGAAGAACCACAAAAGGAAGAATTTTTACCCTGTAGAAATCTTTGTTTTGGAAGCTCAAGAGGTCAAAGAAATATGTAGAGTTCAGAAGCAAGGAGACAAATTCGTGGAAGAAAGGTCTGTCAGTCTTTTCCTGTTCCTTCTCTCTGTTCTGCCCCCTGGTGGGATTATAAACCTTCATTCTGAGAAGACAAAAGTCTTCTTTTTAGAGAACAACAGAAAATAAAAGCAACCAACTTATATTCTAAAGGGGTCCCTATTCTACAGCCATCTGTGAAAGAATGTGTAAACCTTTTCAAAGTTGCAATCACATTACCTTAGAATTTCTACTTTGAATTAGACATAGCATATTTAAATCTAAACCCAAACCTTTGACCAGTATCCTTGAAAATAATTAGAAAAATAGTTAGTGTGGCAGTGCATACCCTTTACTACCGTTCTGTAATTCTTTGGAGTACATTGTTCCCAAACGACCTATTTACCGGCATTGAGGGAGGAATGTATACAAGATGTGGCAGGGTGGTGGCCTGATGGGAATGCTGATCTCCAGTGCAGAACTTCTTTTTTTCCTTAGAGCTAACAAGAATATTTGTATCTGCCTGTCTTCATGACTCATGCAATGATTGTAAGTTATTCCCCTCCGGGAGACAGAGGCTACCAGCTCATCTGTTTTAGTACATGCAGTAATTCACTGCTCTCTGGAAGTTTTCTTACATAAACAACACTGTTGACAAAGGTCTCATTTCAGGATTCTACTTTGGCTTAAATGGGTTATTCTACATTTGAAGTTCAATATTTTTTAAAGTACCTAGTAAAATTAAATTGAAAAAGAGAATGACTGTCCTCTCCATCGTCATTCTCTCTGTTCCTCCAATGGTCCTCATGCCCCGAGAGATGTTATTTCAGCAATGCTATCAATATGTTTCCTTATTTCCTTTTGTTGGTTGTATGGACTCTCCAACACAAAGCTCTACGTGCACTCAATAGAAAAGCAAAGTGAGAGGGAAGGAGGGAAGAATAGAAAAGCAAGTGAGATGGAAGCAGAGAAGACAGAGACTTCAAAGCTCAATCATCTCATTTTTCTAGCAAATGACTGTTTTCAATAACTATTTCCCTAAGGCAGAAAAGGAGCCAACACATGTTGTGGTTGTTATATGGTTCACCTAACTTTTTTTTTTTTTTTTTTTTTTTTTTTCCTTGTAATAAGCTTCTAGGCTACTTTGACCAATGCAACTCCCACATGCTCTGATTTTCCTTGCTTTGATAAAGGTTTTTTAAGAATAAAAGGAGTCTTAATTAAAAGTGTGGAAATAGAAAAGATTTATTTATCTGTGGACCAGTCAAGATCTGGGGCACTTTGACTCTCTCTTAGCCCTCCAAAACCTAGGTGGATTGGTCTAAGTTACAAATAACCACCAGTGGGGAGGGGAGAGAGGTTCTCCTGAACCATACTTTATTCTGTGATAGCAGCCCAGACATCTGAGGTACATCACCTCCCAGACATATCCCTGACCTTCTGTACACTACAGGGGGCCCCTGACTGACTAGGTAAGCTGAATGAGTGTTAAACAGCTAGAGTAAAGGGATATTAATCTCTCAAGCAATGGACACAAGGAGATCCTAACCGACAACAGAAGACTATCAATAAATTTCATGTATCCATAATTATTTTCCAGGTAGTTCTTTAGCTTTCTACTCCTTTTGTGCAGTATTAGAAATCTGACTCTTAAAACATTTTATCTGCAACTTATATTAGCATTTTGGTATGTATGCAAAGTGAATAGAATGCAAACCAGTATGGGATACAATTCTTCCACATGAACAGTCCTATGCAAAGAGAGGGAATTACAGTAATCTTCTCTAGCCCGGATTACTTATGTGCTAAATCACGTGGGAGCCTACATTTTATTTTAAAATCCAAAACTGAAGCACTTTTTAAATTAAATTTCATTTGACTCCTTTCAGTGAAGTGGATGCCAAGCAGTTTGTTAGAATGACACAAAACAATACAAATGAACCTTAAGTGAAATGTTCTTTATCAGCTGCTAGCAGCATCTACCCATTCTTCATCTCAGAAATGTAGGCAGAGCATTTCACACACTTAAGAAGCTTTTAGTATACATATGCAATGTGTATTGGGAATTTAAAAATCAGTAAATTTAAAATAGAAGAAAAATGTAACACCCTATGAAAATCTAAATTACTTTCTATTTTAAATATTTAAAAGTTTTTTTGTTTTTTTTTTTTTTTCAATAATTTTACATTCTGCAAACTACAGAGTTTTTAAATAGAAAACAAATGGATTTCCTTGGACGTGCTGGTAACTACCACAAAGTTAATTAAAAATATGAATTAAGTCTCTGAGCACTTCTGTGTTAACAGCCAAATCAATAGGTAGTGCAGCTGCATACAATAACTGCAGATATATTCCCCCAAGTTTGAGGCTCTTTTCTACAGAACAAACAGTGAAATTCCTACTATGGATGTCCCACCAAATGTCTGCCTTCTCAACTTCCGTGCCTATCAAGAAGTTGTCAGGGGTTTACCATCTACACTTCAGCCTAGGCTCAGCCAATTGCTGGGGACAGAATTGCATTAGTTTTGTCAACCACTACAACTAGCAGGGCAGAAACAGCATTCAGCTCCATACCTTCTCATTGTATTAGGTACGTAAAAAGGCTTCAGACATGTAGAAGAACCCCAAGTACTTCACCTGGGTGATTAGCACAGAAAGCATTTTCCTTGGGATGTTGTGCAATCATAGAAAATTAGGGTTGTGAGTGACCTCAGTAAATCAACCAGTTTGTTCATCTGCCCCAAGGCAGGATCTACTATGCTACAGGAACACTGACAGATGGTTTATCTGAGTCTAATGTATTATTAAAAGCCACTGATAATAGACACAGCACAACTTCCCCCAGACAAATTATTCCTATGTTTTATTAAACTTTTAACAATATATCTCCATATATTTCAACAATAAAGAAGTCAGAATCTTTATCATCATTCTTCTCAGTGCAATTAAAGTTAAATTTAAGAAACCCCCTCACTCATGAAATATAATTTCACTTCCCCTTTATCTTTTCTAGAAAACCTGAACTTGACTTCAGAAGGGCATGGAAATACCAGGAGGCTCTCTTTGTTTCCTAATTTTTACTCTTTGTCTTTTTTTTGAGGGAAAGGAATTTTACCAGAAGAGGGTGGGAGCCTCTCTGCGATACTGGTTTCAGTTATTTACTGATGAATGTTGTACTTCTCTCTTTCTCTTTTAAATTTAATTTAATTCTAAATCTTCCTTTGCTTTATTCTGCCAACTGTTGTCTAAGTTAAAAGATTACATGCTTCTAGAGAACAGAACAAAAGCTTTAGGAAAGGGCTGGTATATCAAGTGAAAACCTAATACTTGTGTTAATACAGATGTTCAGCAGCCTCTGTAGTAGAATACAGATAAGAAACACACTCAGCAAATCCCACTTAAGTAGCTGTCCTTTCTGCCTACAACGACTGCTCCTACAACCCCAGGTGCAGATACAGTGCTTACTAATTGGATGAAAAGCTATCTGTATTTCTGGGGAACTTGCAGGAAGAGCATTAAAGAATTGTGTCCTTGTTGCTTTGTAATCAGTTTCTAGAGAGCATCCACCAGGAACCCAGAAGGTGGCCACACCCAGCCCCACGGCCTTACTGGAGGGGAATGAACTGACTCATTGGCACAAGATTTCTTATATAGGTAGTAGAACTGGGGAGAAAATCAACGTGGTATTTCATCTAACCACACAGTGTTGGCATGTTTAGTGCAAGCCCTAACAATTCTGTATTTTATCAGATCCATTTGAGTGAATGGAAGTCTTAAAACTATAATGTTACTATGTATCTGCTTTTATACTGTATATTTCTATAATTCATAAATGCATCCCTATAACAAGCCTGAAGTATTTGACTTTATTGCTGTATAGCCCTATAAAATTTGGCTTTCAAAGGGATGGAAGACAATAATCAGTATACAACTGACAATTTCAGGAGACACCATGATCTCACTCTCTGACTATGATGCTTTTTAGAGGTCATAGGTGGAGAAATGACTTCCTTTAGGTTGTAAATCAAAAAGAGGAAGTACCAAAATATGTCTGAGATCAGTGTACTTAATTTCACTTCAAACCTCCCTTGGAAATTGAATATGTATATATTTATTATTTTAAACATTCACCTCTTGCATTGGGAAAGTTGATTCCCACTTGAGGGACAAGGGGAAACATAAAGAAGAGGTGGGAAATCAAACAAAGATGTTATCTATTGGGGTAGTTTGGGATAGCCAATAAAGTAATTAACAGCACAGCTGTTATCTAGTTTTCAGTGACTCTTGCAATCAGAAGCAAAGACAGGGAAGGCAGGAAAGGGAGAGAAAGTAGAAGTTTTCAGCTGTCAGTGGAAAATAAATTGGTTGGTTCTAACCCTTTATACTAAATTGTCAAGTAGGCACATCTTATGCTCCCTAGACAGCAGTACAGACGGCGGGAAAACAACGACTTAACTTCCCATTTTCCCTCATCAGAATCTTAATCTTCAAAATAACACATTTGCTACAAAAGCCATGAGAGGGGAACTGAGAAAACAGCTGGTTAGACAACTAGGCTGTTGGAAATTACCTGCAAGAAAATGTGAGTACACATTTCCTCAGTTTTTATTCAGTACAAGAAAAAAACATTCATTGCCATTGGAAGCACAGAGTGGTATGTCTTCTGATTAGTCTCCTAGGGCAAAAGGCTAAGGAAGGCTGCATCTTATTAACACTGAAACTATTGATTAAATCTTGCATTCTGACCAGGAACACTTGCTTGAAACAATAAAGCTTTAAGGTGTAATTTTAATAAGAGTCAATCAAATGACACTGATTATTGCTGTTAAAGAAAACTGCAGCTCTTTAGAGAATTCTGGTGGGAACTTAGACCCTCTTCACTTGATCAAGGACCAAGCTAAAGTGTTAAGGTGGCATTTGGCATTTGCCATACTGTGTGCTGCCTTCCAGGAACTTTGGTTGGATGGGAAAATATTGACCACTATGAACACTAAATTAGCATGAAATAAAACATTTGATGGTATTAAAAAACAATAAAGATTTAAAAAAAATATATCAAAGAACAAGTACAGAAGCAGTATCCTGTATGTTCATGCAAATCCTTATAAAGGTCACTTTTCTGTGTGAAATCAAAGCTTTCAATGGAACTGCAAGAATTCCATAGTTTTGGAAAGGTCAAAGGTGAAGGTGTTAACCCATTGTGATAGCTGGTGGTATGAGATGAATACCCTCCTTTTACGAGGAACAGAAACTAGCATTTCCTTAAGTGAATTGCTGAACTAATCACAGGTTCAAATAAATGACAAAGAGGTAAAGCTGTCTGAGCATGATAAAAATCCCAGAGCTCTTATTTGGACTTTGTCAAGAAAATCTTTTAGTCGTGGCAAAGATTTGCTGGATGAGTTTTTTTGTTTGTTTGTTTTCTTCCACCGTAGGGTTCATACTACTTTTGTTTGATTTGCTACCCTTTCTACCAATCTTCTAGGCAGAAAAAAATATATATCCAATCCAATATAAACCCAGTCCTTCTTCCCGAGCACTCGGTCATATAACAGTTATCTCCAGAGGTAACAATGACACATTGAGACATGGACTGTTTGAACTCAGCACCTGTTTAGGGAGAAGGAGAGAAACATACATCTATGCTCATCAGTATTCATACGAGTTTTTTTTTTTTTTTTAAAAAAAAAAAAGGTGGGAGACTGAGTATGGCTTGAACAATGGGGATTTTTTTTCTGCCCTCTGGATATAAAGGTACAAATCTTTTGTTTATTTATTCTTTTACTATGCTCATGAAGACGTGAAGAAAAACGTTAAAAATGTAATGTAAACTGGCAAATAATTCAGAAGAGAAACATTTCCATTCTAAGAAATAAAATTCATGGTTTTAAAACAAAAAAACACACTTCAATAAAATAATCTGATTCCTACCACCACTCTTTCCTATAAACATTTTGTTGAGACTGAAGCAAGTACATACTTCTAAAAACCTCTGCAATCTTGATTTGAGCATTTTTAGTTTACAAGGAATACATTCTAATCTACAGATAATTTGTTTCAGTGATCAAGCAATCTCACAGTTAAAATTGCTATGTTATCACTAGCCTGGATTTGAATCCCAGGTATGTATTACTTACTGCATCTCAGTCCATAAAACTGAAAAATGTTATTCTTGTAAATTTCTGAATTCCACTGAAAAATCTCAGTATATGGCTTGTTATAAAGTTTGAAAATATCTGCAATACCCTTACAATGATGTTGGCTGCTTTCAGGAC
This sequence comes from Nettapus auritus, assembly GCA_011076525.1. Taxonomy (NCBI): domain Eukaryota; kingdom Metazoa; phylum Chordata; class Aves; order Anseriformes; family Anatidae; genus Nettapus; species Nettapus auritus. The sequence continues at coordinate 61,382,464 of CM021765.1, read as the reverse complement.
AGGAGACTCAAAAATATGACGAGTAAAACAAGACACTGCTCATCTGTTCTAGTACAAGAAATAGACCTTGAGTGACAGCAAAAATCTGAAAATATTAATCACTTTTGAATGTCATGTAGCCTAGTTGTGTCTCTAAATAAGCACTGAGGGTCCCAATTTTCAGAGATGCCTTTTTATTTTTTATTTTTTTAGTAGGAAAAACATTGACTAGGGAATATAATGTGAGGCATATGAAAAAGACCATGAACTATGTTTTATAACCATTTCAAAAAATGAAATCTTAGTTAAAAAACAAACAAACAAAACCACAAAAAAAAAAAAAAAAAAAGTATATTAAACTTCAATCTGTAGTCTGTTATATAGTTCTGGTCTGGAAAAAAGCTGTACTGGTTTTCCAAAGATTAACTTTGCAGTAGAATAAACATAAGCTTGGCTTACAAATTGTGAGTTAATGGAACAGAATAAAACATACTGAATTTAAAATAGAGCTCAATTAGATGTACTCCTACCCTAGGAAGTCATTTTCAGCTTAAATAGTTGCAACACTAGCTCTGATTACATTTACAGTTGTATTCATTGTCCAGTATTGACAGTTCTTCAACTTTTAGGGCAAGATATGTGTTAATGAAGGTTTTCGTTTATTATCCAGTTATGGGAATTAGGTAAATAGGGGAATATACAGCCTTTCTCAAAATAATAGTGGGTTTCTTGTATTTCTAATTTAAAAGCAATATTTCCAAACATTGAAAGTGAACTTCAAGACTTTGAGCATAAAGGACAAAAAGAAGCCTCAACTTACTGTTATCTGTTGTAAAGCAAATAAAAGAAAAATAAAATAAATAAATAAAAAGATGTAGTGGATCTGACTCATAAGACAGAGTAAGCAACAACTCTTGGATTTAGACACTGGGGTCTATTTAAGAAGCAACACATTTTTGCCCTACTTGATTATTTCACGTACTTGTTTGCTGTCCCACCTGTATCATCTTCCTTAGGTCTTAGTTTCCCTGCTCAGGTGGGAGGTCTTCCTAGTCTGGGAAGGTCAGGCAGCAAGTCAGGCCTGCTGAACAGATGTTTGCCATTATCAGTCTCCAGTGTTATCAGCTGAGGTTCCTGGCATTCCCTGTCATTTGTCTCTATATCATAGAATTATAGAATGGCTTGTGTTAGAAGGGATCCTAAAGATCATCTAGTTACAACCTCCCTGCCATAGACAGGGTAAAAGTGTCTACAAATTTCCTACAATGGAGACATTTTTCACCAGAAAGAATGGCCTCAACTTAAAGAATCAATACTAGATGGCTTGGAACAAATTGAGAAACTGAACAATGAAAAATTACCAGGAACAGATGATATTTATTCAAGAGCTTAAAACATCTCAGCTATGGAACTGCCATGAGGTGTGATCTATAGCATAGCACCAACAAAGTGCTAGAGGAGTGGAAGGTGGCAGTATGACACCAATCTTTAACAACGGCTCCCTGTCCCTCCATGAAACTCACAGAAAAAAAAATAAAATAAAAATAAAAAATCCCAGCTGCTGTAGGAGACAGTGATAGAAACAAAGAATTGAATGAATAGTAAATATGTGTATCAACATGACTTTTGCTCAGGCAAGTCATCCATCATATGGACAGAATCAATGCCCAAGTGGTCAATCTGCCACCTTCCAGAAAAGGTGGCAACAGCTCTCCTTATCAAAAGCCCTTCAGTCCTCTCAGGCTGTAAACAAAGTTTCTCTCAAAGTCTGATGACTGCTTGAAAAGTAGGAAAGAGAGCATTCAACTATATGGTCAGTTTTCACAATGGAAAGCAGTTACTGTTATGGTCCTCCTAGGTTCTGAATACTGAGATCTAATGCTGCCTACAGTACCAGCTACAGAGAACTCCCACAGAAGGACTGCATGACATTGAGTCACATTGAGAACAAGTAATAAAATGGCCAATGAAAATCAAGGGCAACACATTGAAAGTAATGCACTTAAGTAAAGAAAAAAAAATATAAAAATTGTATAGATTATAAATTCTAAATTAGCTATTTCCATTCAGGAAACAGATCTACTTCAATTCCTGCTCCTATCCAGCCTTCCTTGCTCTTTCCTCCCACGTCAGCTGACCCCAGGTGCCTGACACCTTAGTCTGGCTCTGGTACCTGACTGATCATAGCCAGCTCAACTCACCAAATACAAAAACATTTTTTTTTCTTCTGTTTTTAAGTGCATTTTCTGCCCTTTTATTGAGTTGGAGTGAATTGGTGTGCTGTATGACTGGACAAGTATCAGAAATGCATAGGCAAGTTTATGAATCCAGGAGCTGGGCGTGCAGAAGCTGAAAGAGCAGGACCTTTCTCTCTTGGCAGTACCTAGCTATTGTGTTGGCTCTATGTATTATGAAACCATAAGCTTGTGCTCATCTCTAAGCATCTGCTACTATCCCAGCCAGTAAATTACCTGGATTAATCTTTATTCTGGTACTGCACTGCCATTCTTATGTTCAGTGAACAAGACTTTGAAAGAAATATGGAGAATTAACTTCAAGCAGGGTAGGTAATTATGTGACCACTGTCCCAGAACTTCAACAGTCTTCATCCATTAAGAAATCATTAATGTTCAGTTTAAGATCTTCAGTAAGATCTTCAACTCTTCTCCCTGTTTAACAAATCACAAATAAAATTAACTATACAAGTGTATAATAAACTATATATATACATATTCCTATATGTCATAATTCTTTCCTTGCTTTAACGTGGAATATATCCATCTTTATTGTGTTCTTTCCTGATCAAATAAATAAATAAATTCCTATACACCCAGAAGAATGGTTAGAGCTGAACTCAGTCTTACAATTTGGAAATTAAATTATTTCACCATTATTGCGAAGTCTCATTTGTTGAATAACTTGAAAAAGTCTGAAATGCTTTAGGGATTAATTATATGCTCTGAGTCATACTTTTTACAAAGCTACCACTAAATGGCATCCAAGCAGTACTCAGACATGAATACATTTTAACTTTTGAAATCTTGTAACCTGAAAAGAGAAGACTCTAGCAGGAGACACTCTTGATTAAGGCTATAGCTCTGCCCTAACTGGGTGTATTAAATCCAAACATAGAGCTATGGTGGTCAATTGGTTGAAAAGCTCCTCAACTTGGGATGAAGACAAAGTTAGCAAAACAATGGGTTGTTCATAGATGCTACCTACTTTATTTTCTGAAAATACAAACAAACAAAACAAACAAACAAAAAAAAAAAGCATAAAATGGATTGTTAAACCTGTTTCTTACAGTTATCAGTTTATGTAATTTTGTACTTACAGATATGATTATTTTGTAAGATTTTTTTTTTTTTTTGCTAAAAAAGGTCTGGAGTAGCTATAAGCACACTGACCAAAACATTAGGAAGGCATATGTATATGATATGATTGTTGAAATAGCCTGTATAACATGGGCCCAAAACATTTTAAGCCGTGTCACAATTCTCTTCCAGCACTGTAAGTGTATTTAAGTTAAGTTCAAATATGCAAAGCCTATATAACTGAACTGATTTTTCTGTGAACAGGAGGTCATTGAAGTCAGGATGCCAGCCTGTCTTAGATGGGAAGTTGTTGCTATTTAAACAAACATTACAAATCACTACAGTAACCCTTAGAGAAAAATAATAGCCACAACCAGCTAACAGATTTGCTAAACATTCTTCATCTTCATGTTCCACATGGAAGTATGAAAGTGCATTAGTATAAATACTTACATTTAATATGTTAAATCATACTGGCAAAATTGTCATGAATAAGTATAAGTCCAAGAAGAAACTCTATTCTTCCAGTTTATAGTGAGAAAATCACATGGTCCTGTATTCTTGTTTTCCAATATCCTTTTCCGACAGAAGCACAGGAAACCAACTTGTGAAGCCATAATAAATTGCTGCCTGCAAATATGGAAGAGTGAGGCAGCTCATGAGCACCATCTGGGGCACAAGATCTGAGCTGGGCTGGAACAGCTCTGCCCTGACTCCAACTCTCTGCTTGACCTCAGACAATCTGTTTTCTTTTGATGGCCTCTGTTTTCTCTCCTGTCTTCTGTTTCTTTTCAATATGTAAGATTACAGAGGTACAGATGTTAAGTGCAATGTTTTCTCTGAAATTGCATTTAGGTATTTAGCTCCATGTAGCTGAAGAGGGAATTTTGGGTCAAGGATCTACAGCTTCACAACTAGCATTAGCCAGGTCTTCAAACAACTTGTCCAAATCCTAGAAAAGAGTTTATTTAGCAGTGTACCATTGATTCAGCCAGAGAAGTGATTTAATTTGAAACTCACAATTAATTCTCAATTTAATGAGACTTTGCAAATTAAAACCTTTATTTTTTTTTCCTTTAAAAAAAAATCACACACAAAAACAAACAAACAAACAAACAAACAAAAATCTGTATAATCTGGCAGTTCAGCATATGGTTGCTGGGGGAAGGAAAACTATTTTGCATGTCTATAAAACTGATACCAGAAGCTGATGGCTATGAAATGTGTGTCTGAGTTGTTGGTCTAAATAGAACAGAAGCTGTTGGCCTGATGGTGGGTTGTGTGTGGGCAGTACCCAGAAGCAAGAAGCAAGGGGGAACTGGAGTGATCAGAAGACAATGCCAGGCACCAGCTGGAGAAAAATTATTGACCATTGATACAAACAACATTGATTCTTCCCTCCCAACATCTTATGGAACATAGAATCATTATTCTTCTGGCCTATGGAAATCCGGGAAGGAAAGTACTATTCTCTGTGTGCTTTATAATAGTGTTATTGTAGGTCTGACAGCTGGAGAAAGTAAGACAGAGCAGAGCTCACATCCATTACGAGGCTGGATATAGAATATTTTCAAGCACAGACTTAGCTAGAGGAACCTGATAGCACATCTGTTTTATTTATTTATTTATTTATTTATTTATTTTTTCCAAATATATCACCAAATCTAGTAAAAGATGTTTCCTCTCCCTACCAACTGATTTTCCAGAAGTACAGCTCTGTAGTCACCCACCACAAGGAGTTACAGCACAATTTAATTATCTGAAGAATGAGGCCAGGGGAAGTTGTTGTATCACTCGTGAATAGCACAAGTGAAAAAGAAAAACTGCTGAAGGACACATTAATATTTCCCTTCTCAGCAGTGTTTAAGAAACACATATTTTATAGTCTGACACCCTCATTTACCACTGTATTCAGTGAATGTGATACAAATTTGACAGAAAGCATAATTTTACTTAGTATACTAATATGAATAAGCAGACATGGATGTCAGAAGGAAGAGAAATGTATTCTTAAATGAAATAAAAGACCCCAGTCATTACAGAGCTAAGCAGCTCTTCTCTCTGGGCATCGGTAGAGCATTAGCAATTTATCACATGTATATGATTCTTCTTCTCTTTTCACCAGACAGTGCTTTACTTCAAGTGCCTTAATTCAGGAAGACGGAGATTGATACTAACAGCATTCATCATAATTCTTCTGTGAAATCATCTCCACAAACTTTACCACAGTGGCTGAATGAAGTGACTGCCATCGAGACAGGGAGACTGATGACTGAGAGTAGAAGGTAAACCTAGGACACCAGCAATCCAAGAACCACACAATTTCAATGAAATAAAAAATTAATAATTATTAGTAGTATAAGAACAATCAAAGAAAACTTGTCTGCTTTATTGGCTGCTGATTCCATTTCTTTCCAACCAATGCAAGAGGCCACATGCTATGTCAGTGTAGATATTTCACTTTCAAGAGTATATTAATTCCCTTTGATCACAGCCCTTTCTCATTGTTGAAATGCATCTTATGAAGTTGGCTCTGCCAGTGCTCTTAAAATGCCCTCCCTAAACAAACATGAGGGGATAAGAAACTTAGTTAAGTTCTCTTTTATGAGTGATTTTCCTTCAACCTCTATCGTCTCTGAAGGAGATATCAGAGTTGCTAAAGTTACTCGCTAATCTCAAGCACCTTCAGAAAGCAGACTCTGAAACTTGTCTTTCCAAAACAGCCCTAATCTCTCAAAATTGCTATCACAACCTGCAGTAAAACAGCCATCCATCTATTCTCAGTTCTTGTCACAATAACTCAGAAAGATATATAACTGTTCTGACGTGCACTGAAAGAAAGCTAGATTTCGAAGAAGGCCATCTGCAGCTTGTTCTGTTTTCATGGCCTGAAATAATGCCTATTTCTATTTTCTTAGTTGCTTTGTTTGTGCTAAATGTGGCTTGTGATAGCACTTGCTTGAAATGGGAGTAGAAGAAAAGCTATCTCAAGTACAAGGCTGGAATAATGCCACTGAACATATTCATCCCTTTTGCCCCAAAGACAAGTTTCATAATAATGTGATCATTGTCATTAAAATGTCCTATTTTGGGATTTGGTACTTCTGTACACTAAAATAAAGGGATGTATTTTTTTTTCTGGAATCCAGGTTTTATTCATTTTCTGTTCCGTTTCTTTGGACTCTATATCCTCTGCTGCTTTTGTATGTCTTCTCCTCCTTTTTCTTCCATGCACGACTAGCTTTTCCTTCCTGTTTTCTCTACATATCTTGAGCTGAATCTGCCTCCAGAATATTCTGAAAACAATTTATGTGAAATTTCAAATTCTACTTTTGAATCTATTTCTCGATGCTGGCCCAGAAGGTCTCCAAATCTCTCTGTTTTAAACACAAAGGGAGAAGTGGGAATTCTATCATACATAATGGCAAAACAACGCCACTGTTCTCTGTCAGGAAAGAGGACCATGCAAGAATTGCCATTTTAAGGGACAACTCACATTTTATTTTTAGTAAGAAAATGAACCACAACTGCTATAGTGTGACTGCACAACTTCAAGGGAAACCAAAGACTGAATTATTATAATTTAGTCCCATGAAAACTTTCTTTGAGAATGTCTCTCACTGTGCACAGCCCAGGTGTCCTATGCCCTTCCGTGGGAAAAAAAAAATAAAAAATAAAAATAAAGAAACTTTACATTACTTGTAAAGCACAGCATCAGAAGCCTCTGACAGGGCAGGAAGAGGAGTGCTGGCAGAGCAAGAAAGGTAGTGTCTGCAGCTGAACACGTCTGCTAGATTGTCAGAGAGCCTGGCCAGGACTTGCACAGCTTCTGGGACTAGCAGCCTGAAGGGATAAGCTCCATAAAGTTGCAACAACAGAGCTGTTCTGTGCTTATTTAAGCAAAACTCTTCCTCTGAGGCAGAGACTGAGAGCTCCCCATGGAAAACTTATTTACATATTTGAGTGATACATCACTTGGTTATGAGAACATTTCTCAGGACTGTAAATCTGGTAGCTAGTCTAAATCTGTGATCCCACTGAGGTTTCTTAGCTTCTTCCCTGTTACAGGCAGAGAAAAATTTAGATAGATAAGCCCTGTTAAAAGTGACTGTTTTTCTTATGGCTAAAGATAAAACAGTTGCAAGATGAGCTGCAAATTTTCATCCAAATGTTCGAGACTGTTTTTAGCTCTTGGGCCACAAACAATAGGGTTTGAAGCTTGCAGTCCCACACCTCTCTCTCCCTCTGAAAAATAAAATGTATTAAAATGTATATATATATATATATATATATATCTGTTCTGGCTTGTACTCAATAAGGTGGTTTTGGGCCATTGAAGCAGTACATGTCTCTGAGACAGCTCAAGTCCAGTCAATTAGAGATTTGGGGAATCAAGGGAAAAACATTTAGTATCAAGAGTTATGGAATGTAAAGCCAATGTATCCACCAAAGCATAGGACTCAGACCTTACAGGAAAGGTCTCTGGGCCCCACACCGCAGTGGAGTGGGAGACTATGACATATATGTGGGGGTTTTATGGGAGAGGAATTTCAGGGATTAAAAGACAAGTGGTGGCAATTTATTAACAGAACAATTCTTCAGAAATGCACTTCTAGAAAGAGGATAGGAGCAGGTTCTTCCACCCCTACACCCTTTGCAGGAACAATGTCTTAACTAAACTCTCTGTTTCTTTTATGACTAAAACAGAAACCTGGACAGCTGTGATTCAAATGCAGGCTCAGAGATGTAGTTCAGAAACACGTGCTATGGTTCTCGGTACTGCAACAGCAAAGAGGTTTTTGGCCACAGCTAGAGTCTATGACCGCACAAAGCTGTGAGACTGAACCAGCTGCCTGCTGGTACATGAAGGTGCTTTTTAGGCTGGAGTTCTTCTGGTGGAAACCTCTCAATAGCTCCAAAATGCTAAAAGAGTTATGTAGACCCTTAGTGGGGTTGTAAAGGCACTTCTATGGGCCTTGTTGAAAGTGTTACCCTGTGGAAGCAGCTTTCTTCTTTTGCTTCAGAGCAAACACAGAGGACAAGGAGACCTTCAAGAAGCCATTAGCATTCAGCGCAGGGCTATCCGGCTGCTCTGGAGAAGGGACTATCATGCCCTTTTCTTATTGCTGATGACTTATTTCCAGCAGGGATAGTTGATAAATTGCTCGGCACCACTGCTCAAACTCCCACACTTTATCTCTCTGTTCAGGATTACTTTTCCTCTGGGAAATGTGCAGCCTCTTGGGTGCAGGGCAGGAAGGCTGATCAAGTGGCCAGAGCACTGCCAGACAGGGGAGAAGAGGGGAAACAGCAAACAGCAGCAAACACTGAGAGGAGGCACACAGATGTGAACATGTAGGTTTTGTTTCCAGCTACTAGCAGTGTCAAGTTATTCTGGCAAGAGCAAAATTAGAGTCAGGCAGACTGTATCACAGGGAATCACTTATCACTGCAGAAAATAAAAAGAATTTGCACCAACACCTTGCAAGCACTTTTGCAAGGTAACCAGTGTTCAGCTAGCTGGTGGCAGATTTCACCTGATAAATCCACAGGAGACAGAGAGTGCAAAATGTACTTTGAAAAGTACAGAGCAAAGCCAGGTGGGTTCACGTGCCTGAGCACTGTTTGTGAGCTTGGCTGTAATTCCCTGGGGCTTGGTTGCCTCATGTTTCTGCCTTGCTACATTTCTACCATCCATTCATTTCCCTCCAAAAAAGCAGCAGGTGTTGTGCAAAGAAGAAACACTTACCCCTGGAGAACATAATCAAATACAAGGATATGAAAGGCAGACCTGAAAACAACCAAACAAACAGAAAGACAGAATAAGATAGAGAGACTAAAAGGGGGGTGGGGATTTATTTTATTTTATTTTTTTATTTTTTAGAAAAGCAAACAAAAACAACCTTTATTCACTTCAGAATCCAATTATTTGTTCATCCGGAAATAACTTACATGGTTCTTCTGTCTGCAGCTCCTCCCCGGGAGGTATGGTGCTGTGACTAGATATACTCAAACAATACTGCAAAGGGAAGCAAGGCAGAAAGCCAGAGCGAGACAGGGAGCTGGGCTGATCCTTGGGAACCCAAACCAAGTCCCAGGCTCTTCTTCCATTTCCCATCTCTGGTTATGGCAAATCCCTTTATTTTTCTTCAGCTCTGTCTGCTCTCTGGAGATGGTGACTAGTATACTTCTTTCTTCATGTGATTTGATTTGCCTGGATAGGCTGTAAATGTCTAGGAGCAGGGACATCCATGCTCTCATTCTGCACAATTCATGTCTAGCAACAGAGGCCCTCTCACTCTGCTATAACTACATTAGTGCAAATTTGTTTGAATATTCTGGTTCCCTTTAGCAGCAGCAGCAGAAAATGAAGCAGCTGCAGCAGTGGGATGTTGCTTATGCACAGGAAAAAAACATATTTAGGAATATATGGTCTTTCATCTTCACAAGTTCACGTCTTCACAATCGTCACATCTTCACAAGCAGGGAAGAAAGAGGAATGAACAAGTGGATCAAGATCACCTGAGGCAGATAAAATACTGAGATCTCCTGATAACATGCAAATCTAGGACCAGAAAAATGGTTGGGATACCAAAAAGTAACTGTGCTGGTCCCCAAGTAGACTTCTGAACCAGGTGCTAGGATTTCTCCTACAGACCATTGTGAGCTCAGTAGCCTTCTGTAATTTTTTTCTTCATGTTACTGTGAAGAGAAGTTTAATATTACTATTCACAATTTACAGATGAGGAAACTGAGGCACAAGTAGGAGGGATGACTGGGCCAAGACTGCAGGTGTATTAGTGGCATAACCAGGAATACAGGCATCCACATTTCCAGTCTGGCATTTTTATCCACTCTAAATTTTGTGTATTTATCTTGTTCTACTGAAATTTGTATCCAGTTCTGACTGAGCATGACAGCACCGAAGGAACATGAGGAAGATGCAGCCCCATCCAGCTGTAAGTATGCCCAAACTACATCTGTTCTGTCACACAAACCAAAGAGATTTCTGCTGCTCAGGATTAGGCACACACATCCCCAGCTCCCTTCAAATGGCTTGTCAGCATCAAAAACAGCAATGACCTCAGTACTGCTAATCCTTTCAGGGAAGTAAGGTTTGAAGGGACAGGTCAAATATTTTATAAAGTCAATTGAGTGCATTGAAAAAGGAAAAAAATGTAAGACCTTGGACATACAAATTTTCAGCCTGGTCAGAAACAGACAGGACCAATGCTTTTACAACAGCTAAGAAGGGGCAGAGCACAACCCTGCTAAGTTACCTGTTATGATTGCAAAAAGGAAGAGAAGGCAAGGTGTTTTTGTCTTGTCCATGATTTCAGCCTGCAGCTGCTTTATGAATTTAGGAATTCCCAGGCTTGCCCTGACTTTTCTGCAGAGTCATGGTGGGGAGGTTGGAGGTGGAAGGCTTCTTAGTGAAAACATCTTTCACTAGATTCTGGGTATTGTTATTTATTTATTTTTTTATTATTATTTTTTTTTATATATAGACACATTTCTGACTTCTAGAGCAAATTAGTTGTTCCAGAACTAAAGTTGGGTTTGAATTAGAATATTTAACCTTCATAAACACCATCACATGAAAGACTTATAATTTCCCAGAATTACATCTCTTTTTGAAGTCACATATATGTGTATTTATTTATTTATTTTCTCAGAATGTGTTCACTATCTGCACCTTAGGTATGCCAGGAAAAATATTCATTGGTGATAATGGACATGACAAAAAAATGAGTGGAGAATGCCATCATTAGAGTTCCACTACTTAAAGCCAGGTTGGAAGAGGGATGGATATAAGTTTCCAGGCAATGCCAATGTGCAGATGAGGGTGTCTTTTATGTGGAAGGAATCTGGGGATCAGAAGGAGTGTATGGGGTGCAGGACAGGAAATGAGGTTGCCTATTCTGAAACCTCTCAATCTAAATCACAAATGTTTTTCTGCCTGTAATAGATTCTGCAGTCATGACAGGAATGAACAGACTACTACCTGTTTACTTCCCCTGAAGGTGCTGGTGCAAACAACTCTTTTTAATATGGCTTTGCACCTTCCTGCAGAGGGTAGGAAGGCTCTGCAGGAAGATTTGGATAGGCTGGACTGATGGGCTGAGGCCAACTGTATGAAGTTCAACAAGATAAAGTGCCGGGTCCTGCAGCTGGGGCACAACAACCCCAAACAGAGCTACAGGCTGGGAGATGTGTGGTTAGAAAGCTGCCTGTCAGAGAAGGACCTGGGAGTTTTGGTTGACAGTCGGCTGAATATGAGCCAGCAGTGTGCTCAGGCAGCCAAGTTCAACAGCGTCCTGGCTTGTATAAGAAACAGCATGGCCAGCAGGTCTAGGGAAGTGATTGTCCCCCTGTACTCGGCTCTGGTGAGGCTGCACCTTGAGTACTGTGTTCAGTTTTGGGCCCCTCACTACCAGAAGGATATGGAGATACTTGAGCGAGTCCAGAGAAGGGCTACGAAGCTGGTGAAGGGTCTGGAGAACAAGTCTTATGAGGAGCAGCTGAGGGAGCAGGGACTATTTAGCCTGGAGAAGAGGAGACTCAGGGGTAACCTTATCACACTCTACAGGTACCTTAAAGGAGGCTGTAGCGAGGCGGCGGTGGGTCTATTCTCCCATGTGCCTGGTGACAGGATGAGGGGGAATGGGTTAAAGTTGCACCAGGGGAAGTTTAGGTTGGATATTAGGAAGAACTTCTTTACAGAAATGGTTGTTAGGCATTGGAATAGGCTGCCCAGGGAAGTGGTTGAGTCACCATCCCTGGAGGTTTTTAAAAGACGTTTAGATGTAGAGCTTAGGGATATGGTTTAGTGGAGGACTTGTTAGCATTAGGTCAGAGGTTGGACTCAGTGATCTTGTAGGTCTCTTCCAACCTAGACTATTCTGTGATTCTGTGATTTGCCTATCAACATATAACCTTGGACTGGGATGTTATATATGGAGATCTCTCCCACAGAGTGATGCCGTGATATTGATAGCAATTATGGTGTCCTGAGAGGGAGGTGTCTAATGCATTTTTTAGGAAAACAAAAGAGATAATTGCACAATATGGAAAGGCTTTTGTAATTTTCTTTAATGACTGAAGAATCCCCAGGGTTTTATTTAAGCAGAAAGACAATGGGCAAAGCCATTTGGAATGAATAGAGGTATCAGTGCAGAAAGGAAAGTGAACTAACAGTAGCTATAGGACAGTGAATGTTGCAATAGGAAAAGAAAAAGAAAACCCCAAATCCAGGTAATTACCCTTTTGTTCATAATTAACCTTTGCTTTCAATTTCTGGTCAGCTTTTCATCCCAAACAGAGAATGTGCTTGCAAGACAGATGCTAGTTGCTCCAGTTCAAATTGTCCCATCACTTCCAAAGCTTAAGCAAATTGCCTGAACTTGAGAACAAGTTGGAAACTGCAATAAAATCTACTGTTAGATTTCTTATTTTTAGATCAAACGAACAAGATATGTGACCACAAAGGAAACCCCACCTGCACGCTTCACTTCTAAAGCTGAGGATATATATATATTTTTCTCTTAAAAGGCACCACTCCCCTGTGTAAGGCAATTTTGACAGGCTTTCAGAAAATCAAGCCGCCCTCTGCAAGCCTGTGCAAACTCTCTTCTGAGTAATACTGAAACTTTAGTTTAGAAGTTTAGAAGCAAGCTTTCATTGGTCCTCATAAAACTCAAGTAGTAGAGCTGTGCTTTTCAACACATCTGTTTCTCTCTTTCCTTCAGATGACTCTGACCAAATCACAGAGTTGTTTACTTGTGCAGTAGAGAAACTCTTGTCTGGCATTTTCAAAAAGAAAACAACAACAACAACTCACATCAAAAAAGCCATCTCCAGAGACAGTAATAGGCAAATGTGACTCATAATTTACCAAATCTGCATGTTAGGGAGGAAGCATCTACCTGAAGGAAAAAGGAAATTTGGCAGTCATAGTTTGATCTAATCCCCACTAATTCCAATCTGTACATAAAATATTCTGAATCAAAAGAAAAAGGATATTTCACATTGCACCCAGCCCGTGACTTCTTAACACAGAAATAAATCTTATATGTTCTGATCAATCTTATATTCTGACCATCAGAAAGAACAGCTTGAAAAGGACATAAAACAATTAATGTTATGAAGTCTTTAAAGCTGTACACTTATCAAAAATTACTTCCAACCAGTTTCTGGAAATAAATAAATTCTTTGCCATAGCTCAGAAAAATATTCTACAGAGCAGCAAGAATTATAGGCAAATTAAATCCACATCTTAGACTAAAGCGTTTCCCTGCTTGAAGATGTGTTACATCCACAGCAGAAGAATAAGCAATTGATCACTATGCATCACAGGACAGGATGGGGCTGCTGCATTAGCATTAAGTTTGATTGTTCCTTCTCCTGCTAGGAAGCAAAGCTGCATTTCACAGATGTCATTTATAATGAGGGACCAAATTTGTATTCATCTGTGGTTAGGTCTTTAATGTGATTCACTTTCCCGGTCTATAAGTCACAATGAAGTGACTAGAGCTCTCCAGCAGCCAGTGTATTAACTCCCTAGTCATGGACCTTCCAAATGTCAGAAGTAAAATGCACAGAGAAGCACCCTCTTGCTTTTCCTTATCCTTGATGATTCACTAGGAAGAAGGCACATGCTGTCAGCCACAGATCCATGAAAAGAGCATGCAACCTGTGACCTGAAAGAGCTGCTGCCGTGCTGGGATTCTGCCTGAGGGCCCCTGCCTTTGAAGAGTGTTCCAGTTGGTGAAATCTTCACCAGAGAAATAAATGGTGTCATTCACAGAGATGTCCAAGATGTCCTTTGTGAAGACTAAAGCACTCTTTGAAAAAAAAAAAAAAAAAAGAGCTTGGTACCCAATCAAATAATAATAGGAAAAACAAAACAAAACAAAACAAAAACATAAAAAGAAGCAACAAAAATAATTCCCCTGAATGAGATCACATGGTTGTGTGGCTGTTGTCTGAACTACTCCAGGACTTTGTGTTAGAGCGCTGTTCCTTCTAGTACTCCAGACTGATTATTTTAGGCAAACACTACAAAATAATGCAAGAGGAAACTGAATTCAAGCTGCACTTTAATCCTTAGTTTTCCTAAATTTTGAGTGCTGTAAAAATGTTCTTTAAGTGTAAGTTTAGGCAGTCTGCTTCAGAATCTCAGCATCATGCCTGTTTGTTTAATCCAAATGTTGTCTCTTGCCCATATTCAGCTTGCAACCACTTTAATAATAACAAATAAGTAATTGTGCAGCTGTACAGAGGCCTCACATGATCCATTTTTGAGCTGTCACCCTGAGACACATATTCTAGCCCACTCCTTTGCAACAGCCCTTATGTCTGGGCCATCAGAGGCCAACAGTTCTGCCTGGCACTCTCCCCCAGAATTCAAGAATTTTCATGGGCTCAGTTGCTCAGCTGCTTTCTTGTCCCTCCTCAGTCAGTCACACAATGTCTGGCCAGAGAAGGGATCAGGGCTAAAAAACTCAGGGCAGGGAGAAGAGCAGAATTACTGGAGCCCTACTTTAAGTTTTTACCTTAGAGAGTTCTGCCTTCAATATAAGTCTGGTGTGATACGTCTTAGATATTACTGGCTCACAGAATGGGGTAGTCAGGCTACCTAAAATGTGTTGACGCTGGCTTTTAAGTACTTCATGTTTAATATTGTAACTGATGACAATGGCTACACTCAAAAGGAACTTTCTCCACTATTACAAAAAAGCAAAGCAAAATAAAGCTGTTTTGTTTTTACATAATTTTGCAGTCATTGCTGGTGGCTCCTTTGCTGCTTATTTCCAACACGGGCTGGCACAAAATAAGCTACATTCATTTCTAGCTAAGCTAGAAATACCTGTAAATCAAAGCTTACCAAGGAAAACTGTTTTCAGTAAGTTCAGATACAGCTTAAAATCAGATTTAACTTTTGGGAACTTTATTCAAATGAAATCTCCAAGTCTAACTAAGTTTTCTCATTGTCAGATACTCAGCTGAAAACTTTACCAGCAGTAAAACTTTGGTAAAGGATAAACCAATATCTGTCTTACATAAGTATCTGTGACTGTAAATATCGATTCCTCTCCAAATCACAATATTTAAATGTAAGCAATTAATAGACCCCACATATTTATTTTTTTTTTCAGACATCTTAAAAAGTTGTAGAAATAAAGTCAAATCTCAAAGCCAGCCTTTGTTTCTCTAAGTTTGGTAGCCTAGGACCTGGGATCTCTCAGAATGTTGGGGGGAAAAAAAAGATTTCTTTTACATACAGGAATAAAAGTAATTAAAGGAACACCCAGGAAATAACAAAAAAACAACAACAACATCAACAATTTTAATATTTTATCCTTTTAAAGGCAAGAAGTCCTAAAGTTTTGAGGTACTCTAAGGTTTTCTCCTGCCCCCCACCTTTTTTTTTTTTTTTAAAAAAAAACTTATTTATTTTAATGTTAGTTATATCAGAAATGTACATTTCACCAGGTTGGACTGTTTATCCTCATGTTATGTTCCTTTGTTAAACCTGTTAACCAGATAAATATTTTCTCCTTGAAATATAGGCAACCAGTCTGTATAAAAACAAAACAAAATAAAACAACTAAATATATCCAAAATAAAACAACTAAATATATCCAAAATAACAGGAGGAAAAAAAAAAAAAAAAAAAAAAAAAAAGCTTAGGGTAAATGAGGCATGTATAGTACCTTTGAGAATTTTTATATATATGTTCAAGGGGACACTCTAAAAATGAAAAGTGAAGTGCACATCTCTTAACAACTGCAACTGAGACCTTTCATGTCAGACATCAGACATTTAATATCACAACATTAACTATTCATTATGAGGATATATGGAACATTTCAATAAATGATGAAATAACTTCTCAGGATACTGACACAAGAACTCCAGGGAAAAACAAACAAGAAAATAACACCAGCAACAACCATTTTCTTACACAGATCAGCCACTGGTTGGAGGTATGGTATCTGTCAAAATTATCTGGCCAAAATGTTCTCATCTCACTGAATATTATATATACCTTTAGTGCTTCACAATCATTTTTCTTAGTTCTCGTTTCCTCTCTATTTTCCTGTATTCCTATTGATTCTCATGTCCTCTGTCAGCCTCAGAATGAGACAAAATATGTTATAAAAATGACATTGAGAGCTACATGATTCAGATCACTCACTCGGAATCATGTGTGGCATGGGACGCGCACATTGAGAAGTTGCATTTTATCGCATCCAGAGATTGTGGTTGTCAGAGGCAAGTACAGCCCAGAGGATCATTATTCTAGGAAGAATATGTTATGGTAATGATGCCGTTAAGTGTGGAAACAACTATTTCATGTGTTATCTGTCGACAAGCAAAGTGAGAACTTTAAAATTAACTACACTTAAAAATCTTAGAGAAGGAAAGCCTTATTGTTTTTATTCTTTTTCCAGTTATTCTCAGATTTGTATGCAAGTGTATTTATATTTCCTTTTTTTTTTTTTTGATTGTTGTTTTACCTTGATAAAAGTCTGGTATATATATCAGAAAATGAATAGATTTTTATGTGGATTAACTTTTTATTGTTTATTAATATTGACATTATTAAATGCTACATTATTTAAAATTCAAATATTGAAATAAAACATCCAGAAACCTTTCTCAAATACCAGTTTCAGAATTTCATTATCTACTTCTTGATGTCGGACTCTTCACTGAAGTTTATATTTGTTTTATCTTATCTACCACAGTCATGGGCATGTTTTATATATCTGAAAGTCTGACTGTGCCTGTCACATTTTCTTGACCCCCTGATTACTCTTGCTGCTTTCCTCTCTGTGTGAAGGAATGTTCAGAGTTCTTACTGAAATTCAGGATTTTTTCATCTGTCAGAGTTATCTGAAATAGCAGTAAGTGTAAAACATTGTCTTGTTACAGATTTATTTTACCTGTTTGCACTGTAGCACAGAATAAAAGAGATACCAGCCTTTAGCTGGGGCTTTTGGACTCACCCATAAAGCGTTAACTTGATTTGGTAACAGCAAATCAGGCTGAGAATTTCTGGGGATATGAACTTATTTCTGTCCTTGATGGTGAGATTTTTATCTCTAAGTGTCTGCTTCCTCTATAAACCTCCCACATGCAAAATGGCGTACAAGAACCATGCATTACTAGTTATAGCTTTCAGCTGTTTGCCCATGATATCATGGTAGTGGTGAACTCGAGCAAAGATTATGCATCATTCAAAGTGTATGTTTAACTTTTAAATGACTGTCTAATATATTTCCAGAGTAATGATAAATTATTGATATATAAGACACCCTGGTGGCTTGTCCCATGCTGTTTGAACTGTCACACTGTTGGCAAAACTTAATAACTTAAAAATATTGCAGAGATGTTAGTTCACTCCATTCCTGGGTTTGCAATATCAATGATCTGTCCAAACTTAGGTGAGATGGCGATGAAGTCATGTATTGAAGTTGCCTTAAGAGTAGCTGATAATTTGTTTCTTGCTACAAGAGTTAGGGGGCAGGGAATCAATTCATTCATTTACAAAAGGTATCGATCACTACCCTAAGCATAAGTTTACCCTTGTAAAGAACAGTTTAAAGACTACGATGCTTACTCTGCGGGAAAAGAGGCCTTTGGGGAAAAATCGAACTTCTGGCCAGATTTTAATTGCTCATCTATCCACTTGTTAAGGATACTTGCATCCCCTATTTCCTTTGAAGTTAGAGTTAAAGAAGCTGAAGAACTTTAAAGTTGCAAGATAATTATTGATTTTTAAGGAAACATATTAAAAAAATAAAAAAAGCCCATGCTATTTCTTTTCTATTGCTGTTCCCAACACATTGATTTTAAATACACCAACCTGTAGATAGAAAATGTTTAAACTTTCCAAAGACTTTTTAAAACCTCCTTCACAAGATGTTATTGGAGAAACTCAGCAACCAGCATGGGCTAAAGTCATAATGTGGTGTAAAATGTGACAGAAAAGTAGATATAAGTAACTATTTCTCACTGTTGACAGAGGTTAATACTAGAGTGACCTTGGCACGAGGATGAGGCCTGGACCGAGGACATTTCACATGTGTATTAATGAACTGGAAGAGGTAGCAGCAAGGTGACTATATCCCCTTGATTACAGCAGATCATTGTGGCCAGTGAGAATTAGAAGAAACTTTGGAAAGAAGTGGTATGCCTGGGGAATGTGCCAGATGCAATGAATCCACAGATAGCTATATACAATTTTTGTCACTGCTATAAATTAAGAAAGAAAATTTGCTTCTGCTCACTAATGACAGCTGGAATATTGTTTTAAGCCTATCATATTTTTGTTATTGCTGTTAGGCAATATTTTCTGCTGTTTCAGCTCTCTTCAGGACCAGGTGAACATTAGTGCTAATGCAGGAAAAGAGTCTGGGATTTGGCCTAAGGAAGGGGTTGAGATTTGCCTGTTCAGCAGCATTTGCTACTTTAACTTCTCCATCAAACTGCACCACAAATTATCTGTCCAAAGATCAAACAAAATCTCTTATATGAGGAAGTTAGCCCTCCTGAATCTGGGACAGTCACTTAGTCACTTGGAATATCCTTCTCAGCAGAGGGAGGTAATGACGAGCAACATCAGGCTGTCCACTTTGTCTTTCTGTACTCTGTTATCTGTAATTCTCCCACCACTGCTGCAATGATGACAACACACCTGTAAAATCTGTGACAGCTCACAGCACTCTGTCTCTTACTAGTTGCACAAGAATCCTTTACACCAGTCCCCAGTACGTTAGCCTTTGAATAGTGATTTTCTTCTTCCTCCACTATAGTTCATGGAAACACATCAGCCAAAGCCTGCAATATTATATACTAACAAGTCATTTAACACTGCTTACAGTAAGCCTGGAAGTAATGGCTGTGAAAAATGAAGTAATTTGCGGCCAACGTACACTGGTACTCCTGCCACTGCTAGCTAGAAGAGAGGGAGTTGCACCAAGGACAGGACCCTGGCAGGAGAACCAAAGCTTTGTCATGCCAGACTGACAAATAGATTCGTACTTCCCAATGTCTATTGGGACTGATTATTACAAAAGGGAAAAGTTTAGCGTGGGTTTGTTCTGTTGAAATATACATTTATCTTCATTTTTTCTCTATTAAGGATTATTGGATTAGTGACAGGTCCTCAAACATTAATGTAAAGAATCTGCGTTAAAACAGAAGAAAGTTTCACAGCTTCCAACCAGCTACAAATAAATAACTGGAGCTTGGTCATTCCCAATGAGAAGAGAGTCACAGGATGTGTGCATAGAAAGCCTATGGAAAGCAGGGCTTGGAAAGGGATATTCACTTACATACTGCAAATTTAAACACACTTGCATTTTAGGGAGGTTTCTGGTTTTGTCTGTTTCAGCAATAAACATTACAACTGCTTCCTGTGTTTCTTGCAACAGTGTATTTCACAATTTCCACCATGTAGAATACAGTGGCCTTACAGTTCAGGACTAAATAATAACACCATTTAGAAATTAAACATTGAGCCAAAGAACTTCAAAGTTGCAACTTTCACTTACTCAGCTTTTATGTATTTATTTAAAGTCACAACTAAGAGAAAACAAAATGCAAAATAAATGATAAGACAATTATTCCATTTGAAAACAGATTCTAATGCTTGCCCTCAAGTTTAGACTTCTTTCTTTCTCTCTCCCCCAAATTATATCATAAAAAATCGTTTTCAACACTTGTCTCACCATACTGAGATAATATCTTCTGAGGCATAACACTTTGGACTGTGTAAACCTAAAGTTTATTATTGAATGCATTGCGATGAACAGGATTGATACTCATTGCTTTCCTCCCCTGTGCTGGCTATAATTTGACTTCCTCTATTTTTTTTCCAACTGCTGTTGTGACACATACTTCACGTTCTTTTTGCTTGCATGTTGCTTGATAATTTTCCGTTTTCACTAAAATTGCTAGAAAGTTCCTGCTTTGCTCTGCTTATATATTATCATTAGAGATAATGCTGAAGCTGTCATATTCCAATGTAATTTTCTCCAAAATTAATCAGTTTAAAGTTAAGGATTCAAATTCATCAATGCAAAATATTCCCCACCTTGCTCCACTGTTTCACTTTTTTTTTTTTTTTTCCTTTTCTTCCCCCAATCCAAATACCTTTTCTTGTCATGCAAGCAGGGTAAACTCAGAGTTCTCCAGATTGGAAGAGGCCTCTTTGTGCAGCTTTACACATGTTAACTGTGCTTAAACTACTTTCAATCAACTATATAATCAACTGTATCTAGAGGAGAACTTAAAATTGACAAGGCCAAAACAATGTTTTAAGGATTGATTTGCTAAACTACTGTGATCCAGAAGGCAGCAAGTATTTTCTGGTGACATAGTTTATTTATATATTGGAAAACCAAAAATCAACAAAATTCAACATTTTCTTCCTATTTTGCCATACTCTTATCTGTTTTATTTCAATCCAAGTTCCTTTAATGAGTAAATACAATAGCAACAACATTCAAAGCTCAACTTTGGCTTTGCAAAAGCTAAACACAACAGATGAAAACAGATTAAAATATTCAGCTCTATCCTTAATATTTTTTTTTTTTTTCCTAATATTTCTTGAGAAAGGGAAGCCCCACCTCTCGCAGTAACAAAATAGAAAACAAAGTTTTTGAGAAGGCTTGGCCTCCTGTAGACTCTTGGCCTGGCTAACAACTGCAACAATGTTATATGAAAACTTTTGTCTGAAGACACTGGAAATGGCGAGCAGATCACTAATATACAGACCTTTAAGGACTGATATCCCATGATTTTCTTTTGTAGTCACATAATGTTATGGTAAATTCTTTAAGATGCTGCCACTCTTGGCACAGGTAGAGAGACAATTAGATCTCTAACTTTGGTGGACAAAATACTAATCTTCCAGCTCGCCCAGACAGGACAACAGAAATACATCTTTTTAGTTGTTCATTTGTTCTGCTTTTAAGTTTTCTAGCAACACTTCTAGTCAGACATTTGCAAAGAGAGTGGAAGATTCCCACAGGTATTTCCATGCCTGCTTATTAGCTGCCACTCAAAACCAAATACATTAATTTAACTCCTCATTATAAAGAAAGTGCTTGGAACAAACTGCCCTGAATTCTTCAACTCTCAAAAGGAAATTCTTACATATTAGGTACCAGATGTTATAACAAACTGATCCATGACATGATCCATTTATATGGAATTAAACTGAAAAAATTCATCAGGTCTTGTTGATACCCTAACCCTGCCAAGGACATATTGATGAAGAAAGTATCATTTTTTTTTATCAGAAAACAGTACCAAAGTCCAGAGATCAGGGAAATTCCTACCCCTTATTACTTTGTGATCGATGGTCCTTGAGTAAGATAAATTACTCTCTCCCTCTCTGGAAAAAAAAAAAAAAACAGCAAAGTAACTTAAAAACAAACAGAAAAACACCACCACCAAACAAACAAACAAACAAAAAGTTTCTATGATTAATATTACTCTGTACATTTAATATGTATATATATACATATTTCCCAGGTTACAAGGATTTTTTAATTATTATTATTTTTAATCCAAATAGCATATAAATCTTATACCCCAGTTTTAAATCAGAGAACTGAAAGACAGAATAACCAATAAACTACCCTTATAGGTAGATGAAATTGTGAACACAAAGAGAAGGCTGACTGAACTTCTCATTAAGACAAAAGGTCCCTACTATTAAGTTAATCTGAAAATAAATTCAGTGAAATTTCAAGTCCTCAATAAGAAAAACTTTGTATTTTTATTTTGTCAAATACCTTAATAGGTCAACTCCCATACTAGCTATTAGTCTTTTTTTACTGCTGTTCTTATGTTAAATACATTAAAGTAAAAACAACAACAACAAACTGCTACCCCAGCATCCCCATGCATCCCTCAATGGGTACTATTGCTTTTCTTAATACCGCCGCTGTCAAGTGACAAAGGTAGGTTTAGACTTCTGGTTTCAGTCATCAGCTTTTTAACAGTGAAATGTAGAACATTTGAACAGACATTCTGAATTCTCAATAAATTGATGAGATAACATGAATAGTTAGCAGGTGCGCCCTAGCACATATACCACCTGCCTGGTAATGGTTTTAACATTCCATTGGGAGAGGATACAGCAGAATACACAGTTTTCCATAGAAGGTTTATACTGGACAGGTCAAGCTCATGTGAGAAAAACCTCAAATAATTTTCTTCAGACAGGATCTTCTGTGAAGCTATTTTATTCACGATTGCAATGGCGGGCATCCTGTCAATCAGGAGCACATTTTAGTAAACAAATCATAACCTTTTGTTCCATATTCCCCAATGCCTGATCACCTCCCCTGTTTCCTCATTTGCTGAGTACCACAGGTTCACAAGCTACTCGATGCTCCTCTACACCATATATGTACAATTTTCTTTTTTTTCAATCCTTTAATTTCTCCTTTCTTGTTTTGAGAACTGGTGATCTTTTTTTGACTGTTCTCACGCTGCTCATCCTCTTTTTCTCAATCTTCTACCTTATTTTGGAACAGTGAGGCCTTCTACTGTCCACTTATCTACTTAGTATTTCTCCTTATTATGACTACACAACTACCTTGGAATAAAGAAAAATAATTATCTACTGCAAAAACACAACTTTGTTTCTCAGACTCATATTACCTCTTTCAAATCATTACTTCATTCTAGCAAGTGGTCACTACTTTTTATTATTTTTATTTTTATTATTATTATTATTATTATTTTAATTATGTTATTTATTTATTATGTGACATAATTTTTAACAGATTGGTTTTCACAGACACCAGTGGGGAAAAATATGTTTGGAATTCCACAATTCATCGTAGCTGCTCTCCGCAGTGAAAATGTTTGTACATGCATCAGACAGCTCTGTACTTATGTGGGCCTCTGTTTTGTAGCAAACCTCCATCTCAGCAGAGCAACATTTCTCAGTCTAAATGCTTGAGGAACAAACAACACCTAAGCTTTTCTGGAAAATAAAAAAAAAATAAAAAATGCATACAGCATCTTTCATCTATCAATTTAGAACAGGAATGCAATAAACACTGACTTCAACATGAACATAAAAACATGTTACAGAACACTTTAAGTCAAAATGTTAATGATAAGAAAAAACAAGATGTTTCATTCATTGGGATAATGGACTATATCTCACAAATGCACAAGCAAAGCTTTCTCATTAAAATTCTAAATGTTCTGGAAAATAAGATGGCTTGTTAAACACAAAAAATTAATATAATTCTTTACTGTGCCTTATCCCCCCCCCAACACCTCCTTCACCCCCCCCCCCCCCCACCCCTCCTAAAGCTCAGGTGCTTGTGAATAATGATAATTGTGAGGAACTGAACTCTAAATAGAAAATAGACCATGAAAAACTACTTAATTATTGTGTCATTTTTATAACCTTCACTTGCTTCTCTAGTCTGCTGGTACAACGTGCTAACATACTGCAAAGCCTACTCACACTCCTGCCTGGCTTTTAAGTCTATCATTTTAACCTTCTGCTTCATGGACAATCTTTTAAATACTGTTTTCATTTTACTATGCTATTTTGCCCGGTTAATTAAAAATAAGATGTCCATTGATGACTCATCCTACTCATTAAAATGTCTGGTTTTGGAGGCCTGTATCTGTCCAGGTATATTTTGAATTAAATTATATTTTGAAATCTTTTAATGGTCTCAAGTTGTGTCAGGGGAGGTTTAGACTAGATTTGAGGAAGAATGTCTTTACAGAGAAGGTAGTCGAGCATTGGAATGGACTGTCCAGGGAAGCAGTGGAAACTCCACCCCTGGAGGTATTTAAGAGGTGTGTGGACATGGCACTAAGGGACACATTTTAATCATGGGACTCAGTAAGTAAGGTTGATAGTTGGACTTGATGATCTTGAAGTTTTTCCAACTTAGATGATTCTAAAAATAAACACGTTACACCTGTTCAACATGTTTTACTCGAAATTCATTGAGCTAAGATTAGCAAAAACTGTTTGTCATTATGAATTTGAAGTATGCTTACTAAAGCAGCCAAAGCTACAATTTCTCTGTTTCAGAAAACAGGCACAGTAGCACAAAGCTCAACTGAACCACAGAATGCATGGTGATCATTTGAATATTGGGGTTACAATTGCATATTTTTTCTAAAAAGTTGTGAACAATGGCAAAATAGGTTGTACATTAACTGTAGTTATGCAGGGAAGGCTCTTTCACACACAGATGTGGCAGATGCATAGGATCTTGACAGTTTTTGAAACAATCAAATTTAATGAATGTCAGGATAATACATTTAGTAGCATAGGACATGTCTTATATCCTTATTTTAAATCTTAGACTTAAAACAGTGATCTGCAGTAGCAGGAATCACATCAGTACTAACAGTATTTATTAAAGCTCAGGAGGAAGGGCTGAGATGACTTTTTAATTTACACCATTCAATGTATCTTTAAGCCATTATGGCTACAAGTGAAGCCAGGTTTGTAAAGAAGGGGCAGTATCTTTTATAAAAGCAGCTGATAAAATTGGAAGAGAGCACCAATCTCTGAGTCCCGGTAAATTAGGCTGGTTTCAAAGTGAAATTGAGCAAACATATGCCTGGAAAAGAGGGTCAGCTCATGATAAAGTTATTTCTGATTTCAATGCTAACCCAAGACTGAACAGTGAAATTGCTCATAATGGTTTGCTAGTGTTTTTCCATAACATAAAACTCCACTATACTATGTTCTGCCTTTCCCTCCTGTAACATGAGATAGCTTTCCAAGTAGCAGAGCAAAGCAGAAAGAATGGACTTCAGCATATCCTTGTATCCATCAGTGAGGATGGGTATTTGCCCAGAACACTTCTTAAACTGAGTGAGAGTTGGGTCCACATGTAGAAACTAAGCAGCATTTACCAACAAAGGTAAATTCAAATGATACCAGTATTTGGGGTTTAGATGTGACATGGCAACTTTTTTTCAGACAAGCTTCCTGCACACAAGGTTCAGCAGTTATTTCATAGAATCATAGAATGGCTGGAGTTGGAAGGACCTTAGAGATCATCTAAATCCAATCCCCCTGCCATAAAAATGGAAGCGCGTTGGCCGGGAATCGAACCCCGGTCAACTGCTTGGAAGTCAGCTATACTCACCACTATACCAACTCATTCTTTCATAATCATGTAAAAAGTTCTATTCATTCATTCATTCATTCATTCTCCTTCTCCTCTGTATTTGGTAATACAGATGATTCTAAGTATCTCCAAAATATAGACTCTTTTTAAAGTGGTCAATCACTTTCTCATTTATGACTTCATATTTTTATTTCCTTCAGCCTTTCCAATTAGACAGTGCCCGCTGCATTCCTAGATAAAATAAATCTTTTAGTAGAATGCTTTAAATTTTCTGTAAACTTTTCTCTAAACAGGAAAAACATTGTCAAAAAAAAAAAAAAACACTGAAAAATCATGTTTTTGATGGCTTTGAAAAAGAGTTGAACAGTGAACTGTTGATTATCAAATGTTCCCTTTCTCCCTCTCTCTTTTTTTTTTTTTTTTCCCCCCTCCCTCTCCTCTTTTAGGAAGAGCTGCTTATCAACTTGTAGAATTAGGAGAAAATTATTCAAAAGGCCATCCAGGTCTCAAACAATATGCAGGTGAAAACACCCATATTACATCCAAACTGGATGGCACCAAGAATCTCTGGCACCACCAATACTGCTGCATTTTGAAACCACCTGGTCTTTCAATAGTGTTTGGGAAAAACAAGTGGAAAGCAAATCAATTTGTTCCAGCGCTATAACAACTCTTTGCTGTGCACCTGATGTGAAGAGGAAGAACAGCAAGTAAATGAAGCATCTGATAAAAAATAAATGGGACAAATCACAGAAACATTTAATGGGAAGAATTAGCCTGTAGTACCAAGGAGATAGGATTGAAACAGTCTTTATTGCACACTTCATTTCTCCTAAGTCTTTTATCCCATGATTTTGATACTGCCATTCCTCTTTATATGGCATCTTTTATGGGGTCAAAGTACAGCTTTAGAAAGCTGTGCGTTAAGGAAGGAAAGATGAAGATGAGAACACGTTACAAGTTGGATATGTAGGGAATGAATGAGCCTGGCCAAACGTGATTTTTAGAAACCACTCAGACTGACATTAATTTACAGTACACTTCACTCTGTGTACCTCTGTAAATTTCGCTTCTGACAGCAAATAAAAAAAAAAAAAAAAAAAAAAAAAAAAAACCCAACAAACAAAAACCCTCAACCTCCAAGTTTTGCAAATTGTGATCAAGGGAATTCCTTTCCCCCAAAGCAACCATCTGTTAAGTGCCAGTTTTATTTATTTATTTTTAATCAGATGAGAGAACAGCCAATTTATACCCATCTGTTTATAGTGAGAACAGAGCCTTAGAAGCACCTCCTTAAGTGTACAGGTTATACAACCTTATTGTGTAGGGTTTCTTTACTTTCAAGTTACCATTTAATATGGCTTTGTAAATATTTAAATCTATCTTCAGAAATTTCATTAATTTATAAGGTTGAGTTTTGTTCTTACCTTTTAAACCTCTGACATTAAAAGTTGGTGTGCTTCCCATCTGTTTCATTTCTCTCTTTAAATAAGCCCTTTTGTGCTTTTGAGAAGGTGACAGTGACTGAAAACACAAAAAACTTTAAGGCGTGTCAGGTCCTGAGAGATAATCCTTCAGTCAGTTTACAGGCCAAGTGCACAAATAAAAAATGAAGGAAAGAAAAGAGCTTTTCAATTGATAAGTGACATGTAGAGAGGTTTGGGCATGGTCACAAAACAAATTTGTTACTGTTGTATTGATCCCAGTTCTTGCTGTATTGAACCCAGTTCTAACAACATCTCACCAAATGCCTCAAACATCTTCCTCCTGTATTCTATTTACACTAACTGTTCAGGATTTATCTATGTTTAGGTATTGATATCAGGTGTAGGAATAGTTTTTCATAGCAATTTGACAAGTATTCTTTGGCACAAGTGTCCTTATGTAATACTTATAAAATAGAGAAGAAAACAACCATTGGATATAATTATGATACTTTTTTCAACAAATAACTTTAAAAAGATACATTTCTACTGTAAAATTTAAAGTTACAGCTTCGGTTTATGAAAAGGAGCAATGAAAACTAAACAGCATTCTTGTTCTAGGAAGCATTCTTCCTAAAGAATATGCAAGAAAACAAAAAAGGATATATATACACATGCACAGAAAGAATCAATATTTTGAAAGACTTTTTAGAAACAAACATTAGAAATAATTTGCTTTTTCTAACAGACTATAGCAGATGAGCTATGGACATCATAACATGGTAATGTCAAACTGCTGTTTAACAGTAACTTTGGTAGCTATCTGTATTCCCTACCTGTTGAAAGACGTATACTGGGAAGTCTTCTGCAATACAGAAACTGAGTCAGGTAATAACTCCATTCAGGCCTTTGTCCTAAATAAACTTTTACCTCTGCCTTGCACTATAATGGACTGTAGCATAAAGCTCAATTAGGATACACTATAAAACTCCAGGGCATTGTTCAGGTGATATCTCAGGGATATCACAATTCTAAGCAGAAAACAAGCTGAGTCCTAATGATCTGGTTTGGTGGCTGCACTAATGAGCTTGGAGAACAACAACAACAACAAAAAACCCTTCAGTAGAGTCAACTTTGAATATAGCTGTTGGTTTTCCTACTGAAGATGAAAACAAATGGGTGGTTGGATTTTTTGCCACAATATTCTGCCTCTTTTTAAATTAAAGGCTATATTTCTAAATAAAAAGCTCTTTCAAAGAAGAAAGAGGAAGTATTTCACTTTATTTCCATGAACAGCTACATAATCTACATAATTTTCAAGACTTCCCACCTCCAAAACACTTTCGAAGCAAAATAGTTAAACATTGATATGAACTAGAAAGTGGTTTCTTTTATTCTGAAACAAAAACTTTGGTGAACAAGTTTCTGATAAATGTACTGAGAAAATATTTTCAGTTAGAGGAAGTTTATGAGAAACACATATGAAGGAATGTTTTGAAGGCAAGTAATTTCTATGCATACAGCAAACTTGAATTTATTGTAGGACAAGAAATTTGTGTTTAGCTTGAGTTTTTTTGTTTTGTTTTGTTTTGTTTTTTAATTGTAAATTTGGTGGATGAATTGAGATACGCTACCTAGTGGTTTTGGCTCATTGTCCTGACTCTCAACTTTGTAATATCAAACAATATCCCCTTGAATAAAAGCCCCAAACTACTAATACATACACCTCCCTCTCATCCTGACTTGTCAAAAGCAGGTCCTATTATCAGTGACATTATTTCTAATCAAAGGACTTCAAGTAATTCTAGAGAAACTGCTTTTATACACAGTGCATCACTGGAAAACTGCAACTAATCAAAGTTTATGCTTGTATGAGACTGCTCTTTAATATCAAACTGTCTTATCAACTAACCATATAAAGCTTTGGGGTCTTTAAATTAGAAAGACAAGATCAGTATCCTCACTCAGTTCACAGCCACTGTAACAATGATTTAATCTGTTATTACTAGAGGAAATCAATTCATATGTTTTTACACTAATTCTTTACTTTGTACTTTAATCACACTCACTGATTATGTGGATTGATCTTCCATCATTTGTGGATGTTCGCTGTTGGTGGTGGATTCCACTGTTGCGGAACTCCTGGGTTTTGAATTCAGATTAACCTCCTATTTAGACAACACTGATTCTCATCCCCTTCTCCAAAATTTACCTCCTGAACAGAACAAAGACTCTCCAGCAAAACACCAAAAAGCCTTTGCTAACTTTTTTTTTTTTTAAAGCATTATTCATGACCAGCAAACAAAGGTAGCAAAAAAGTGATGAATATTTCAAGGTAGAAGCAGAGCTTCTTCATCTCTTACTTACATCATAATAATAGATAACACAAAGCACAAAACAGAGATGGGGCCTTACTTTGTTTTAAAAATCTTATCTTCTCAGCTTCAGCATTTCAGAAGAATCACAGTCTTACGTATATGTATACATGCATCCACTACTGTTACCACTCTTCTCATTCAGCTCTTAAATTCATCTCATCAGTAAAGCAGGAAAACCAAACCCCACAAAACTCTAAATCCTAAACTTGTAGTTTTCAATTTAGGTGAAACTGAAGACCCTGAAACATTAAATGACAAATTTAGCAATTAAAAACAATAATTCTCTAAATATCTTTACACAGCTTTAATGAGAACTATCTACCTAATTAATTATAGTTTAGAGAACTGATGCTTTTTTCTTACCACCTTAGAGTATATTTTTTTAATTATTTTTATTATTTTTGTTTTAATTTACCTCTCTTAAGTAATAGCATTGTGATACTGGTGCACGTTGTTTCCCATTACATCCACGTTTATTGGTAAATACTGCATTCCTTCATCAAACTAGATCTTTGGTCTTAGAATTAACTCTATTCTTAGAGAAAACCTCTAAGTGGAAACAGCTTACCCCCCTCCAACCCCAATACAAAAGCAGATTAAAACCTAACTTTTTTTTTCCTCAGAGAAGTTCTCACCATATTGAAGGAAGCAAGTATTGCAAGAAAAGCAAATTCAGGTTGTTTCTTTAAAAGTCTGGAAACATTGTGCATTTAACTGCTGACAGTTCTAAAAAAAAAAAAAAAAAAAAAAAAAAAAAAAACTGCCATGAAAGCTAAATGAAATAATGCAAGCACTCAACAGCCTGGTCATCAGAGACACTGTGGAAGCTGCAGTCAGCAGCATGCCCACTATCCTGACTGACCTAAAATATGCCTGTAACCTTCCTTCATCTACACAATATTGACCTGATAATTCTTTCTATTCTGTACATTTGAAAACATGCTAACTTTGGTGAAGACAAACTGTCTACAGTTAAAACCTTAGTACGTTTCTCAACTATATATGGATAGTTACCTTTATGAAAACACATCACTTTTATATTTATTTACCAAATACTAGTCTCTCTACCTTCAGTACTGGGAAAATGCAAACCCTTCAGTCATCGATTCCTCCCCTACTACTTCCTGAAGTTTCTTTAATGCGGTTTTCATAGTATTTTCATGTTTTTGATTTTGCAGTAGTAGCAAAGCACTAGACATAGTTGATGGAGCTTATGGAAGTTTTTTTTTTTTTTTTTTTTTAAATGAAATTTCCTGTAGTGGTAGTTGGCTTAATGTCACTCTACAAAAGATTAAAATTCATGGTACTCTGTTACTAAAGTGCAGAAGGGAGCTCCTGCACAATTTATTTATATCTGTATATAAACATGTTCCTAGACAGTGCTGACAACAGGAATGAAATACTGCTGTTTCACACATTTAGATTTAGCAAAGCATCCCCTTATTCTCAAGGCTTGGAGAACATCTATTTTTAAGTAGTGCTGACCTTTCCTGTAGAGCTCTTTTTTTTTTTTTTTTTTTACTGCATCCTGTATTTTACATGTAGTCATTAGCATTCATTAGGCTCAGAGGGTAGCTTGAACAAAGTCTTAGAGGAAAACTACGTAACTGTTCTTACTAGGAAAGAGACTTGCTTTTAAGTACAGATGGATGTTTCCAAAAAGTTGTGATAAAACTGAAATTTTATTCACCAGAAATACCTATGATCCCTATCATAGGTGGTTCTCCTCAAAAATCTTAAATACGCATGTTGATGCTTTTGATAGGTATGTATGTAGTCTAGTCAAATGAGCAGCATGAATGGATCTGGCATTAAGACTGAAGCTCTCTTCCTCTTACAAGATGTATACCCCAACTGTACACATAGGTGTGTGTAAAGAATAGAGAACACTTCTGTTTTTATTTCAAATTGGCATTACTTTCTACTATTTATTTCTACCATTTAATAGACTGAACTACTAAAGGCAAAATGAACCATTTAAAAAACAATGGTTATACTGCTTTTACTTTTCAAAAAAAAGTTTAATTTTCCTATGTAGCAACTGATTTGAATATTATTTCTAATTACCTTTGATTTCCTTTCATCTGCTGATCTCCCTCACATCACGATACCATGGATAACAATGATTTAGAAACAGACTAAGTGTGCGTAAAGCAGCCATCTCCACCAAATCAGTGTCTAGATAACAGAAGCACAGACAGCCCAGTAAGAGAGGCATAGTTAGAGACAAGTTTAATCTGCACAGTCATGGTTACCGCTGTGTGGGACATCAGCTAGACAGACATACTTCCTTTTTCAAAATCATCCATTTATTTCAAGACTAGTAGCTTTGTATTCTCTAGCAGGAGAACAGAGGTGTGCATACAGTTGCTTTCCAGATACAATTTGAAGAGTGAAGATTCAAGGACTTTTCCTATTTGAAGAAGGGCTTTCAAACATTAACATTAGATCACAATAGCAAACTACAGTATTTCATTTTTTTTTTTTCCCCTCTAGTTTTGAGTTATTAGAAACATTGTTTTGATTGCTGAGGCAGGGAGAAAAAAGTGTTACTCCGAGGAATTGTCAGTCACTTCCTGAGTGGGGTAATACTGTATGCTTTTAAAACCTTTCAAAGTACTAAAGAAACAAAGTGCTTTCCAATCAATGCAGGTTTTTTATGTCTCAAAGTTTACAGAATAACTTAATTATAAACTGGCATATTGGAACAGCTTTCGAGTAAAACAAAAATATTTTGAGGAGAGCGTTGAAGAGAATATACTGTTCTCAAAACAGAGAAACAATTGAGTCATCCAATTGAAAAAATTTGCTTTTTCAGGCCAACTTCGTTTTGAGCTAAGAAATTCATTTCTTCCAGAAGACTGGACAAACAAATATGAGGATAAGTGTTTACAGGTATACATGAACTTGGTTAGCCAGAAAAAATGAAGGAAATCTACATTTTAAAGCTTAGCTTGTACTTTGTCCTGCAAAAAAGCTATCTATCCATTAAAAACAAACACAAAAACAGGATGGACACAGGAACCAAAGCACACATCAGTTGCCACCAGCTATCACCTCACTGAACTGCTTTGCAAAACTACTTATGATGAACACAACCCCCTAATCCATTTTCCAATATTGACTGAAAGGTTGTGCATACAGCAATTAAGTCCCTGTTTCCAAAATTTAGCACAGAAACTAATTTTCTTTTGAAATACTCACTTTTTTTCAGATTCATACAGGTTTCCCACTTCAATACTTTCTTTATTCAGAAGTCCGTATTTTAAAAATAAACCATATCAAACAATTGGATATAAATCACTACTGCAGGTAGCCCTGACAAAATCAGGAAGAATAATGAATATACATTTGTATACAATTTTATTTATATATCATCTGTGTTTTCTGTAAACAACTGGTTTACTTTCTGTGATAAAGACTAAAGTAATTCATAGTCTCCCTAACAGGTAATAAGAGGGACATCCCTCCACTACAGAACACCTCTTAAAATTTAAGATGAATAACAGATCTTCAATATTATGCATTACCATTTAACTGGGAAATGCAGACTACAAGACTACAGAATTAATCAAAAGCTTTATATACTTAGTTCTCAAGGGAGCTTCCATTCCACATTTAAATCTTAAGAATCTGAGTATTTTTATCATTGTAAAAGGGAGATGAAGCTTAAATGCCTTCTAGGCAAATACAAAGTTGTAGCCAAACAGATTAATAAAACACAGAAGCAAAATGAGAAGACTCCAGATTCCCATATCGCACAATTCAAGTTTATTCCATTCATTCTTGCAACACAAACTTAAAAATACAGTATCATTTAGCATTCTGATGTCTATGAACCATGATAATGAACGCAACTGTGTCAGAACAGTTAACAACGGTGAAAAGAGGAAGTTAAATATCAAAATGCACAGAGCACTAATTTTCTTCCATCACTGCGTAGAAAGATGATTGTTTATCCATTTACAAAATATAATTAAGACAAGTTCATTTTGAAATTTTGCATGCAACACTGCAATTGCTTGACCTAGGACACTCCACTCTTACCAGCCTCTTCTACTAATAATTCAATGTTATATTCAAGGAGAAGTTTCATTTAACTACTATATTCCTTTTCCAATTTCCTCCCCCGTAAGAAAAAGGAGCAGAGGGTACAAAATCCAAAATATGTTTTAGGTTATAAGTTATTCAGCACAAGTTTCTAAGGAAAAGGTTTAAGAACAGAGTGAATTTCCAAGTGTATGTGATTCCAGTCTGACAAAGTATTTAAATGTTCTTTAAAGAATGTTATTACATCTAGTTAGGACCTACTCAAAGATACAGGCACCCACCCATTACTTTTTCCCCACAATACAGTTAACAAGAAGGGAATGAATGAACAAGCCCATTTTCCAGAGAATCACAAAAGAATTTAGCTTTTTTTTTTTTAATCCTGGACAAAATGATAAATCATGTAGTGCAAAAAGCAAAAAAAGTATTTCTTCTTTACAAGTCAAACATTAAATGCCATCTTTTAGCGAACTGGAAAGGCAGCTTGGGTGTATATTACAGCCAAATTAATACTTGTCTCACTGAAGTTTGTTTGCATTTTTCCCCTCAAGTGAAGTAAGAAAAAAATAAGGTGTTCACGTAACTGTAGAAAAAGGGAGGCAAAATTACCTCAGTGAATCACCGCAAGAGTTAGTACAAAGATGTTTCTTTACTATTATAATGCTCACTGAAGTTAGTTTAAGGGAAGTGCAGTAAAGAATACAGGGAGAAAAAACAAACACTATGGCCAGACAACTTGACACTAATCAATACAAACTTGAATAATCAAATTTTCCACATAAAAACAGATTGCAGTTTTCTAGACTAGTACTTTAATAGCTAAGTATTGACTAGCATAATACGGAGGCAAATTATGCCAAAGATGGTTACTTTCATAGGTGAATAGAGTTAAACCTATAGTCTGTGTTCAAACACTATTACAATGACATGACAATTCAGCACTGATCAGAGATAAGATTAAAGAGTTCTCTTTAAATAGTCATTACAAGCACTGTTCACCAAACATGCTTCATCTTTCATCAGCAGCTCACCAATTGATTTATCACTGATTTCCAATCCTTCTGCTCTTCCTCGATACCCATATCGAAGAAGAAAAAGTAATTGCACTGTACTGTTGATGGCCAGAATTGATTGTA
Organism: Nettapus auritus; assembly: GCA_011076525.1. NCBI lineage: Eukaryota > Metazoa > Chordata > Aves > Anseriformes > Anatidae > Nettapus > Nettapus auritus. The sequence goes on along the minus strand of CM021765.1, from coordinate 61,348,032 downwards.
TGCTCCATTGCTTTCCTTATGGGATAAGTGTACATGTATGTGTAAATCAGTTTGTTTTCATTTTACAATCTAAATGCAAGGCTTTTTATAGCTGAAACATTCAATAATAATATGCAACATGATTCAAGTAAAACTAAGTCTCCATTAAATATTTATGAGTTGTAGTCACCAGCCTATTTCTACATATCTTCTCAATTTCAACAGTGATATCAAAGTAGTATCAGCTACTTTAATTAATTCAGCATGAGATACTATATACATTATTTTCTGTATTCTGTATACGTTATCAGAAAGTTTGAAATCTGTTTTCAAATAAAAAGAAAAAAACATTTATAGTTTGTGGTACTCAGTTCTGTTTAATAAAACCTACTGTTCAGTCTTGAGTAAAAGCCAGAAGCTCAGGCATTCCTGAGGACTACTGGATGTGATGGGAATCTCTAACATAATTTCTTAAATACCTTCTCATGAGTTGTCAAGGCACTCTCAACAGCACTACCATATTTACTGGTACAATAAGTCATATCTAGAAGTCAATGGTTAATGTGGTTTGGTTGTAGTGGGATCTTTCAGAACAAGCCCCATGCTTTAGTAATTAAATTTAAGAGGTTTGTTTAGCCAATAATGAAGCACCAAATCAAGGATACCCACAATTACTTTGCCTTCTCCAGCAATAGGAGCTAATGAAGCTTTCAACTTGTAAGTCTTTCTGTTCTTAACACCTCAACTTAGATAACTCCCAAGTATTTAAATTACCAGAGAAGTTTAGCAACTATATTCACCTGACATTTATGTCTAAATAATTACTGTTCATTTTGCACAACTTGATTATCTTTGCATACAAAACAGCCTGGAGCTTTCACATGTGGATCAATTTTATGCTGACATGGTGAATAAAGAATAAATGCTATCTTACAATCATTTTTAGAAATAACTGCAATGAGGTTTTTAACTTTATCAAAAACAATTGTTTTAAACCTGTCTTGGACTAGAACATGCAAAGGAAAAAAAACACAAAAGAAATCAAATTCAAGCATCCAAAACTATGTTGGCAGATATTCTGGAGTGTAACACCATGCCTCAACTCATCTTTTCTGGTTTACTCAAGAGTCAGAAAAAATATTAGTGTGACATCCAATTAGTCAATAAAAAGACCAGCTCCAATAACTAGTATCAAAAGTCCTCAAAACTGCAATGTAAGCTTTAGGCAGAGGAAGAATAAAGCTACCCACAGAGAAATGAGAGAAAAGCAACCCAGCCACCTACATTACTACACTTCAGATTATAGCAGACACTAATAGCATGGGACTATTGTCCCCTTCACAATTAGTTTCAGGTACATAGCACAGTACTTTCCACCTAAAGGAATTTTCCAACAAAAATCTTAGTACTAACCTAGAAGGTTCACCAGCCAAAAATTCAAGATCATGGTCTCTCTTCTGTTTTCACTAGAAATGGGAAGAGATTGTGCACTGAAAAAAAGTCCTAGAGGGACACTGCTCATAATTCTTTCCAACCCTCTCCAAACAGGTTATCTTTGATACAGGCCCCTAACTAGTCTGATTCATAAAGAATTTCCCTCCCCCCAAAGTATTTAGCTGAAGAAGCTGGAAGATGCAAAGAGTGACAGACAGGCAGCAGTGTGAGGCCACAGGAGAGACATTTAAGATATCAGTCCATCCGTCACTGAAGAAGAGTTTTGATTGCCTGGTTGTCAGTGGCTTCAAAGGCAGTTAGTCCATCTGGGCCTTTCACAGTCTTATCAGCACCCTGTAAAGACATTGAGAAGGACTGTCAATTCATAAAGTTAGGCTGTGTAAGTACCAAGTACATCACAACACTTATCTTGGATAATTACACTGATTAAATTACAGCTTTTCAGTCCAACGCATGTTTTCATTTAGAAACCAAACAGGTCACATTTACTTATCAAACTATTCAGCATGCAGCTAAACTTCAAAATTTATAGCTAGAAAAAAAAAACAACAAAAAAAAACAAGTAACCTTTGTCACAGAGCAAGTTTCAAGATCAACAATTTATCCATTAACGTAGATTAACGTAGAACAGAACTATAAGGATTTTGTATTCAGTAACTATTCATATGAACATAAAAATTCTGTCTCATACATTTCTATGGAATCTATGGTGCAGCATCTCTTTCCACATTCTAAATTAGTTAATAAGATCTTTCACAGCTTACATAGTGTTTTCTTTCTATATCATAACAGATTTCATTCTCTTCCATTTTGGAAGGAAAAAAAAACTTACTACTACACAGAAAAACAGAAAGTCATTCTAAATGAAAAACTGAACAACCTTTCTGAATAAGTCTCTGAATAAGCTATGCCTACCTTAAAAACAACAAAACAGAATAGGGAAGCATTTTATTTACAGATCTGGCATTACTTCACGGATGATAAATGTACCAAATGGGCAGTAGGGTACCAAATGGACAGTAGGAGAATGGTAACCACAGAAGCAACCCCAATGCCAGAAATATGGAAGAAAAAAAAAAAAATCAAAAGCAAAGAGTGAATAATTAGTTATGTTTGTTTTGAGCACTGTGTAATATGTAACGTATGTATAACACATATGTAAAAGTAAAAACTCAGAGTAAACCATAAATAGGGTAGTTAAATAAATTAAATAAAAGGATAGAAGTTAGAGAATATACAGAGAGCTACAGAGATATACAGAATATACAGAACTACAGAGCTCAAGACCAAGATGTTTCCTGAAAATAAGTTAGATTCCAAAATAACTCCTCATGAAAAGATGTGCAATTCTCACTTTAAAATGCTTGCATTAGCTCAATCAAATGACAGGAAGAACACTGTGGGTACAGACATGCTTTGGCAAAAACATGCGCTGAAGAGTTCTGCCTTTAGTTTCATGTATAACCTGTCTATACAATACAAATTTCTTCTCCAGTACATTAAAGGGAAGAAAGTGTATAGATTAATTGTAAAGGACACCCAATAACTTTCTAAGAACATACTGTTTCTAGCATTTCAAGAGCTTTTTTTATTGAGAAAAGGCTACACACACAAAAACCAGCTCAACTTCCACATGTAATACCTTGTTTGTTCCCAAGGCAACTCTTGCCACTATACTTCCCACTGTAATTGTTCCTAGTACTTTGGATCTCACCTTACTGCAACTTGCTGCCAAAGATGGAAATATTCCACCTGCCATTCTAAGGAGACGTCTTTGCAGTACTTTTTAAGCACAGTAGTGCTCATCCTGTAGTCCACTGGCCAAACTGACCTTGCTTACAGCCATTTTCCTTTGCAGCCCCTACAGACCCTTGCACAAGACATCCGCTGAACAGACTGGTGGCAGTCAGATGTTGGGCAGGGAGACCGGTTTCTGCTATCAGAGAAAGAGCCTGTGAAAATAAAGTTGTCTTGAACTCCAGCATAGAATTCCATGGAGGTTACTAATAATTGCAGTAACTCTTTCCATGCTGCTCACGTTCTCCACACTTTTCAGACTGCAGAATACAGGCATATGTTTTGTATGTAAGCAATAAATCACTGCAGTGACAGAAATGATAACATTTACCATTCTCTTCTTACTATGCAACATCCTTGGACAGAATGGTACACTCTGTATGCTGCAGTATCACTGTTCTTTTGGGTCTGAACATGAGCTGACTTTGTCATTCGCTGGGGACAGACCATTTGGTCAACACAAACACAATCTTTGGCTGAAATCATTGAAACCCAATGTTTGTGAAAGAGTTTCCACTAAAAACACCAACTCTCCACCAATGCACAGCATTTGTAGTATAGAAGACAACTTAACCGATATAACTTTTAACAGAACTTTAGTATAGAATTAGGACTGCTTTTCTCCCTCAGGTAGGTTTGTACTTCAGAACAGCTAGACATGATAGACTTGAATTTCTAAAACAGCTTTACTGAACGTAGGATAAAGAAGGTCACGACCACCTAAGAATGACGTGGTTTAATAAAGTTTTGGTTTAATAAACTTTAATAAAGTCAGTGATCATAAATTAGGACAAGAGTGTTCATAAACACACTAGAATCAATATTCATAAATTAGGAGAACAGCTCTTTAGCTAAGCAGAAAGATTCCTGCCTGCATTCAATAATAAGAAGAAAATAATAAAGTTCAGGTCAAGAGGACTTCAATTTTCAGAAGTACAACGCTGTCAGGAAGCAAATTTAATGAAAAATTCATAAAAGCAAAGTGATTCCACAGCATTCTCTACTTCCCCAAAGTAAAAAGGTATTAACATCTTCTGTTTTATGTTCTCTTGCTTATGTTTCCTTCCTTATACACATTAAAACGTGTATACAGACACAGTCTTTGGCAACGTGAAACAGAGCAAACATTCTTGTTTGTTGTTAAGACACTGTCCAAATCAGAAGTGTTAAAAATGCTCTGAAGGGAGCACAATATCTACTACGGTACAGTTGCAGCTCAGAAAAATCTTGAAGGTGGCAGGTAGTCAATGCAGAGCTGTTCAAACCCCATGAAACTTGAACTGGTAATGCTTGATGAACCCAGCTAATAGAAGACTGGTTTACACAGCCAGCAGTGGACTTTCAGGAACAGTTTCCAGTTGAAGTCAGAGACAGACATCAGTTATTTCAAAAGGATGCAGATGAATTCTTGGAGAATGCTTTTGGAAGTGACTTCAGAAGACTTCTGAACTTCTAAATAGACATGCCTCTAAAATCCCCAATAAGAGGAATAAATGAGCAAATGTGGTCAAGCCCACAACTTTTCTCAAATGGCATTGATCCTGCCACTGTCAGAGAAAAAAGGTGCTAAATCAAAAGTATGCTATTGAATTAAGTTACACATTTTTAGTAGTTAAGCAAAGATCAAGTTGTATTAGATATTTTACAAAAACAGTAGAAGTATTCTGAAAGATGAACTGTGACACAAATGGCAACCTCCATTAAAAGTAGTCAGAACTGGTTAAATAACATATATTGTAACAAGAAACTGTCTTATCTTTTGTAATGTAGGATAAATCTTTTCACATTTAAAACTCAAATATAAAACTCATTGAAGAAAAACAAAACAATTTTTATATATTTCTGCTTTCTAAAGAAATATTTCTGCTATCTCTGAAAAAAATAAAAGCAAACAAGTACAATGACTTATGTTAGAGACTAGTACACATTTTATGTTATTTTGTTTTGTAGAATGCTTGCATCTTTACCTTGTAAACTAAATTCTTGGTACTTACGACAATTCATTTCCAACTTTGTCAAGAACTACTGATAATTCACCTCTTCACTAAGAGTAGAATATTCTTAATCTTCTTTAACATTAATAATACTGAAAAGGCAGAAGTGAAAGAACTGAACACAATATGTGACAGTTCTGCTCTACTTCAAAGTCACTATATGCTGTAAACCACTTCACAGTTTAAAATGACCAGGAATATTTTAAAAAGTCTTAAAATCCTGGAGGAGATATGTTAAAATTAGTAAAAAAAATATATATATATATATATATAAAAAGCTACTGTTAAGGTAGCATCAGGCCCTATCTTATAATTTAAAACAAATTGCTCTTTAGTCTAAAGCTAATTACTTTCATGTTGTTTTGCTCTCGTTTACTGTAGTATATTGTGGGCAAACTCAGATCAGTTTTTGGTATCACTCTACAACCCTCCATAGGTCTATTCTTCAGCAGGTCTATGGTATGATATTCCATCTTTTTTCATAAACTTCAAAGATATACCAAGAATTCTCCAAACAGGTTTTGGGCTATATACATACTGTATAACTGAGGCTTAATAGTTTAAAAGTGATTGATTATACAAAAGAGCAGTTTTGTGGGAATCTGATAAATGCATTCATCAAAAAGCATGTTTTAAGGATATATCAGAGGTCAAAATAGTGTAACCAAAATTAAGTGTTTATTAGAAAAGTATGCCTCAGTTCTGACCTAGAAGGTATATGCTACTGCTGACAAATTTAAATATTAACTTAGAAATTAACTCTTAAAGATTAACTCATTTACTTTAGTAAATTCAACCATCTCTTACTGTGGGTAACAAAACCTTGCTTTATGAATTGTGTATTTCAGTGCTTGGAGTCTTTCAGACTTGAGAATCACTGACACTGTATTATTAGCTACCAGTAACAGTAGGTTAATTAAGCTTTTTGTAGGCTTATCAAGCATACATGTAGCAGCAATTCAGAGAACTTTAAAATCTTGTTCCCAAATGGAAGATTAAGTCCTTTCTAACATACAGAAAAGTTTCAAGTACAAAACATCTCCTCCATGCACGTACATTTTACAGTACTATGATGAAATTATGATTTCAGACTAGCATTAAAGCTTTAATCCTTAAATGTCTGGAAGGATGACACTGTTTTAATACTGTATACATGCTAACAAAAACATTTATCTTTAAGTTTAAATTACCATATTATCAATGTTTTGATTTAGCTGATATTGGACAAGCTTAAACCATCGAAGAAGGCCACAACTGTGCTGTGGTAAAAAATATTTAATGAATCCAATCCATCTAAATCATCACAGTAATTGATTATGGCTGATCACTACAATAAGCACAACAGCAGAGCTTGAACACACTCAAACACTGTCTTAAGTTTTGAAGCTTTCAGACTATAAGTTTCTTATAATATAATTCAAACTGAGCACCCAAGATTCCAAAATCAAAGCATCTGAACAAGGTATCAGGAAGTCCTCACTGAAACATTAACTTCACAATAATGAACGTAAACACAGGCATTTTTAAGGAAGTGCCTTTAGATGAGTATAACACATCTACCCTTAAGCCATGTTAGGCATTTACCAGTAATCTTATACATGCACTGCAATTGTGAGAGCAAAGTCAGGTAACTTTCTTTTTGTTTTAAATAATGCAAGTCACGTTGTTTACACAAAATAACCATATGTTGGTTATATCTGATTTCTCATACAGGAAAAAGTGTCTGAATTTGAATATCACCATCAATTACAGTAGTGTGAAGCTACAGTTCAAAGTAGATTCATCATAAAAGACGAATCTAAAAATTTTTTTGCTGTTTCATGAGTAGAAGAAAACAGTATAAAAATAAAATGGTGGTGGGTAAGCATATGCAAAACACACTAGCAGGTCAAAGCTTGAAAAAAAATAAATCCTTGTAATAAACTTCAATACTGAACAAAGGATTTACCAAAGGTTAAAAGCATTTTATAGAGTTATGGCTTTCTGAAGCTGAAAAAATTACTGTGTCAACCTGCTGGAGTACTCATTTGTAACCACTAATAAATATTAAATCACATTTCAAATACTTCCTATAAAATCTACCGGGAAATTCTGTTGCATGATTTCTCCTTATAATAGTTCACCACTTTTGATGAATATTCTTTCCAAGGTCAAATCAAATGTTATGGGGTTACCTGCCTTTCACAGATCACCACTCTTTAAATGCTTGCAGTGATTCTAAGAAGAAATTTGGAGCTAAATCTCTTGGTATAGGCAGCCCTTAATACCCTTCCAAAGACAGGAATTGAATACTTTTATCCTTCAATCATCTTACAATTTCTGAAGTGTCTGTGTGTACAAGGCTTTACATGGCAAGGTTTTGGTAGCAGGGAGGCTGCAGGGGTGGACTGTGAGAGTGTGGCCCAGCTGCCCCATGTCAGATTAAGTGCCAGTTCCAGCCAGCTTCAAAAGGGACCTGCTGCTGGCCATAGCTCAACCATGAGTGGCACCAGTTGTACCTCTCGGAGAGGCGGATTTAAGAAAGGAAAATCTGCTGTGCTACAGCTGCTGGGAGTGAGGAATGAGAAAATGCAGAGAACCAGCCCTGCAGAACCCAACGTGAGAGCAGAAGAAGGGCAGGAGGTGCTCCAGGCACACAGCAGCAGTTCCCCTGTGGCCTGTGGAGAGGCCTCTGTTGGAGCAGGCTGTCCCCCTGCAGCCCATGGGTCCCACATGGAGCAGATCTCCACACTGCAGCCCGTGGACGAGCCCCCGGTGGAGCAGGTGGATGTGACCTGGAGGAGGCTGCGGCCCATGGAGAACCCCCGCAGGAGCAGGCCCTGAGCCGGAGCTGCAGCCCGTGGAGAGGAGCCCACGCAGGAGCAGGGGTCTGGGGGGAGCTGCCGCCTGTGGGGGACCCATGCTGGAGTAGTTTGCTCCTGAAATATTGACCATTTGGTATGGGCCCATACTGAAACAGTTCTTGAAGAGTTTGAGTCTGTGAGAAGTCCGTGCAGGACTGCCAGTTCGGGAAGGATAGCATCCAATGGGAGGGACCCCACACTGGAGTAGGGGCAGAGATTAAGTTTTATGGACTGACCGCAACCTCCATTCCTCTGCTCAAAGGGAAGAGGTAGAAAAGGGTGGATAGAGAGTGAAGGTGTTTTTAGTTTCTCACTGCTTTAGTCTGTTATCAGTAAGCAATAAATTACCTTACTCTCCCTTATGCTGAGTCTGTTTCACCCATGTCAGTAAATAAAGCGTTATAACACACAAGATTAAGGAAGGAGCTCTACACTGCAGTTTTCATAGTATTCCAGTTCTAGTATATAATGAAGTGCTGCAGGACTTCCAGGTAGTTATGAAAATGTTAGCTATTTCATAACTTGAAGTTGTGTTTGACAAAACAACTTAATGCATTTGTAATAGGAAGGAAGGAAGAGGCAGGAAATAAGATAGAGGAATTATAAAATTATCCAGAAGTAATCAGTTTGAGTTTCCTGCAATGGTATTAGAAGAGAGGTAGCAGCATGGCACACCGTGTTTTTAGTGAAATCCCCTCTCATTGAGCATGGAGCTACAGCTTCTTTTTCAAGTATCTATTTCACTTCACTTTTCACCTCCTTGAAGTTTCACCCCACCTACAATTACAACTGTTACTTCCTATATAAAGGCCAAAAACTTATTAACTCAAATTACCGTATACTTGGATTATTTCTGGCTACCCTACTTTTCATAAAGATTTTCAATATTTTTATTTTCATTGCTAAAATGAAGCAATCAAAAACTTTCTTGCTGCTAGAAGATGCAAATATTTAATTACAAGTTCAATACCCAGGCAATGCGACCATGCATCCAAGCAACCTGATTTCTTGTGATCAGGTACTTCCAGAGGCCTCCCCGCATAAGCTGCTAGCCAAACATATATCTTATACTGCACAGTCAAGGAATATAGATTCACATGAAAAAAAAAGGTTACAGGTGTGGCAAAAAATATGCCTTGAGTAACCTTTACCCTTGAGTAATTTTTTTCTTAGAACAGATGTCCTAAGGATGCATCACTCCTTCAGATATAGAAAAACAACAAGAGCTGTATTTTATATGTTACCAAAATTAATAAAATTTTCCACATAGTTCCTCAAGAATAAACACAAAGTGTGGCAATAGACAGAACAAGACCACTTGAGCCATTGTAAGTGATGGGATGAGGCAAGTATGGGTATAAAATATACTAATGAGCCAGCTAGACAGACTATAGCTTCATTCCTCCCATCTGTTCCAAGTCTCCTGTTCTCAGGTTTCAGCTGAAATTCATCCATCCCCTTGAAAAACAGTGCCACAGAGACAACTAAGTAAGCAGTTAGTATAAGGCAACAAGCAAATATCTGCCATGTACAAGGCAACACGAATACAAGGTGAGCAGTAAGACAGAAAAAATGGGTTCTATTGCACATTTGCAAAGACTGCAACAAAACCCAGAAGACTACCCTCTGGACAAGTATGTCACCACTGCAAGAGCACTGAAAAATTTCCCAAGGCAGCAACAGAATTGAAACTGAAGGTATTTCTATTCCATCTTGATTTGGCATCAGTGTTTTCCTAATCCCATAAATGCAAGGAACTAAATTTAAAACAGAACAAATTTGGAAACCTCAATTTGCAGAAAACTAACTACAGGAAATTAACTTGCAATAGGGACAAATTAAGAGAGTCAATGCCAGGGCTATTGTAACCAGTTAGAATACACAGTTGATAATATTAAATGACCAAACAGGATCACCTTTTCTGCTGGCAACTAATATTTACATTGGCTGAGCTCTAACAGAACTGCAGCTTCACCTTAAACGGTGAATGCTGGTAGACAGCACGCTCCCTCTCACCCTCTAGAAGAGATAATATGGCATGAAAAGAACCACATACAAACACTCCTTCAGTCTTATGCAACTAAAACTACTGCAGAACATCACAAATTGAACATCTAAATACGACTTAGTTATCTGGTTGCACAAAATGTGACTTCACGTTAGCTGTATGCTACAATGCATTCAGTAACAATACCTGCTTAGTCAGTCTTTTCATCTCTCCCCATCTCCACAGACCCATATTGATCCTGACAAGGCTACCAACGAGGCTGCTTTTTGTAAGATCTGGCTAGATTTTTTGTCCATTTCTAAATGCTGCCACGCGAAATAATTCTACTGATCTACTGAAATAATTCTACTGTTGGTGATAGTGCAGATTGCTTATGCAACTCAATGTTTTCCCTTATCATATGATATTCCAATATGTTTCAAAATCTGAGCTGTGTGGAGCCAGCAGTCTAAATGAATATGGGCTGCTAATGATTCCTGGATAAACAACCAAATTTCACTAATCAAAGAAATCATTTGCATTTTAGAATGTCTCACACATTCAACTTAGATATGTGCAATAAGGATTAGCTAAGAACACCAAAACAGCCCTTACTAAGAAATAAAAATAGTAACAAACAGTGCTTTATCACAGGAAAGCCTTTCTGAAAGTGACTTGCAATTCCACAAAACTGCTGCTTTAAGTGACAACAGTTGATGCAGTGACTTCAACTATTAGCACTGTCTACAGATAGTTGTATTACTGGTAAGTGACACATACATTAAAAACTTTTGCAGAAACTGAGCTAACAAATTCAGAATTAGTGTAGGTCTCCCCATTACTTCTTAGTAGTTCAAACAGTTTCTATTATGAGCTTAGCAGCTTGCATACATTCCTTGTAGAACTGCATGATGACAAGATTCAACAACAAACAGTACATGTTTGAAGCAACCTTGAAGCAACCCTAGCTACTTTAGCTTAAAATCAAGAGGCCACTCAAGCCATGTCAATTTGAGAGGCAGTGATAAAAGATCAGAAATATAAATATTTTATCAGCCAGCCCATGTCAATGGAAACTAGCAGATGTGGTACAACATCTAGGCCTCCATGAAGAAATCTTCATGAAAATTAGAAAACTAATACAAGCTTTCCCAAGCTATCTAGTTTCAATAGCATTTTTCGAATCTCTCGTCCTGGACAAAGCTCACATTCTGCATATCTTTGTATTATTACCTCATATTTATGACCGTTGAACTTCACCAATTCCAATCAATTTATAGCAAGGATAGAGATCAATATATTCTCAAAAACTGTGTGGAAAATAGCTGATTCAGGACAGACTTTAATGCCATCACTACCTGCAATCCATGCATAACTGTTATTAGATGCCAGAAAATTCATGCATGAACTCAAATTTTGAGGCATTCACAGGAAACAAGTTCAGAGCAACTTATTTAGAATGCAAAGCACTTCAAAACAGAAATGGCAAGAAACACTGTGTGATAAAGTAGATATTTCATAATGTATATATGTCAATAATATGAGTAGATACATAAATAACATTTTTTTTAAATCTCAAAATTTAGGATTAGCCCTACCCTCAAGGCCTGTATCTTGTAATGAAATTGGAAATACAATCATACAGAGCCATATGAACACTGCTGCAAATTCCATTTTGTATAAAACCATACAGTAAACAAAAACTATGTAGAAAACATGAGGTAAACTAACTGACACAAACATATTTTAAACTAAAACCTCTTGGCTCTCTAAAAACTTGGCAAGTTTGTCTTAACTCTAGGAATTACTGTCACAGTAGATTAATCAACAAGAAAAAGCAGTCATGGGAGTATTAGCTATTAACTTAATTAACAGTTAAAAAACAGTGGTCACAGTGATGTACTGTATCTGCCAATACCATACAAAGAATTTAAGTTTTATAAATTGAAAAGCTGCACCTCTAGAAGCACTCTCATAATACACTCTCCCTGAATCAGAACGTTTTAGTAGTGTACCAAGTGTATTTAACTGAATCACTAGATGTTGCTTTTTTATGTTCACAGTTTATTGCTCATAGAGGCATGGTACCAAGCATCTGTAAGTCACCCTAGGCTGGAAGATGGAGACAGCATTATAGCAATATGCAGAAAATTAAACATTTGTCTTGGCCACTGGCATCTAAGGCAGAGAAAAAGTTTGAAAAGGCTTGAGGAATGAAGAATTTACACAGTATGTGCACTTCTAAGACATTAAAATCTTTCTAGTTACAGACCACGTGGGGCAATCTGTTGCAAAGGAAGTCCTTGCTACAAAATAAAAATAAGCCTTCTAAGCTAGAAACATGTCCAACATCATGGAACAAATTATCAAAACTGTATGAAAATTTACAAGTCTGCTTCTGAACAAACTAAATTCCAGAACTGAGCTTGTATCAGAAATTACGTTGAATCAGACAACAGGACATAAGGACAATAGCCTGTATATAAACAAGCATTATATACCACAGCTCTGAACTGTGTTAGAACAGCAGCTCAAAAAACAAGAGCCTACATCTGTTCGTTTAAATTATTATATACTTTATCAGTAAAATAAACTAAAAGTTCCATACACCCCATGAAGACAAATGCTGAGAAATGTGAGAATTATACTCTAGTTATACAAAAATTATTTTCTGTACATATGTTAAGTTTCTTTGGTCCTAAATGAGGGACCAGTCCTTTCAACAGATGCAGAAGACCAATATAACATTTGAATCCTAAATTAAGAGTCACACCATTTCTTCACTTCTCTGACCCAGCCTAATGTTAGTTATCTTTCTGTGAAGAGATAAAATCCATACAGTGCTAAGGCATTTAAGGAAAGCCATTTTACCTTGGAAACTAATGTCATGCACAGCAGGAAATATATATACCATTGTCTGAATAATTTAAGTGGGTTGATGTACTGAAAATTCACTGTTAATCTTCTCTCTTCAAAGGAAATAAGGTATAACAAGAAGCAGCACTTATGGAGACAAAACACTGCTTGAATTAACTACTGCTTAGTAAAATTGATCATCTTTGCAATATAAATCAAAAGAAGACCAAAACCAGATAAGTTTATTCTGCTTTGAGAGCAAATTTTACAAGCTCTATAGGAGCTTGTGAAGTATAGTAGCTTGTATAGTAGCCTTCCTACTTTTATTGCTCTCAACCTATCCTTCTCAACCCTAATGGGTTTTCATTCATCTAGGTGAAACAAAGGGAAACTGCACCTCTGACCAGCTTCACAGTGGACAAATGAGACACCTTAACGCCTACTCGAGCAAAACCCCACTCTTCTGTCTGCTGAACAAACACACTTGTAATGTAGCATGATCTGCTGTTAACTTTTTAGTCAGAGCTCACAATAAATACTTTTAGTAGTTGCTATTACTGTTGCTATGCTGCAGAAGTCCTAGAACATTTTCTTTCAACTATCTTTTTATTACAAGAATATCCTTTCTCTTTCAGTAAAATAAACAACATTTGTTGGATGTTTTGATCTTAGTTGGAGCAGCAAAATCTTATTAAAAATCATAACATACTTCACTAATGGGTAACTTGTTCTAAACATTTGTATCTCACCTTTGACAGAAGCAACTTCACACAGGAAACATGGCCCTCATAGACTGCTGATAAGAGTGGTGTAATATTATGTTTGTCTGGAGCCTGTAAATTGAGACACAGTTATTTGAAACACAGTTTCAGACAGCATTAAAAGGTTTCGCTTAACTTCATTTTGCTTTTGTCAACCACAGAGTGAAGTTAAGGATTTCAGAATAGTTTCCAGAAATGCATTCCTTCAGATTTTTTTTTTTTTTACTCTGCCTTTTAAAAATAAGTGTTTTTAAAAATCAGTCAGGGAACAGCACAATAGCTCTTCCATCAGTCTACGTGGCATTCCAGAGTTCTACTTTTTTTTAGGCCAATGATAAAATTTGCAAGTTTTCAGCTGAAAAGTTTTGCCCAGTTTAAGAACAGTACTCCCAATTCTCCCACTTTTCAGACAGTCTGGCTTCAGAAATCCATTATGGCTGGAAACATTCACTGTGCTTTCTTCTCCTCCTTAACCTATGATTCTGGAAAGAGTAAGAAGTGTAGTAACTGAAATTTTCTTATTTTTTCCTCCAACTTGTGCTGAATTGGTAAAACACCTGAGGAACTACTAATCTTCCTAGGCACCAATAAGAAAATTCAAGCTGTTTTAAGGTCTGAAGCTAAAATGTCTTATACATTAATTTTAGGCAGGTATTCTGAAGCACGGCATTTGGGGTATACGGTTAGAGTATATAGAAACTTCATGGAAGACTGTTTTGAAGTGCCAATACTGCTCAGCCAAAATTTTTCATGACACAAAGCCATGCATGTCAAGCTACAGCAAAATGACAGTTCGTGCAATAAAAATGTCTCAAATCAATAAAATAGAAAGACAAGCACTCCCATTTAAACACAGTTGATCCTTGCCAAGGATGCATTGCAATGTCTTCTGAAGTCCCTTTCAACAAATTTAATGTGCATTTCATGTCACCCTTTAGATATGATTGCTGGTTCTATTTTTCTAATCATCGTCAAATGAAATTTAATTTTTGTAGACACAGCTTTTCCTAATATGTTTCCAAGTGTTAGAATATTTAACAAATGTAATCTTAAGCTTCTAACCTTTAGGAGAACACCTGTCAGGCATTCTTAAATGAATCAAATTGCTGTTTTATCCAACTCCTCCAGTAACCATTTAAGCACTTATACCTATCCTGTATGTGGGTACATACGTTAATATCAGCTCCTTTCAATAGCAGGAATTCCAGAATCTCAAGCTGTCCACAGTCTGCTGCGTAGTGAAGAGGCTTCCTCCCACCTTCAAGTGTCCGGTTGACATCTTCACCCTTCAGTGTAAACAAACACAAGCAAAATTTAAAGTTATCACACCAAAAAAGCTTGAAAAAATCTAACAACTTCAAATACACCGGAGAATGTTCCATCCAAAATTTAAGTCGTTGCCTAATAAAAATCAAAATTAAGTTGCTTGAATTCCTTTTTCTCTACACCTACACATTTAGAACTACATGATAGCCGCAGGTTCTCCTTCCACACTGAATTTCAGGTTTAGTGAGTGCCCAAGCACAGTAGGTAACTTGACAACAAAAAGTCATTATAGTATGTGGAAAATGCCCATGTTTGCTTGTTTTGCTTCTCCTGCCCCTAACTGGGATCTTAGTTATCTGGCTACTCTAAGTTACTTTCCCTGCTTTTACAGATGCTGAGAAGCTACATGTACAGAAATAAGTCAGCATCGTAACTACTAGCATATAGACCATCCATAATCCAAAAAGCAATTACAAAACTTCACTTATAAGTAGCATCCACCAAATCTGTAATATGACACAAAAAGGTCTGAAGGCAGTTAATCAAATCAGGGAACAGGAAGTTATATTCTAATGCAGCTCATAATAGTAGATTGAGGCATCCCTTAAGATGCAAATTAAATTCAATTCAGTGAATGCCTAATTAGCTTTGTTTCTTCATCTTGGGTTGTGCAACTAAGGATAAACTGATTTAATGCACTTCAGCAATGATAAGAAGTTACTAAACACCAAATACTGACAGGCCATATGGTAATCTCTTGTTCGTTTGTGCAATTGAGCTTAGTATTTCAGGTGAAAGCTAAATTTAGCATCTTACCTCAAGTTTTGTGTCTCCACAGAAAAGCGATCAAAATAATTTCAGCTGCATCACCAATTCATACTTCTCTGTAGAACCTCTGCAGTCCCCTTACTCCTGTCTCAGCTCTCTTCTGAGAGTGGAAGGATAGACTAGTAGATGGAAATCTTATTCTATGCTTGATGTTGTATATTGTCACAACTTTATACTGCAGGCCAGTTAACAAGAACACCTTGCCTGGTGTTCAGAATTCTCCTCTCCTTGCTAACAGGCTATTTGACTCTTCCCATAACAAATCCCAATGAAAGTCAAAGCAGCACAACAGTGTTTAACTTCATGTGTTTAAATAGAATACTTTGCATTTTCTGGTCTCATAAATCAGGACTTCGCAAGAACATTCAGTAGCATGAGAGCTTCAAAACACTATGAAGGAAAAATCTCTGTAGGTGATATTGTTACTGACCTGAGACATGACTAGGGCTTATGAAGCATGTTGGACACCAGAAAAGAGTTAGTTTTAACTAACTTTAAATAGCTTTAACTATTATTTATGGTTTTCAGAACAGCAATAAGTTGTACCTCTAAACAGAGTCCACCACAGCTCTAGCTATGGATACTCAATGCTGTACAATAACATGTAAGATATTAGTAAGGTTACTGAAAGTCTAACTATCTTTGACAACTTCACTGCTGCACAAGTCCTGTGATGCAACTTCTCCCTTACTTTGCTGATTTTCAGTACAGATCATTGGCTGGGATACGTTAACAATTGTGTTCCAACAACAACAACAAAAAAACACAAAACAAAAGAACCCCACACTCGTCCAGATCACAGTACACTAACAGCACAAAAATAGCCTCATCAGTCTAAAAAGCACATAAGGAATCTGCATACTTTGCTTGAATAGGGAGTTAAGCTCTACTTATTTTTATTTGCACCTCACCCCTTTTCATTGGTTTAAAAACAACTAGCATTTGAACAGCACATGTATGCAAATAATACCTGAAAACAAGTTCTGAAGTATCTAATGTCTGCCACATGTGAAGACAGGGTAAGTTAGGGGATTAGGGAGAGGGTCATGAAAGTTAACTCTTGGGACATCACATAGTAAAGCTTCATATTCAAAAAGTTCATGGTCAAAAATGTTTTGTACTTTAGAATCATCATGTGTTAAGATTAAGACAGTCCAAAGCTCACCTTTAAGTGTCTAAACATTCAGCTGCTTGGCTTACACTACAGGATATCTTTCTTTTGAAAGAATATATGACAGATTCTTCTGCGCTCTTCTAAGCTAGTTGCAGGAAAAAATCCTGCTGGACAATGAATTTAATCACTCAAACACCAAGTTTTCTAGGATTCCTTTAGAGATTGTACAGGCTTGCTTATAGGTAAGTACTTCGCAAGAAGTCTCCAAACAAAGATGCGCCAAAAAGACATGATGTGGATTTGAATACAAGCACTAAGCAAGTGCATTAGCAGCATCCAAACACAAACTATAGCACCAAAATGTTTCAGTCTGAATTAACGTAACCAAGATACACTATCATTTACAATAATAAACTGAAGAACAAAAATGTACTTCTAGATTCTGTAACAAACAAAGCCATATATCCATATTTTTCGTGTTTGTGAAAAGCCATTGTACTATGAAAAGCCCACTGGATGTTATAAAGTTTCATTTGGCCTTCCCCATCCCCACTCTAAGACACACAGAAGTAGGAAGGGAAAACAAATAATTGACTTCATACACAAGGATCAAATCCTATAACAAGTAACTTTTTTAAATGTAGTTTATAACATGTCAGAAAAATTGTAGAACTCTTAATAGATAATTTCTTTCTGGCTTATAGATCACCTGCTTATACTGCATTCCCAGCTAATAGAATGTGAACATCAGAAAGGACACAACTGATACAGAGCAGCAGTCTCTGGAGTGGGGCACGTATGCCTGGAGGGGTGTGCAAGATAATCTACTGGGGGGTGAGGACATTTTTTGCACCGTAACTGAGGTGTAAAAACTGTTTATTTCATCCTTACCACATCCTTTAATTTCTATTTTGGGTCTTACATGCATAATATATTAGCACAGCAGTACATGTATATAACTTACAAATAAAAAAGTAGTACATGTATATAACTTATAATTTATTAGTGGTGGTTGTTCAATTTTATTTTTTCACAGATAGGGGTGAACAATCAAAATACTGTGAATACCACTGGTCTAGAGTTCTATCCATACACATGGAAACAATAAGTGAACTCTTTCAGAGGGCGATTAAACTGTTCCAATGAAGGTTTTACAGGCTAAACAAAAAAACCCTTAACCTTACCCCCCCCAAATTATTAGGATTAAAGACCAACTGTTATAAAACTCAAAAATACCATTATAATTCCACTTTTGCAGAGAGAAAGTGCCTTTAGGCATGGAAATGTTGACTTTTAATAGAATTTCAATTAAAGATATAAAGCTTCAATCTTAATGTACACCAGCTGTCATTTATGTGCTTAAATAAGTCTGTACATGTAAGTTTCATATAAGATCACCAATAAAATGGGAACATCAAAAGACTGCTTGAACCCTCATGATTCAAACTGGCAGTAGGCTGCTGCCAAAGACAGCAGTCACCACAGCTGCAACAATAAGCTTTTTACTTGGCTAGACAGTGATGTGAACATATCTAACATCCCAGATAATGTTGTCAAAGATCATCTAAACAAGATGCTGTGCTCCTTTAAACTTCAAATGTACAGCCCTGTGAGTATTGATTTTTGTCTTCAGTGGATGAGTACTCCACATTGAATTTTCTTGTTCTTTCATTTGAAGTATCCTGGTTAGTAAGCCAGGTAGAGGTGTTGACTTGTAGGCAGATGGGTTCTCAGTTTCAGAGAGGTCAGCTATGACAGGCCACATTTTGCACAGTAAACACATTTTATCTATACAGTAGTGTCTAAAAAAATGAACAGGTACTAGAAAATTCAAATATTCACAACTGCAAAGAAACTTTGTATTGTAGCTATAGCAACAATTTCCAAATCCCAATTCACATCTTCACAGGATACGAAGAAAGAGCGTAAGGTCAAGACTCGGGTCTACTCTCTAAGGCAGCTCTGGTGAAGACATGGCTAATTATGTCAACAGAATGAGATGAGGAGCTCAGCCAAGCCCTGCTAACAGGCCAAGACTGGAAATAGAACAGAAAGTAATTCCTTATGTATGTTAGCCAAAAAGCATCCCAACAGCTCTAGCAGGAAGTTTTATAAGATTATTTTTGTCTTCTGGAGTCTAACAGAGCAGAAACAAGATTAATAGTTATAAGGGTACTTTGAAGGAAACAAATCAGAATGAAAAAGAGCCATACCAACTTCAAAATAAAATACACCTTCACTCAAAGGCCACACTGCTCCTGAAGAAAGGTTATTTCCACTTTCTGTAGTGGACCTACAAATTTACTAACAACTGTGCAAATGCTTGTGCAAAGCTGGGGAAAAGAATGTGCCCTTGCAAAGGGAAATGATCACTTCTTTTAATAACTTTCCAGTACACAGAGTTCACTTAGTCAGACGTTTGAGATTAAGTCTGGCGTAAACCACATCAGTAATGTTTTTCTTTGCTGATCAAAGACCTAGGGCACCAGCTACTTACTAACATTAAAAACTGGTTCAACACACAAAACATGAGAACCAGCAGTTAGCAGGTATCTACTTTAATCCCCTCTACTAAAATCTGATTACAGGTTAAGAAAAGCCTCTCTGTGAATCTCCACTTACTATACAAGACAGAATAAAAGATGTTTACAACACAGTCATCTTATGTCCTACTTAGAAAACTCACATACACAGATAACTAGAGAGTATTCATTTAGAAAGACTAAGTAACAGCTTTAATTGAAAACTACCTACCAACATTCAATAAAAGACAGGAAAGTAAAAACTGAAAGCTCAGTTTCAAACACTTAAAAAGTCTTCTCTGCTTTCGAAATAGCTTACAGTAGGGTTCATCATGAAAGCAAGTATCATGTTAACTTCCTGTAACGGTAGAATTAAATCCTTAAAAAGATCTGTTCAAACTTAATTTCTTGAGTACTGTCCAAATTACTTACTCTTGAACTTAGTTCTCTCACTAACCTCTATTAAAGGACTTGGGAAGCATGCTTCATGCAAAATCTGAGTTTAGTGAAAGATTTTGAATGACAATCTTAGATTGTCAGAAGTAAGAGAACAGAATCATAGAAAAAGCAAGGTCAGCAGTGATCTCAGATCTCAACCCTCCTGCTCCAAGCAGAGCTATCCTTTAAGTTTAACCAGATTGCCTGGGGCCTGGTTCATTTCAATGCTGAAAAACAGAAACACTCGAGACTTTTACACCACCTTTCCCAGTGCTTAACCACGGCTGCTGTGAATTATCTTCCACCTTGTGTTCAATCAGTTTCCTTTTGTGACCACTGCATCCTGTCCCGTAGCTGAGCACCTCTGAGCAAAGTCCAGTTTCATCTTCTTTATACCCCCACATTTAATACTGAAAGGCTGATATTAATCCCCTTTCTAACATCTCTTAAAGCTGAAGAAATGCTGTCCTCATATGCCAAAATCCAACCCCTCTTCAACACCAATACACGGCTCTTCTCTGTCCTCACTCCAGTTTATGTCTCTTGCAGCAAAGAACATCATGCTGAACACACTAATCCAGATATGGGCTCAGAGGTGCTGACAAGAAGGAAACAACTGCTTCTGTCAAATTTGCTGGACTCTTCTCTCAAACACACTGGACTTGTTAGTACAGTGTGCAGGCAGCCTTCAACAATGAAAGGGCACACTATAAACTTGGTGCAACCTGTGTTCTCTCTAGGAAGCTGTTTCTGAGTGAATTAATCCCCAGCTTGTACTAGCACATGAAAGTTACATCATCCCCAGAGAATGACTCTGCATTTGTCTTGTTAAAATCGGAGGTTCTGTCAACACATTCCTCTAACTTCTTGAGCTCCCCTCTGAACAGCATTCCTACTTTCCATGTTATCAGCCAATTCTCCTCAGCCTGGTGTAATTTGCTGACCTGAGCAGTGTTTCATTCCACCATTTCAGTTATTGATGAAAATACCACGTAGTATCAGCCTCAGGACCAACCCTGAAAAAGAACACCAGGTAAATAGCAGCCACTGAGCCAGACTGACAGAACCATTTAGGTTGAAATGGACTCAGCTCTCAGTCTAATCTCCTGAATAAAGTAGGGTCCACACTGCATTAAGACCAGGCTGCCAAAACTCTGTCTAGTTAGGCCTTAAAATCCATAAGGATATTAGTTGGAACCCCTCTTCCTGTGGTTAACTATCTGTAGTGGAAGTTTTGTATTTTATACAAATGAAACCTCCCCTATTCCCATCAAGAACAACAACAAAAAAAATCAGAAAAATTACAAAGAGCAATCAGGTTGGTCAGGAACGTTTTGGCTTTGTTAGTCTGCGATGGCTAGTCCTAACCAATGTAATGGGTCTAAAAAAGCCTTCCAGGAGGATATGCTACACAGACTTCCCAAGGACTGAAGTGAGGTTGACCAGCCTTCCTTTCTCACCCTTTTGGTAGATGAGTATGACATGCTTTTTTGCATGGGAGTTATCTATCATTCCTTGCCATGACTGACAGGTCAGGGTGAAAAGATGACAAAAAGGCCTCAATGATGTCAGTGCTTCTGGTTGCACACTACCAGTCACATGGATTTGTAGGCACCCCTTTTAAGTGATCCCTGACTCTAACCACAATAGAGAGGATTGCTTCTAACCCAGACACTGAGCTAGGCACAGGAGCCCACAAGGCCTGACAGCAGAGCTTACTTATAAAGAAAGAGGGAAGAACTGCATGGAATATCCAAGTTTTTTTTCTTTTTTTTCCCCCCTCATATCATATCATCACCAGGTCATCTGCAGGCCAGCATATTCCTTGTTGCATCTTTTCTTGCCACTATACCTACCACAAAAGCCCTGGCTGCCTCATGCCCTTTTCTACTTTAACTACAGTGAAGCTTTGGCTTTTCTAGTTCCATCCTTGCATACCCTTGGAAAGCTTCTGCATTATTCTTGGGTTTCAACACCCATACTTCTACTTTTCAACAGCCATGCTTCTACTCTTCCTCTTTGTAGTTAAGACTTAAGAGAGGAGTTCACTGTACAACCATACTGCTCTCCTGTCATACCTGTCGGATGTTTCAGAATAATCTGGAAGGGTCTGCACCTTAGCAGCTGCCTTGAATAAGTTCTGCTAAATTTCTTTATTCTTTTGCAGTCCAAGTGATAACAATGACTCAAATTTCACTGTCTACCTCTAATGAATATTATGACACCAAATGAGCAAGTTTAGTTATAAATTACATTCTAATGCTCGCTATTTTCCAGGGAAATTATTTAACCACAAACTGATGCTACCCTCTAGAACAGCCCTTACGTTTTCTGTAGGCTCTGATACACGGACTGCATTCCACACCTGCCTTGATCTAGCTCTGCCCACTAACTCCCTCATGTCTCAGTTCCTGTCAGCTTCAAAAGCATCAATACCTATGGCCAACTCAGCTAGAACAAATTTATCTAGTGTCACTAAAGCATACCTACAGCATACTCCAAATGCTTCAACCACACACTTACTTTGCAGTGGCACTCCAGCCAAGGCTGAGCCAGCTATTCATGTGGGCATTGTGGTTTGCCAGTAGTTTTGCTCTAGAACATTACTGCCATGCTCTTAATGTCTCAACAAACCAATTACTTTAACACTCATTTCTTCTTGTGTAACAGTTACAGTACCACTACTCAGTTCCACAGTTTGATGCTTTCCACTCCTGCATCAAAATTAGTGGCTGAAGAATGAATCTAGTGCAGCAACTAATCAATCTTAGAATTAACTTGATAATTCCATCTTTCCAAATAAACCTGTTTCTTCATCTGATTCACCACTTGGCACTCAAACATAGCAGAAATAAGTAGCTGGGATTTACACTGCCGTTCTTCCACAGGAATAGAAACTGAAACTGGTGACCTCATTAAATCCTGTTGCATAGGTTAACTGGATTAGTAGAGCAGTATCTGCAATTCTGATGGCATTAAAATGCTCTTTCAGATTTAGAAACAACTCCATATCCCCATCTGTACTTATCCTATCATGCAGAAATAACTCTGTCTCCCCACTTCATGCATTCCCTTCCTTGAAATTTCAATAAAGAAAACCAGATTCAATGCACTTAGATGTCCTTTAAATGCAGGAAAGCACCCTATAGGAGCTGCACTACTGAGTAATGCCAGACTCAATTACCCTGGTAAAAGATGGACTCTACAAGCCATTTCATTACCCCAATGTCTTTGCATACAAAGGATGGCCATACTTAGAGTGTTAGATAACTGTCGTTTTATATAAAGCAGTAACTTCATTGATGAAGTCTGAGTGGTAAAGAAGACTAAGAAATCCTCTTTCTATAAAGAGAAGTTTAAGCCCTATGGATTAAATATTTAGAAAAATCTTATTGCATATTGCAAACACTACTTCCAAGCATGTGATATTTAGCTATCTTTCCCATAGGCCTTTGTTCACATTGACTAGATTCATTTTTAAAAATTCAAACAAAACATTCAATGAGTTTTAGTTTATCAGGAACATTTCAAATCAATCTCACTGTACATATCTATAACAAAACGTATTAAGATTTCAGTTCATGGTAAGCATGAAAAAAGTAGCATCTCAAGCTTTGAATATTTATGTTCTCCAGGTGTAGGAACAACGGGCAAATACTTGAGAATAAAAGAGAACAAAAATGTGGATATTTTACATTTTTGTTCCCTTGCCACATCGTGGTGTATGACGATATCAGAAGGATCACGTGTAACATTCCTTTATACAATGTTAGTGACATTTTGCACTTTCAAGCGCATAGTCTTAGTGTCAAACAAAATCCTCCAGAAATTTTATGCCAGAAAAAAAAAAAAAAATGAAAACAGGAGAATTTCCATGCAGCATCTGCATTTTATGTTCTGCATGAGATGTCTTTAAAGAAAACTATTAGGTAACTAAGTAAGCTCTGACACTCCCAATAAAAGTGATGGAGGTGACCTCTAACTGAAAGGTAAAATCTTTGTTATTTTGTGATATTCTGAATCCAGAGATCCTCTTCTGAATTAAAATACCATGGTCAGGTGTCCCAATTTCACTTAAACTTTGTAAAATGAAACTATTGGAACTAAATTGTAATTTAAGCTGTCGAATACAATCTGAAGACACATTTCACATTAAAAGAAGTTATGCTGGTATCCACTGAATGAAGTGTCTTTCCTTACAACCAGAAGTCACACCTAACCCATTGCCTGAAAGAGTAAGTTTTATGCTTTTAGGTAAAATATAGATAACATAAGCTTTAAAACCACATAATAGTGACACAGTCCTCAATCTTCTGAAGGGAAAGTAAGTTTGTACAAACCACACCTGGGAAAAAAAACATTAGCCATATTTTCAGAGTTTAGCTGACAGTCTTGCTTTCTCACAATGAGGAGGAGCACAGGAGGGAACTCCTGTGTATTCATCTTCCACCACTACTCTCCTTCCTTTTCTCAAACTTTGAATAAGAGGGTGTAAACTGACTCATTCTCCAGTATAACTTTTTTTTTTTCCAAATTCATCCATATAGGGAAAGGCTTTTTGCTAAAATATCCCCACATAGGCACTCTGAAGATAAAAATACATTTAGCTATCTTTGTAATTCTAATTCTACTTAGACAATAGCTGTATTTTAAGAATTTAAGCGGAAGTTCACTGCCTAACCTGTATTTCAGTTTTATGTTCATAGTATTTTCAAATGTTTACTACTGTGACTGATTTAATCCAAAAGTTACCTCTCCAGCACCACAGATCTCAACCCCGCAATTAAAAGTCTTCAAGGACAAGGCAAATACAACTAAAATTTTCCTTTTTTTTTTTTTATTCAATCATCCTACAAGTTCTGAAATGACTATGAGTTCAAAAACATAATACTTGAAGCAAAAGCTTCTGTCCTTATTCTACATGCTTTATCATTAAAAACATAAGATGCTACACTAACCCACAGGTCATAAATACTTGAGGTAGTGAGAGGAAACTCAAACATCACACTTCCTGAGACATGACTAATAATCTAAAAATATAAGGACAGTTTAATCTTACAAGCTTGTGAGTTTACTAACTCACTGAATCACAGACTATTTGAGGCCGAAATAGAACTCAGGGGGTTAGCTAGTCCAACATCTTAAAATTGGTCCAATCGGATCAGGTTGCTCAGGACATTGCCCAGCTGAGACCCATGCTGAGACCCTCTTAGGGCATAGGATTCCACATGCTCTCTACACAGCCCTTCCCAGGGCTTGATCATCTTCATATTGAACTATTTTTCCCCTTATACCTAAATAGAATTTCTCACATCCCAGCTGGAACTGTTACCTCTTACACTTTCAGCGTGCACCCCTATGCAACCTTCTCTGTATCCCTCCCTTGGTACAGAAAGACAGTAACTTCCCCCAAACCCTTGCCTCTGAACACATTCGTATATTTTATCGCTAGGCTTTCGGCCCCACTACGCTGTAGATCCACATCTTCCTTTTGTTATCGATATACTAGCCCCTTCTAGTGCCCTTCAAACTCCTTGATAGTTTCAACTTCAGCTGAACTTCAGTTTTCATACCTCCACTCCCTGCACATTTGTGCAGTGTTTCTGCATTCCTTCCCGTAGACCATTTCACTTTAACCTTCTAACTGTTATTTGTTACAGATTCTGACCCGTTTGCTGTTTCTGAGTAACAGCCCTTGAAAGCGCTCTCTCAACTCAATGTTTCTCATGATGTCACAAGTTGGTCTCAGAATGCAAAGAAAGGCCCCTGAAGCATGTTAACCTTCTGTACTTGGGCAGGCTGCAGTATTGCCTCATCTATACTCAAATACCACCAAAAACTGAAGTCTCATCTTGTTTGATTGTAATAAAGTTTTATAGCTCGTCTCTCCCGATTTCCTCCAGCTTTCAGTTGCTTAAGCACAGAACTCAAGCCTCAAATACCCCGGTTTTCAATTAACTTCCTCTAAAGTTTCAAAACTAAAACTGAACACTGAATTCAAACAAACAGGCTTCACTTTTACCAGCACAAAATCTAAGCTGATGCTTATCACTGAATACTCAAGACATACTACCTCAGTTTTCTCACTACTGAAACTTTCCTGGGGCTTACATACAGAAAGCCCCGAATCCTCATGTGACCGTATGGAGAAAGCTCTTTTTTCAGGCTCCCCCATGAGGGAGGCCTTCCATTTTATAACCCTTGTTCTTACCTAACGACTGCCAATGAGCTGATTCACATGCTGCTAACCACAACTCAAAGCTAGATTTGCAGACATCTATTGTTCCAAAATTCATATTTCTGTAATGCTGTCAGGCTTCTTTGCCTTTTTTTTTTTTTTCAGAATATCAGATCTTAAGTACAGAGCTCACTATGTAAAATATTCACTTGGTCTGAGCTTTAGGCCTTCAGTTCAGTGACCCTACAACATTCAAGTCTTTGCAAGTAATACTGCAGTTCAACTAAACGTTTTCTCCTTACAGAACAGTCTAAAAAAGCAGCACTGACTTTGAAGCAGTAGTTTTCATTCCTGCCATGATATAAACCGATTTGGCCAAAATCCACAAGCACTTTCAGAGGTCCTTGGAGATCACCAATAGAAACACCCGTAAAATGAATTCAATAACTCAGGACTAATGACTTTTCCCCAAAACCTTATTTCTAGATTTCAAGTGTTACAATTAAAATGACTTCCTGCCTCAAAACACTTTCAAGCAGCAGGGACAACAAATTAGTCTCTTCTCCTGAACTGTTTATACCATTTTCTCTTGAGATTTTGTCATAGTAACTGGAATGGAGTACAAGGATGAAGCAGTTTCTGCTGGATAGAGCAGAGAGGTTACATATCTGCATCTATTACTGAAACTCTCTTCTGAATTGGTACAACAGACATATCCTCACATCAGCTGTCCTAATAGAAGCCTGAAGCTAACTGAATCACTAGTCTAGCACTTCAGACAAGAACTATTTCATAAGCTGCTCTATATTTCACCACAATCATATCCTAACACAGTTTCCACAGGCTTGTCAATTGTTATTTATTAAAAAGAAAAATAAAACAACCAGTTCATAACACAAGCCAGTGCAGAATATTGTTTAAACTTTTATACATTTATTCCGTAAGAGAAAATCTTGACGTACAATGACTTTGGGATTGCAGAACTAAGAACTGGGCAGAGCAGACAAAAAGATACGAAGTCCCCATATCCACTCAGACTTATGTATTAAAAAACTACATAGCAAACAGCTTCTCAAAAGAGGAGGTCTAAAGAGGAACTAGTTTCCTATATTCTACTCAGCAAAATTACCAAGTCTCAACTTTTCTTTTCTCTGTCTCCTGGTTCACAAGAAAAAATGACCTTGTTGCTACAGCCAATATTTAGCCTAAGAGTAGAAATAGTGAATATTTAAGTAACTAATAATTCAAAGTTTGAGAAAAAGGGAAAGGGTAAAAAACAGTAAGTGTTGTGATTCGTTTATGATTTTAAAGCAGATTTCTTCAGTTAAAAACCAACATTAAGTTCCTGCCAAGGCTAAGGAATCAATTCATTGTAACTGCAAGTAGGCAGTTTCCCATGGCAACTGCAACAATTTTGTGCAGGATCCAAGTTTTCATTAACATGTTCATATTTTCAGAAATTACCTATTTTCAGTCCACTAAATAAATTAATGTAATCCTGTCTCATTCTGCCTGCAGCAGGAAGACTTCTGCTTCTGCTCAGTGGTTAAGCAAATGCTGACCATTCCAGCAGTTTTCCAGTTGTGGTCGGAGTGGTCCACACACAACTGTGGTCAGAACAGAAGCAAGTGACCTAGATTTATTGTGTGGGATACTGGCTTCCACTCAGAGAATTTAAGAAGATCTAGAAGCTTGTTGTTGTTTTGTTTAAAGACTTGAAGCAGCTCCATTAGCTAAGCCTTTCTACTGGTAATCTTTGTGTTACTTTGTTACTGTGTAATCTTTGTTCATGATAGGAGATACTTAAAAATGCCCTTTTGCTACTCTGTATTTTTAATTTCTCTGCCTCAAAATGCCATAACCTGGAACAACAAGTAATTTTCTCTCAGCTGCCCTTTTTCTTCCCTGTTCACTTTGGGGAATATCTAGGACAAACTGTCTTTACCTCTATCTTTTGCGTCTTACCAACATAAACAGCAAAAGCGTCTCCACAAAAACCCGTAGAAAATTATCAAAAAGCAAAATTCAGTTAATAGGTATTCAGAAGAGGGCTTTTTAAATACAGAAAGTTAAATCTGTGGAAGAAACTGCAGACATCAGTAGCAAGTGAAGTTTTCACTGCTGCTCTGGATCCAACCCAGTCTTTTTCTATTAGCTTTCCTTAAGACATCCATCTGTGCTTCAGTATTTAACAAGCTGAAAAATGCAACTCAAAGAATTTCAGCATAACATTCCCTCTAAAAGTCACTGGTTTATCAGGAGAGCTAGCTGCTCTCCTGTAGACATTTTGCAGCAAGTGCTATGACCAGAGCGGACGGATGTAGACGTCCAGGTGTTTAGAACAGGTATCTACTTTATCACTGATGTATACAGTTCTGATTTAATAACAAAAAGGTGCTTAAATAATCTACTTTTCAGGTTTTGTTATTGGTAAACAAGTATTTAGCTTATCCACTTCAGTCAAATTCAATCTGAAGTTCTTTCTCTCAGTCAAAATAAAGAGTTCAGAAACAAACTGCACTACTGAGCCATGTGTATTTGTTGTTTTAATCAGCATTTTTAAAGACAAACAAACCTGATAAAAGAGTTGTTCTGTAGAACAAAAATGGACCTACTGTTTTCTAGTAAGAGCTTCTAGAAATGTGCTACAATCCCAGCCTTGTAGATATATCAGCTATTTGCACTGTTGAAAGTAGCTGCTCTCCCCTCAATCCTTAACTGTTTAGGATTTGAGTTAAAAGCAGTGGAAACTACTCAATATTTGCATTAGTAAGCGAGATGAAACAAGAATATAAGAGAAAGTTTTGCATCCTTTCTCAGCTTTTATGAATTCCTATTAAAACATTTTGTCCAAAAGTACTTGTCTTTTAGAGAGGTAACAGCTCAGGGTAATGGCAGCAACTAATTCTGACTGAACAACCTGCTGCAGACAGAGGTATTATTGCTCCGAACAAAAGATCTGGTGCAGAGGTCTACAGGTTGCCAACCATAGAAAAGAACAAGCAAGTTTTTTTCTTTGCTTAGAAAAGTTGTTAGAATTTGGAATTAAAGCTGAAGTGATTTAGTTACAGAACCAGGGCTTGTCTATCAGACCTGATTTGGAATACAGGGAACACAACTCAGAATAAAAACACTTAATTTTTCAGGTATTACAACCAAAACTTATCACCATATGCCTTTAACTTGGCCTAAAACTAGTGTCCACTCTGAAAATATGTGTTAACTGTTCATCCACTGAATACAGTGCAGTGTCCATTTTCACAGGTAACGCTGAGCTGGCCTTAAAAAACATTTTTTCCCCTCCAGAAGTGATTGGCCAGAATCCACATTTTAACAATGTTGCACTTTGACCTGATTTGGAAGATTTACCACTTCAATGGTATATCAAGCAGAAAAATATTCCAGCTCACATGGGTGACAGGGTGATTACTAAACAGCAGACAGGAACCACACTTGAATCAGAAAGCAGGTAATTCACTACTATACTATCAGCAGATTGATATAGGATGACATTATCAAATCAGAACAACCTCCCACAAAATGCCCATTTATGTAGTTTCACATGACTTTAACTCAAGCTTAATACATCAGATCATCTACTCATGGTATTCTGAAAGCAAGCTTGGATAGATAAAAATACAGCGTAACATGCTTTACCTCCTTTCCTGGTACCACAAAGTTAAAATATAAAACCATTTAGAGGTTCAGTAAGAGGATTCAGGAAGTTTCCATCATTAGACCATTGCTCCAGAAGTTAACCAGGTCAGGAAAGTCCAAAAGTAATTATTATCAAATTTCCACTTAGTTTCTACCTCTGAATTAAAGCATTTTCAGTTGTTGTACAAGCACCAACATCTGCATCTGTATTTAAATTTTTGATGATGTTGTCCAAAGAACACAAAGGAAATGACTGTTTTCCTTCTAGGAGAACAGTAGGGGCAGCCAGCTACTGAGTTTCAGGTTCCATTGATGCCAGCTTGGTATTTTGACTTCTGTGTTATCTAAAATCTACTATCGATAATTTAAGAAAAAAGGAACATGACAACAATCATGACTTCTCAAAGTTAAGGTCATACTCCACCATGAAGATATAACAGGCTAAGTGGGAAAATTGCTGTAGTTTAAAAGGTACTGAATTTTAGTTTTATAACTGGGGCTAGACATCAAAAGCATGACTTCCTTCTCCGGAATATAAACAAAGGATATATCAAAGGCAAGATCAAATGTTCTGTCAAACCCAAAGCAACAAAGTTTAGCTTAGCTTATTTACAAGTATTCGTATCACATTAGCAGGCATTATTTTTCTATACATGTTGAGTTTACATTGCCTTCCTACAGAAATGTATAAAAATACATAAAATATAAAAAACAGTATTAATAACAGAGTTCCAAGAGCTCTGACACTTAATACTGACTTTTGGTTAAATAATTCATGAAATGAAGTCATGAAAAAAAACACGTGCCCATGATAATAACTCTTCCTTAGCTAAAGAGATAGGTAATATTACTGAAGGTATTGAGAAGTTAGGAATCCAAGGAAGTGATAACCCCAAGCCTTACTTGAATATGAAGGATCCTGCAAAATTCTTTATACAGGGCGTGCTCAAACAGAAATGCAGATCTCACAGGAAGGAACTCTCCTGGCCCATGCCCCCTCCCCTTCCTTTTTTTTTTTTTTGGTAAATAGGACTTGAAACTTCCTCCTCCTAATTACATTACCTGAATCAAGCATTGGAAGTGTTTTTGAACAAATATCTTTTTTAAACACTTGTTGCCTACAGTATTTATATTCATAGCATTGTCAAGAAGTCCATTTAGAAGAGAGATGCTGATGATAACTGTTCTATAGACGGCTCTCTCTCTTTTGTCTCAAATGGCCTTCTAGCTCAACTTTCCCCCTTAAGCTAATCACTAATTTATAGGCCACAAGTGTGTTAAAAAGGATCTTCATAAATTACTAGAGTTTTAGCAAACAAAGTATCAGTTATTCAACAATAATTATCAAGACTTTGTCTCAGTTCATAAGAAACTTTGCACACAATTCTGTTTTATAAACTGACTCTGTAATTAGATACACATCTGAATATTCTTTGAACTTGCGCTGGAAGTATGACAGGCAAATCTCCAGAAAACCTTTCTACTGATGTTTTGGACCGTTCAGCTTATTAGCCCCTGCGTGCAATTACTCTATTTGATTTTCAAAGTGTAGCTGCAGGCTAAGTAAAATGATTTCACCATTGCCCTTTTGGCCTGTAACCACTAAAAGCAGCAGCAAATGTATATAAGCAAAGACAGAAAGCTAGACTGTACTATAATTCTTGTTGCAACTACAAAAATACTTTTCTCAGAGAAATGCAATGACCCATGTTGTACTGCTGTACATCTGCATTAAACTATAAAATACTAATAAAAGAACACAAAGACCATAAAAAGCCAAAGTGTCAAAAAGTACTAAAATCCAAGTCCCGCAAGCTAATTTAAAGTCACATTCAAGTGCATATACATTATAATAGTGAATTTACAAGATCATCCTTCTCTTTCCCTTCCTGCTCTACCTCATCAGGAGGCCAGCTACTTTCAGGACAACACCAAGTTATTATGTTTTTTTTGTTGTTGTTGGTTGTTTTTTTTTTTTTTTTTAGGAAAAAATTCCAACAAGAAAACACAAGTACCTTCCAATCAAACCAACAATTGAACAAGAACAGTTCCTTGTTCGATAGGACTCATTCATAGCGATTACTTTCCAAGTCAGAGAGCTACAGACCTTCACTGCATGGAACAGCACTCCAGAATAATCCCCTAAACACTGAAAGGAAACGATTGCAGAACTTACCATTGGTGGCTGCAATCAACACAGGCTTTAGCATCAGCTTCAGCCACTACTAGCATCTCAAGCATGCAATAACTGCAAACTCTTCAATACGAGCTGTGCTAATTTGTACCCACCCATCCTCACAATATACAGCAGAAAAAAAAATAATTAGCTAAAACTGCTGAAACAGCAATTTTACAAAAAACAAACCTTATATAACTAGCTGATCACTTATTGGCACTTAATTCCAATTAACAATCTTGTCTTAGTAACAGATCTTCATATCCAAACAACAACCTCTTTCCACAGGAAGGTGTTGGCAGATAAAAATAATGTCTCAGATTAAGTTCTTGCTAGGAGAATAAGAAAAGTTAAGAACAACTTAATATAAACCTTCAACTTTGGAATTGTGCCAATTAGGCAAAAGTAACTTCGTTCACACTTTTGTCCAAGCACATATCCAGAAGCTGAAACAAGCATAATCTTAAAAAATCTTAAGAACACAGGGACACATACAGAAATAAATATGTAAACAACATAATAAATATATAAGCAACATAATTCAATACATCCCTTCGCTTTATCTTTCCTCCACTTTCTCTTCTGACTTTTATATGCATCTTCACAGAGCCTTCTAGTCTCATGAAAATTCTTGGACTTGCAAAGCCTATATTTCTGAGTCAACTACGTTCTCCTTAAACTTTGGTAGTTTATTTGACCTTCATGTACCAATTCCTTACTTGTGCTTTTTGACACTACTACAAGCTCTACTCATTCAGTATTTTTACTCATGAGCCTTGCATGACTCACCAATTCCATGGTATCCAAGTCAACATTCAAGTGCCTAACCTTCACAGCTAACACAACTTTCCACCCATTCTTCCAAATGGAGACATAATACAGACCGCTGCAGAACTTTTCTCTTTGGTTTTAAGAAAGCTTAGCTCATCTTCCATATGCCCTCCTGTTGAAATCAACAGCAAATGAATCAGAGTACAAGACCTAGGCTCGAAAAACATGGATTTAAACAACAACAAAAATAGATACAGGAGGGAAAAATGGGCTTAGAATGAAGAAGGGTAAGAAGAAATACAGTTGTACCAGAAGTAAATATTTGCTCCACACCACCGAATTCTCTGATTGTTATTCATAACATATTCCTAATTTATAGTGTTGTAGTTAGCGATATGTGAGCTAAAGACTAGCTCAGACGACAGAAAATTTATCCACAGCACAGGCAATTTTCTTTCATCTGTGGAACTGAATATATTAAAGTTTTCCAGCAACAAGCATTTAAATTCAATGCTTTATTAAAAACTGGTCTTGATCACTTTATTTTTTTTTTGCAAACAGTAATTAGATACAGGATGAGCACATCAACATAATAATAGCCCACAAACAAATGAGAAAGGGCTTAATTTTTTAATTTGGGCAAGGAAAAAGACTCCTACATAGGTCACGTACTTCGGCAATCTCTTAAAGTCACCAAGAGCTTCAGGGTGCAGAACCCAACTGATTGAACAGAACTATTACAGGCCCTGACATCAACATCTCAGAGATACCACTATATCTAGCTGTTGCAGACATGTTAAGATTCTTAAAACCTCCATTTACATTTCAGGTGAAAATGACTTCAGAATCAGTTATACCCTTCATGAAATGGACAGATCAGAGAATTCTGGGACATCCATCCTGTCAGTGAGTCATACATTCCACTACAATGCCAAGTTTACATTTTAATAGACCCTATTTTCCCCTGGAAAATATTATTCTTGGCTGATTCACTCTACGTTAAGTCAGTATGACTTTCCTGACACTTGTCCTATTTTTCCTTTTAATGTTATCTTAATTGATAAGATTCAGTGGGGACAGCACATTCAACTTCAGAAAAGTCCCTTTTGTTAAGCTTTACATATCCCAACGCAAGTTCTCCAGAACTGTTTCCTACACACAAACAGTAAGAGCCAAGCTGTAGCACAAAAGAATTAAGAACTAGACATTCAAAAACTGACCAGTTTCAAAGACAGTTTGCAAACAAAGGCCACTGCACAGGTTCCTGAACAGGCCCTCTTCATACCAGGTGAGTTTGTTACTCCTTGACATTCCTATAAAAGTACTTAAGGAACCAATGCATGAACCAACAATACTTGTGACATGTCACCTGTCTTAAGACTCTTTTGAATCCCATTGGGGAAGCTAGTCAGCCACCCTGAAATGGTGTTTTCATTGACTTCATACATCTCACTGTACCCACCACCAAAAAGTAGCAGCCATGCTGTGTATTTCAGAAAACTGTTCTAGTATATTCATGGGAATTTAGTTAAGAACAACTATCATGAATACGCAACCTGCTAACAGCCTCTCTTCTATCCCATCACAGGCATTCGGTAGTACACAACTGTCTTGTTTCACAAATGAAAGATTTAGATTATCATATTCAAATTGACAAAGCAAACTGCACACCAAGTTTCAGTTTTGTTTTACTGCTTAGTTATACTATCTTAAGTGATCACACTCCAGCACACTCAGAAGTAATCATGAGAAAATGAACAGAAGGCCTAGAATACTCCACAGAGAGACAAACCCACACAGTACAAGTATTGGCACAACACTGGGGAGCTACAACACAGAAGCATCTGAACAGCTCTACAGGGGATAACCTCAGACCAGCAGCTTCAGGTCAGCACTAGTCCTGATGTGTTCCCGAACAACTGTTGGAGAGAATTTACACTTTACTCTAGAACAGCAAGGCTTTCAAGCCAAGGAACTGTTTCCATACAAGATGCAAACTGTGTGTCAATATAGCCATTATAATGAAGTGCACTCTAGCATTCAACATGTTCAGCTAAGGTAGATTTCTGTGTATTATCAATAGGGTTAAACAAATTCAAGTAATCCATCCATATGTAATGGCTACTTAAGTGTTTGCTTTCATTTAGTTTGTTCCTGAAGGAGTAGAAATATCAATTGACACTCAAAAGAATACAAGCTACTCCTCAAAAGGTAGAAAAGCTATTTATTTCTCCTTGCTAATCATTTTTCTCAGACATATTTAAGTCTCTTCTCTCACCCCTCCACAACAGACTTCAAATTTACCTGACTGCTGTCCTTTTTAGAAAAGAGCATTTCTGATTTCTAAACTATGTTTTTTTGCTTTAGTGTCTCCAGTTAATTTTGCAGCAGTCATCTTCTCTTCATTTCTCACAGAATATTCTTTTAGAATATTAATTTAAACTTTATATCCCAAAGTGCAAGGCTTTCTCAAGAATAACAACAACTTTGTGAAGGATGTATCGGTGGTTGTTCTGTTTTCCAGCCATGTGAATTATTGAAGGTCTCCTTTTTTTTTTTTTTTTGTCTCCCCCTTCCCCCCCCTTTTTGTTTTTTCTTTAAGAAGTTAAAGCGAAGACTCCCCCTCCCCACCAGAACTGCCCACTAGGCAAGCATAGCATGGCAAGTGTTTTCCAAACACATTCTACTCTCAGCCTACCATCATTTCAACCTTCCTGTCCTCTTAGCAGCAAAAATCTGGTACTTCCAAGTCTGGCACTGTCCTATCTTCTTATAGTATTAGGTTAACTGATTGGTTAAATTCATCTGTAAGCAGTGCTATGTTTAAGAAGCAACAATGCAGGGGATTACAGCAGCTCGTGAATTGAGGAATTTTCAGTTAAGTCATGGAAAGTGAAATTACTCCAGGAAAATGACATTTATTGTAGCCTATTTCTTATAAATACAAGTTTATCTTGCAAAAATCTTTGTGCCCAGCGACTGAACATAAATACTACTTAGTCTGAGAAGTCTTATTGCTAACTGGAAAACTTAGAGGTACAAGTTAATAGAGAAGTCTTTTTAAGCAATTATATAACATTTCATTTTAATGGGGAAGGAGAATAAAGAAAGGGAAAAATGCAAATACCACTCACGATAAAAAGTTCTGCAGGCTTAATATAGACTGCTCTTCTTCTAACTGGTACTTCCTTACCCACTGTTCCCTCCCCTGAGGGAATCACATTTCTCTAATCTGCGTGGGTCCTCCTCACCCATTTGAGTGCACATTTGATTCATCTGTTCCTATGAAAGCTTCTGCTTTCTTATGGAATTTTAAAAATTTGAGTGGATGTATGTGGGAAGAGTGCAGAATTCCTTCAATCCTAGCCCTGCAAAGATACCTCTGAAGGCAACATATGCTGGCTATATTCAAAAGGAAGACATCAAAGAAAGCGAACAGTAAAAATACTTTTTAATCTAGTCATCATAAAAATAGATGACACCATACTTAAAAACCTAGCATAACATACTAACTGCAGTACTTTAGTAGAAATTAACATTTACCATAAAAAGTTAACATGATTACAAGTTTAGAAATGTTGAGACTAATATTTCCTACAGAAAAGAATGAAGTCTCACAGTACTCTTCAAACCACACAAATAATCTTTCATATTTTTACCAAGTAGAAGCCAGCTGTGACTTCTAAACACAGAGATAGGAAGCACTAAAAACTTCTGTGCAAAATAACAAAGAAATATTATGTGGCATTTTCCTGTTTCATTGTCATCCCAGAGAACTACTGTTTCTGATAACATGTTCTTTCTGAAGAAAGTATCCTTAGGTGAACACAAAATCCCTTCACACTGAAAAAAAAATAATAATAATATGCAAATAGAGACTCTTCCTTTTGCCTCTGTACCCTTTGCTTGTCTAAGAACCACTGAAGTCGCAGAAACTTTCTCTAAAGAGAACAAACCATACCACTGAAAAGAAAGGTTTTCACATTATACTTTGAGTTTCACTTGATGTTTGAATCTGAATGATTACTGTTTTCTCCATACCTAGTAATCATATGAGAAGTGAAATAAAAGAAATGCTAATAATTCCAAATACAAAACCTTCATAGCTTAAAACACACAAGTGAAGAAAAGCCATTAGTGATTATTAAGAGTTCAACTCTCAAAACCTCACTGATGGCATCCATTTATACGATTATTTTCAAATCACGAGTGGTCATCCGGATAACATTTCAAGTCCTGTCACTCAGATACTGAACAAAATCAAAGCTCAAAAAACTTTATGATTTAATTGGCAGCAAAACCACACAATTATAAGCTTTTTTGTGTCCATTCAAGTAATGGGTAAATAACACTAGCACAAGAACTAAAAAAAAGGTTGGGAGTCAAAAGTTCCAGGAAAACAGAAAGTTAGAAATTTAGAAAGATGAAGACTTTAAGATACAAGACTGCCTCTCACATTGCTGGGAGAGGAAATTCTACCACTACAAAGTTATAATTCTAGCAAAATTCCAAAACGTTAAATCACACTTAAAACAGGAAAGCAGCAGGAAGAAGCTATATAACTGATAAGCAAGACAGTCAAAAAGAGAACATGCAGAACGCAGAAGATATTTTTCTGAGAACTATAGCTATCAAAGCATGATTTGACCTCACATAGTTCATTAATTTAGGAACTAAGGTGAAATAACTGAGGCTTTTCCTACAGCCAGGATGCTTATAGAGTTTTCCTGTACTCCCTTAACTCCCTTTTGTCGCTCTTGCACTCTTTTCCTCCCTTCAGGACCTCCCTTTACCTCATTTAGTTTCCTAAAAAAACAGTACCTCTGGAAACAATTGCCCTGTAAAACTTATGAGAAATCAACCAAAAAAGATTAACAAACCATTAGCAAGGAACATGCTCAGCCAAAATTTGCTCTTTAAGTTTTGTTTCCACAGGAAATCACACTAAAAGTTTACCAGCCCACCATCTGTCAGGAAAACATAGCAACTGAAAACAAAACATTATATTTCTTGCTTTACTGGAAAGTAGGATGTCTAACAGCTGAGGATAAGAGACTTATTTGCAAGTGAGGGAAAAGAATGAATGAGATTTGACCACACAAAAAATTCCCGTAGTTTATTCATCTTTTATATTAGAAACCAATCTAAAATGTAAGGTTCAAGGACTGTAGCCTTTTTTTATTGTAATCATCTAACCTTAAAAAGAATTTCCCTTTTAAAGGTTTCTAACTCACTAGCACAGGTAGAAGATGCCCTTTATCTTCACTACAGCGTCCATCAGGTTGGCTCAAACAACTTTCTGTGTTTGACTTTGAACTGAAGTGGATGAAGAGCAATCACATTTGCTGTATCAGCTAAAGAGCCATTTGGGAAGGGTCAGAACATTTAAAAAAACAAGAACAGCCTTTTTAACTAGTATTACAGCAACCTTGTGGATATAAACTGAGTCAAGATGACTACTGCCAGACTCTTTGTGTCAGCAACAAATACAGAAGAATCCATTACCAACGAGCATGCAGCAACTTCTCTAGGTATGCATATATGTAATTCCTGTAAGAGCTGTAACAAGAATCCAAAGCTCCTGCTGAAACATTTTGGAGGCCTTCAAAGCTGAGAGGAAGTAAGAACACATCAATGTAGCATTCAACTTTATTACACAAAAATAGGTATGTGACCATTAACAAACAGCTGAAGCGGGATAATAACATTACTCCTCCTTATTACCTAGCACTTTGCAGATATAGCAGGGCATGTGAGCACACAGCCACTTTGATGCAAAGTCCAGGAGCTTAGCTGAAACTGTCAGAGAAGACTATTCAAGCTAAGCTGTTGGACTTTGCACTAAAGCAGCTGGAAGTACTTGCAAGTTTCTTTCTGCCAAGAGTGCTACAAGTCTGGGTAACTTTCAACCAAAGCTGACAAGTGGAGTAGGAAGACTAAGTCATCAGAAGGTATGTCAGCATGCGTCAAGTTCCCAAAGACAACTGTTTGTGCGTTCAGAGATCTAAATAATTATAGTTAAATTAAATGTAAACCAAGGAGCCTGTGAACATCTGCTCTGATGTAAGGTTGTAGACAAAATATTCCTGAACACTAAGGACTGACTGAAGCAGAATTTTGTCTTTATATACAAGTTCTTTTCCCCCAGAACTCATTGACAACTACAAGCTGAGGATGGAATCCAGTCTCCAAATAGAAGGATGTGTGTGAAGATTACTACAGCCATTACACAGATGTCTGCTGTTCCTGTAGCACTCGCCCTAGCTAGATATCAAAACACTTGACAGAAGGTTAATGAATTAAACCCCAACACACCTGGCAGCTTAGCATCACCCTATTAAGGACGAGCCCTGAGGCAAGCAAAGAGGATAACCAAGCCGAAGCCACACATATGCATAGCCACATGAGCTCAGCGAGGCAGGACCGGGACACTGCCTGTCAAGTCACGACGCTGCCTATAGCGGCCTCGCAGCAAGCCCCCCGGGGAGCAGGCCCTGGGGTCGGCTGGGGGCGCAGGGCTGCGGGTGCAGAAAGGAGGAAGCAGAGACACGGAGCGGGCCACCGGCAGGGGGAGGGGAAACCCGGCCTGGATGCCCGACCCCTCAGGAAATCCGCGCAGAGACCGGGCTCCGCACGGGCTGCGGCCGCCGCCCGCCCCAGCGAGACCCCCAGCATCCGCGGGGAGGCCCAGAAGGCTGCCAGCACACCCCCTCCTCCTCCGTCCCTCAGCAGCCTGCCGCCAGCCCGGACCTCCCTACCTTGGCCACGTAGTCCTTCACCTCATCCAGGTCCCCGTTTTTGAGGGCCCACATGAACTCTTTGTCGGACATCGCGGCCGCCGGGCAGGGAAGACGCGGACGAGGCGGTGAGGGGCCGGCAGCGCCTCCAGGCAGCAACGAGGGCGGCGGCGGGAGAGAGCCCCTCCCCCGGGCGGGGCCGGGCCAGGCTGGGCAGGGCCGGGGCCCGGTGGCGGCTGGGGCCGTTCGCGGTTGGGGCCCGGCGGCGGTTGGGCC
Source organism: Nettapus auritus (assembly GCA_011076525.1). Lineage (NCBI taxonomy): Eukaryota > Metazoa > Chordata > Aves > Anseriformes > Anatidae > Nettapus > Nettapus auritus. Next base: position 61,308,397 of record CM021765.1, on the reverse strand, counting down.
AGCAGCAGCCGCCCGGCCGGAGGGAGGGAGCGAGCAGCGGTTTAGTGGAGCGTGGCACTTCCGCTTCCGGTTTGCCTCCGAGCCCCCCGTCCCCTGCCCACCCCGCCGTGACACCCACGCGGGAGTGGCGGGGGGAGGGGCGGGGCGCATGCGCCGCACGCCGCCTCCCTCCGTGGCCCATTCTGCGCGTGTCTAATTTTAGCATCCCGCCCCCTCCTCGGGCCCGGAGATACCGGGCACGGGGACGGGAGGAGGGCGGAAGCGGCACTGCGCATGCGCACTACATCCCCGAAGCCTCGCCCCGCCCTCGGCGGCCCGGTGGTTGCCATGGTGACGGGGCCTGCGCCGCGCCCCAGCAGCCGCCCGCCCTCGCGGGTCTTGGGGGAGAAATGGAGGTGCGGGCAGTGCTGCAGTTACCTCACCCAGCGCCCGGGGCCCTGCTGAGGACTGAGGCTTGTGTCCTGGGCTCCTCCATCCCCGCTGCCCGAGGAGCAGCGTGTCTGAGTGTCTGTGCTCACTGAGGAACCGAGTGTCTAAATATCTATTCTGCAACACCCCGGGCACTGAAACATGCTGTGAATAATTACCATAATGCTTATAATGCTTCCAAAACATGAGCGGCGAGACATAAAAGGAAGTGTATGATAATTAATTATTAGGCTGGCACTTGGTGGTTGCATCTGTTTTTTTTTTTTTTGTTTTTCCGATCTGGTGTCATCAAAGTTGAAGCCACATGTTTTGCGTATGGAGCATGCGGCCTGTTATGTGAGTCATGCTTGACTGTTAACAGGCAGCCGCTCTTCCTAACCCCCACTGGCAAGCCTCGGCCCAAACACCCTTGCAGCTAGACCTGGTATGAATGTACCCAGTCTGGCAACAGTATGCAAAAGCACAGCAGTGTTTGAAGGTAGTAATGGTGTCATCAATGGCAAAGAGGAGGCACTCCACGGCCAAAGAAAATTTATGAGCTTGCTATACAGATCATGATGTTTCTGTGTTTTCTTTATATTTCTGGACACTGACATGTTAAATATGTGGGGATCTGCCTTACTGTAGGAAGACCCTGCAGGGAGATTGATGGTCAAAGGCCAGTGGGATGAGATTTGACATTGCTAAGTGCTGCATCCTGTACTTTGGCCACAACAACCCCATGCAATGCTACAGGCTTGGGGCAGAGTGGCTAGAAGGCTGTGCAGAGGAACAGGATCTGGGGGCAGGTGGTCCTCCCTCTCTACTCAGCCCTGGTGAGGCCACACCTGGAGTATTGCGTCCAGTTCTGGGCTCCTCAGTACAGGAGGGACATAGAACTGCTGGAGCAAGTCCAGAGGAGGGCTATGAAGATGATTAGAGGACTGGAGCACCTGACATACAAGGACAGGCTGAGAGAACGGGGTGTGTTTAGCCTGGAAAGGAGAAAACTGAGGGGAGATCTCATCAATGTGTATAAATATCAGAGGGGAGTGTGTCAAGAGGATGGAGCCAGTTTCTTTTCAGCTGTGTCCAGTGAGAGGATGAGATGCAACGGGCACAAACTGAAGCACAGGAAGTTCTGTCTGAATATGAGAGGGAATTTCTTTACTGTGAGGGTGACAAAGCACTGGAATAGGTTGCCCAGAGAGGTTGTGGAAATATTCAAAACCCGGCTGGATGCCATCCTATGCAATGTGCTCTAGGTGATCCTTCTTGACAGGAGGGTTGGTCCAAATGACCTTCAGAGGTCCCTTCCAACCTCACCTGTTCTGTGATTCTGTGTTGGTTGATACTCGCTTGAACATGAGCCAGCATTGTGCCCAATTGCCCAAGAAGGCCAGATGATCTCGGAGGTCTTTTCTAACCTTAATGATTCTATGATTCTATGATCTGCAGAGTGTGGACAGGGATTAAATGGTATTTAAATGAAATAGCTAGAATATTATTTGCAAGGAAATAAAAATCTATACTCTTTCAGGTCAGAATCCTTATTGATTTCACATATAAATTGAGATGTTTTGAGATATATATGGTTTTGTCAATGTTCCTTCTCCTAATGCAATAAAAGAAAAATTCCCTGAGAGACACAAGTTGTCAAGTGCTATTGTATTGTTTTGTAAGTGCTCCCAGTATATGTGTAAAATTTTTCAATGCTTAATTTTCAGTTGGCAAAAATGGTAAGGAGGTTTGGAGCTTTTAAATAAGAAGTTAAATCTAATATCTTCCTTATTTAGGTAGGCTAAATAGTCCTGAGTTAATACGTATGGTGAAACATTATTAAAATTCTGGTTACTTACTTAAATATTTGAATATGCATCAAGGAGCCAAGCTGTGACCACATTTTTTCTTTTAGATGTTGACAGGCACTTCAGTTGCCATATTTGTACTACCTGAATCCAGTCTTTCAATTTTTAGTCATCAATTTGCCTATGTTTTCCCTACTCCTACTTTATCACTGAAGCAGAAAAGCATTCACACTTTCCTCTTTCCCTACAGGCCCATGTTACATAAAGTGCATGGTTTACTCAGACTTTTCTCCCCTTCTACCTGATACATGTCTTTACTAGAGGCCTACTCACTGGTTAGCTTCAGGCCCAAATTCTGATTTTATTATTATTATTATTATTATTATTATTATTATTATTATTATTATTATTATATTTTATTTTTTTAATCTAATTAGCGACTAATACCAGATCTCTCAGGCATGCATCCAGGAATAAAAACCCATACCTCCTACCATTTTCTAGCTGTGCTATTATATGTACCTTAAAAGCTGTATGTACTGTGTTAGCCCTCATTATTTTTCTTTTACTTTTTTTCCAAGTTTAATTTCAACTCCTAGAAGCCTGTATGCATGTAAGAACTTTGTTTCTTAGACATAGTAATCATAAAAAAGTGAGAGAGATACGTTCAATACACATTTAGCACAGGAATTTCTTAAACATACATTTTTCTCCTGAAATCACTGCAAAATTACATGTATTTGAAAATAAATGCAGCTAAACATATAAAGTCTGTGAGACTTGGGTTTGAATGGAAGTCTTAAAATTGGAATTGCCTAAACTAGGAATTCTACACTTCTCCCTGTTTACTTTGTCCTTCTTGTAATCAGTAGTGGAATCACTTTTAGTTTGTAAAATGGATCTCCTCTTTTTACTGTCTTGAACCATAGTAGGCAAAGCTCTAGGTGGGCTGTAAGTTCACCATCTGGAGAATTATTTCATTGCCAAGAGAGTCATAATTGTTAGCCTTAGAATTTACGTTGGCTTCTTGGATATAAGCCTTGACCTGGTGACATTTCCTTCTTCAAAACAGTATTTTTAGTCTTACCAAAATAAGTGTCAATTCAACGTGCAAGTCATGTTCCTGAAGTTATACTATAAAGAGGAGCTCTAAACAAGTCAGCATTTGTAATTAGATAGAGATATAATCCCAATGTATTACAAGCAAGGACAAATATTTTTTGCGGTCAGCAGCTTTATATGTTCACAACGAATGCATGCTTCAACAGACTTAAAGCTGGTTATTTATTTTATATTCTGCATCCTACAGAAAGCTCAAGAAGAAGAATGACGTGCATCATCCTGTCATTTGAATAAGTTAAGTTATAGGAAGACTGCTAGATCAGTGAACCAGAAGCTATGCATTGTCTAGCTCAGTTATTCCTGTTGAGATGAAATTCATCTCTCTGCTCTCATTTACAAGTTAAGGCCTGTTTTGGAGGCCTACATAATTGCTCAAGTGTCTCATAGACTCATCTTGCCTTGCTGACCAGAGTGAATCTCGCTTTCTGAATATAAATACCATTATTTTTATGTATCTTCATATATTTTCACATATGATTTTGCATGTAAGTGTAGTTTTACATTTTTTTCTATTTTAGCAAATAAATGAAATTCAGTTAAAACATATTCAGTTATTCGATGATACTATTATGTAATGCATGTGCTTGTATAAATCATAAATGCAATATGGAAATAGTCTAGAACAGAAGACGATACAGTGAATTTAGCTATTAAAATAAAAAACAACATAAAAACACAAACAGGAGACATGCATAGATGATGGTCCCCTTTCAGGCTTTAAATAAAACCCGTGTTTGATTACAGTTGCTATATTCCCTTTGAATAATACCAAACAGTTCATACACAGCCATTGTTAGTTTAGCAATGTTAGCTGAACAGTAGTATTAAATATCCTCATAAACAAATCATTCTGCTGAGGAGAATGTAATGAGTCTAACACAAAATAATAGAGTGAATAAAGTTACAGAATTGGCATTAGATATAGAAATGATAGATGAAAATTGGACTTTTTTATTATTATTATTATTAGTTTGCAATATTTATACTATTTGATACAATTGATTTGCCATGGAGACAACCAGAGAAAAAAGTTAATATCTTCCCCTTGGCCATTGAAACCAGCAATAATTTTACTTCATCTTATCCAAAAAATGTTTTGGGTTTTGGTCTACATACCTTAAACATTTACATAGAGGATATGAAAGGCAAGTATCTTCTTTCTCCTGAAGTTCTTTCTTTAGCTGCATAAATCTCTGGTGAAAGAGTTGAGTATTTGCTGACACTACTGCAAATATATTTATTCCTAACCTTTTCAAAATCTGTGTAAATATTTGAAATGTAAACATAAGGCCAGGTTTTGCTTTGCCTATATGTGAGGTGAGGTGTCTGAAGGAAAAGGAAGTTATTTTTTCCTTCGTGATGTCAAACAAGATTGCAGCCAGGGAAACCCTACAACTGTTGACTATATTTGTTGTGGTCCTTGAAATAGCACTAGAAGCAGACAAAGACATATAGCTCTAGCTCCTTGGCACTTGTTCTTCAATCCTAATGAGACTGGATCTTGGAAACTAATATAGTAACATGGGTGCCAGCCTTTGGTAGTAACGAAGGGCAGCATTTGTGGAAATGAATCTTCCCATAGAGTAAAACTGCCATTACCTTGGACACTATTTAGTAAACATGATGTAGCACTCAGTTAGCAATTGCTAAAAAAAGTGGCTGTATCTGAAAACTGAAAGGAGTGTATTGGTGTTGACAAATACTCTCAGGAAGATCAGCAGGTGAATAATGGTGTAGAGGTTTGCCCCATAAAGAGCCAGGCCGGGTTTTTTAACACAGCATATAAATATCCTTCCATCTGTAGGCTTTCTCTTTCCCAGATTCATTTGTAGATGACAGTAGTAGTGTTTTTTTTTTTTTTTTTTTTTTTTTTTTTTTTTTGTTATTAAATATTTTTATTTTTAAACGTCTTTGTTTATTTCATATTTAAGTACTCTACCTTCTCTTTTATTTTAAAAGACCATTAGTGAAAGTCATTATTTCTGTCTCCTTTTTTTTTTTTTTTTTTTTTTTTTTTCTTTGTAATTTTATTTCTCACTTTGGGAATTGTTCATGGAAAATGGAAATACAATAAATGATCTCTTCATAATCTCAGCTATATCTCTAAATTAAAATCAGAAAATTATAGAAATGGAATAATTATTGTTGGAAGGAACCTGTGGAAGTTATCTGACACCATCCCTGCTCAAAGAAGGGCTAAGCTACATGAGGTTGCTCGAGGTATTCTCCAATCAAGTTGTGAACCTATCAAAATGCAGCAAAACCACAAAATTTCTTGGCAACTTATTCCAATGTTTGGTTCCTTTCTCCAACCAACTCCCCCCTCCCCCCCCCCAAAAAAAGTAAAAAATGCAACAACAACAACAACCAACAACAAACAAGAAAAAAACTTGTATCTAATCAGAATTTCCCTCTTTCAGCTTGATATTTGTTATGTCTTATCCTAGACCTAACCCTTCTAGAAGGGTTTAGCTCTGGTTTCCCTTTACATTCTCATGAGGTAGTTGAAGACAACGCTGAGATCCCCTGCTGCAGCTTCACACCCAAATCTTGCCATCTCAGGGCTGAACAAGCCAATTTCTTCCAGTTTTTATTTATTTATTTATTTATATTTTTTTTATATATATTAAAAAAAATATTAATTTTCATTGTCATATGCTTTGGTTGACTTTTTGTCTTGGTTGTCCTCTGAGGGACTCATTCCAGTATCAACACTTTTTTGTAATGGGGAGCCCAAAACCGGGATCAGTACAGCTGCAGCCTCGCAAGTGATAACTAGAAGGGATCAATCACTCACTATTGATTATTCCTTTGAGGGCTGAAATTGCCTTCCAGCAAATGGTTGCAATGAAGGGTTAAACACTGGAGAGCTCATACTATCATGGGTGAAAACACAGTCTCTGTTCTAAAGCAAGGGACTGTACAGGATAGCTGAGAATCGCAATCAGAAGAACCTAGCCCAGTGCTTTGCTGATTGTGCAAGAGTCTGAATAGGTTGCAATTTGCTTTTTTGACAAACAGCATAGGCTGTGCAGTGCTGACAAAGGTGAAATCTTTTGCTAGTAAGCACATAAGAGTTGGATGCATTAGGGACTGATGCTAACAAAGAGGAAACTTTAGGAACATCATTTTTTTCTCACAGTACTCAAAGCAATAAACAACTGACTACTAAAACTGATACCAGTGTGATCTTCTACACTGAAAACAAGTGATTTTTGAACTTTTAACCCAAATGGAATTTATTGTCTGAACATTCAAAAAGACTGATGAAACACATATGCTAATGTTCTGTCTATTACCATAATAAAATTTTGGCCGCTGGTTCCACACTGAGACATACCATCGGTATGGTCCTGAATTTATGCAGATTCTTCACTGCTATACTGGTTGTCCTGTGAGCATCAGAGGATAAACCAAAAATCTTCAATATAATAAGATCTTCAAAACAAATATCTTCAATATTGCAAAACTCATTAAGCTGAGCTGATTTAAAAAGTGTAACACTTTGTGGAATATTTTTTATATTCTGATGTGTGTTTTCGATAAACTGAGTCACTGTCTATAAATCAAAAGACAAGGAAGATAGCTTCTTTTCATTCTTGGGTATTGAATTTTTCACTGGTGACATTTATCTAAGAAATGTTAACAACAACAGCCATAGTGCCACAGGGAGACACTGTTGTCCCAACCATCATTTCCTATGCCTTCGTTTTCCTATCCATAGTCTAATGTATTTCTACAACTGTAAAAACCCCTAAAAATCTTGGATGAAGGAGGCTTTATTGGTGAAAAGTATTATAAATATATGGCAGATTTTTCTTTTCTGACAATCATATGACAAGATGATAGACAGGTGTGAGGAATCAATTATGATTGTTACTACTCGGCTTTGGCGAAGAATTAAAAAAAAAAAAAAGGAAAAAAAAAAAAAGAATACTTTGCTGAAAGGTGAATTTCTCCCCCAAAATGAAACATATCATACTTTTGCAGACAGTTCATGCCAAATATGTGCTTTTCAGACATACATGTGACTTCGGTAGGTATTCAGTTTTTATCGACAACCTTCCCATGAGTTTGAAGCAATTTTTTTTTTCTTTCATTTTTTATTTATGCTCTTTCTTTCCACATTTTTCCACTTTCTTTTCTCCATTTGCTATTTAATACATGAACTATCCCTTCATAATAACAGAGGCAGAACTATGAGAATGTTCTTACCATAATCTATTTATACAACAGTTTGGGTTATGTTCTCCATGCTTTGCAAAAAGCAATAGCTTCCTTGAGTTTGGTGTACCTCTCCTGTTACATGGATTATGAAACATTCTGGTCTTGGTTTGATGAGGATCTCCAGTACAGTACAGTCTGATTCAGTGTTATGTTGCAATGCAGCCCCTTCCATGCTTCCTGGGTACAGTTTTGTTGTATTCTCCATGGTCTTAGCAGGGGGTGGGAGGAATTTTAAACAGTTTGAAATGATACCTCTCCCTTTACTTGTGCAGAAGGCCCTTGCAAAACTGTAACATGCATTATTCCAACATTATGTGTGGGAATACTGCAGGAGCCTCACAATAGTCTCAAGAGGACAGCTAAGTATTGCTCAATGCACTTGGTCAGATTGCTTCTGTCCTGTATAGGTCACTCTAGAAAGAGGGCTGCTCACATTTGTGATGATAAGCACCGTATACAGCCACCCCTGGAGTTAACAGACTGTAACTCTGCCATTACCCACACACACTTTACTCAGATTTGTAACAGCACAAAAACATCTGAATCGGTTTCTCATTTGAAAAATGTGAACAATTCAGTCTTGCTGCATCCATGCACCGCTGTGGTTAAGCTTTGTTGCACCCATATTGGCTTTAAAAGCAAAGTCATTACTTCTGCATGACACTGACCGTGTTTTAATGGAGCACAGGAGCCAGCTCAGATGGACCTGCACCATTCTATCCAGTGCCTCCTAGAGTGTCTGCATTGTCCTAAGTAATGTGTTGTAGACCCTCCTGATTCTGCCACTTACAGTTTATCTGTGCTTTTAATTAACCCTGCATGTGCTAATGAGTATGTGTTTAATTTCTTGTCAGATTCATGAGATCCTAAAGTCTCAGATCACACAAGAAGGGGGAGGGAGAGACCTATGCCCAGAATATTTCTGCAGCTCTGGTTATTTATAAAGGTTTATGCTCATGCACCATGAGTCTGTAAAGCCACTTGTTGTCCATGCTTCGCTTCATTCAATCAATATGCCAAGGTGCTATGTCACTATTCTTGTGAAGATGCATAGCCTGTTTCTGCTCAGGAAAATTGAATAAAGAAGCAGAATGCCAATACAGCCTAACTGGATAAAATGACACATGCTGACCACATACTGACTGCGTCTCATTCCATATCTACCCTTTCTTTTTGTTATGGTCTTTACAGAATCAGATACTTACAGAATCACTAATAGCAGCTTATTGAGTATTAACAGTATTTTCTCACAATTCACATTTTAAATGGAATTGCAGATTGTATTGTATGCATGCTAATGATAAAGCTTGTGTTGTCCTATGTGCAGAGCTGTAACATTTCCTTCACTCTCCATTCACCAGGTGTTACTCTCCAATTTCTAACTGCTGTGCAATCTGAAATTCAAGGCTTTGCAGTGCAAGTGGCAATAAAAACAAGCAGCAAACTGCATTTTCCTGTACCTTTGTATTTCCTTGTTTCTCTGCATGGAATCTGATGAGTGATTGGCCCTCTCTGTTTCTTTGGAAGAACAAAAGAAACTGCAGGATACATGGATATACTTTTACTATGCATCTAGTAAAAGACATAATATGCTATAGGCATCTCATCTAAAACAGCAATGCTATGTATATAAAATATACAGAGACAAAGAAAACAGAACAGATCTGTGCTATCTTTCAACCGTCTTCTGTAGTCCCTATTCACGGTGGTAACAGGTAGATCATTCCTACTATAAATAGGAATAAAATAAATGTAACAGCTGCAGAAACACCATTTTATGGTACACCTTTACAGGTTTCACTTGTACATAAATTTTTGTTTGTCAGCTCAGATACAAGTCCAGAAAAGAAGGGTTCCCAGTGTTTCCTGCTTTGTCCAAGGCCAGTTCTAACATTGAAGCAACTGCATAAAAGATGCAGGTGTTATTCCTTTACAGCTGTTACAGATTATGTCTGCTGTTGAAGGAAGAAAAGGTTTATCAAAAGCTATATATTAAATATTATCAGGCTCTATTAACTAGCAACATGTATTATGCATATCATCCTTTACTACTAAGATTACTACTATTATTATGTTTTATTTTCTGTTGTATTGTTGCAAGTGAGTCTAAATTTACTGTATATCTTTTTGCCTAATACGACTAATGACTTATTGTTGTGGTTTAACCTGGCCAGCAGCTAAACACCACACAGCTGTTTGCTCACCCTCCCCCCTCCCTCTCTGGGATGGGGGAGAGAAACAGAAACGTGAAGCGAGGGTTGAGATAAAGACAGTTTATTAAGTTAGAAAACAACAACAACAACAACAATAATAATAATAATAATGTCTATGAAACAAGTGATGCACAATGCAATTGCTCACCACCCGATGCCCAGTCTATCCCCGAGCAGCTGCCTCCCCCCCCCCATTCTGGCTAGCCACCCCTGTATATTGTTTAGCATGATGTCAGATGGTATGGAATACTCCTTTGGCCAGTTTGGGTCAGCTGTCCTGGGTCTGTCCCCTCCCAGCTCTTGCTGCACCCCCAGCCTGCCCACTGGCAGGACAGAGCGAGGAGCTGAAAAGTCCTTGGCTTGGTACAAGCACTGCTCTGCAACAATTAAAACATTGGCATGTTATCAGCACTCTTCTCATCCTAATCCAAAACACAGCACTCTACTAGCTACTAGGAGGAAAATTAACCCTGTCCTAACTGAAACCAGGACACTTATGTATATAACACAACTATCTCACAATCCAGTAGATGGCAAGTGCCTATAAAGATTTTGGCTAACCTGAATAAAATAATGTTTCTGGCCAAAGTGATGGTCTTGATAGAGCTATCAGGGACAAACATCTGTAAGTACAGATTTACAGATCTATAAGGAATTAACAAAATAGGAGGTACAGTCAGGTGCAAAACTTAGTAAATGTTACCATGTTACCAAATTGTCAATAATTTCTTCTGTTCAGCCTGACTATGGTATCCAAAAATCATAGGTATCTGTAAGTAAGTAAGCTAACTAAAATCACTGGTTTTTGTTTGTTTTAGATAACTGACCCCACCTTAATGTAAGCATTTGTGGAATTATTTTAAATGTAGCCAAGAAAATGAACTGTCAGGAAACAAAAAAGTTCCATCAAAAGTTCCATATTCACGCCCAGCTACACATCAAACAAGTTGGTGAGCTTGATGGTTTGGTGGCAAAATGTGGTCCTCTGAGCACCCTCTGAGCTTAACTCACCTATTCCTGCTGAAGGAACAGATGACCCTGAGGAGCTCACCAAAACAGTGACAACTAAGTGGGTAATTAAGGGAAGTAGCTGCTGAACTCTTTTGAATATTTCAGTGGCATATCTTCAAAGACTGGGATGATATTTCTCATTCATACAAGAAAAAGAGAGGATGTGTTTTTCTACTTTCAAGTGTTTTTCTACTTCGTCCGTCTCCTCTTCCCTTCTGTAATGAAAGCAATATGGATAAACTGCTTCATATCATAGAATCACAGAATCACAGAATCGCAGAATAGTCTAGGTTGGAAGAGACCTACAACATCACCGAGTCCAACCTCTGACCTAATGCTAACAAATGGCAACTGAAGATCCACTAAACAAGTACATTTTTGGTGATTTAAACACTTTTTGAATTAGGTGTTTGCAGTGACCAATTTATATTTATATCATTGTCCATATTTAACTGTACACCTGTTTTCTAATAAAATTGGACTTCCTCACCGTTTACCTACTACCAGCACAAGTCATCTGCCTGTATGATACCCGTTTTCAAAGCATGGTTTTGCTTTCTGACATGAAAAGTAGCGAATATTTCAATCTTCTTATGTAAGCATCGCTCCGGTAAATCACTTATCTTGCTAACAAACCTTACAGAAACTTCCCATCTCTGTGTGGCGATGAATTATATCATGCCTGACCTCTAGTGGTTACGTTCGTGAATTGAGTCTCCTCCTGCCTACAGAAAAACTACATTCTTATCTTTGACAATCAGGAAAAGAGGTAACCACAGATTTAAGACTACATCACGTTGAAGGTAAAGAGGGTTCAACACAAAGAAAAGTCAAATAGGATTCCAGGACCAGATCCAAATTAATATTGTAGCATGAAGGACCTATGTGATTAAAGTCTTCAAGATCACAGCATGAGTTTAGGTATTTCTTCTACACCTCTGTGAGTTGAAGTAATATTTATCCATCTTTACAAAGTCCTTTGAGATCTAAGGATCAGTTTTTCATGAATTTAGATAGACTTGATCTACCTGTGATAAAGAGGTAGGGCACAAAATAGATGCTATCACACAGAATCACAGAATAGTTTGTATTGGAAAGAACCTTAGAGATTGTATAGTTCCAACCCTCCTACCATGGCCAGGGACACCTTCCACTACTCCAGGTTGCTCAAAGCCCTGTCTTGATATGGTGTAAAGCAGCAGTTACATCTTTTGGATCTATGTAGAAGTGTGTATGTGTGTGCACACAAGTGCTTTTAGTGCATTGCTCTGCACATATACGTCACGTAGCAGTATATATATACAAAGAGGACATCTCTATTATAATATCAAATGAAGACATAATTTTTGTTATTTATCCTACCTCTTTGCCAGTAATTATGAAGCATGCCTGTGTGCATACAAGTGCTCATAGGTTATGTAAATATGTACCTGCGTGCACTGATTCTGCATGCAGATTTCTTTATGCTGTAATACTATTTCCGTGAGTGCAAAATCAGTATGGTGTCCCAAAATCTGTTTTTCCTTTGATCATTAATCATGTTCTTACTCTGTGCATTTAAACCTTCCATATCTATCTGCTTACATAAGAATTGCTGTAACAAGCAGGTATTCATGCATCTCTTCCAGTGATTTCTGTCTCAGCAGATCAGCCCCATCAAATTCTCAGATGCTGCTACAGTTTTCCATTCACAATCTTTTTGGCTACATTTACTTTACTAATAGAAAAAATAATCTTACTCTTAAATATGCATCTACTTCTAAAAATTTAACATTTTTTTTTTCTAGCTTTTACTTCGTAAGAATGAATGTGGCTTTAGAATGTTTAATGTCAGTACATGTAGATATTTCTCTTGATAGTGACTTTAACATAGGCAGTTCTGCTTCAAAAACTCCAAAGTTCCAGATTTCCTTAGCCTGATATAGAATCACAGAATCATAGAATATCCTGAGTTGGAAGGGACCCACAAGGATATTAATGTTTCCTGTCTGTGTTACAGATACTGAAATTGGTAGATGTCTTCCTGTATTTGAGAAAATGTTTCTGATTAGAAGACCCATTGGAGTGGATAATGATGTAAAATCTCATTGCGCCCGTGTCTGAACACCTGAGAGGGAAGTAAAGTTTTCTATGCAAGTTACAAGAGCAAAGAAGAAAAAGTGTGGAAATATACTTTCAGTAACAGTAAATAGCCTGTCACTATGGTACCTAACTACTGCTTTAATAGATTCAGTTTTAAATGGAATTTGCTGCTGTTCCACCTTGTTATGAACCAGCTATGGTATCAGAAGTATTAACTTAGTAAACTGCAGCTTTGGAGCAGAACTGAACTTCCTGTATAATATTCCACAGTACCACCAGCAAGTAACTGCTCCATTTGTTTATGATAAGGGGAATTTTGCTCTGCAATCATCTGACATAAAAATAAGAGTACTAACTTATATTTCGAAACAGTATTATAGGATTTCAAGAGAAGAGTATCTGAATTAAAACTGTTTAATACACTGTACTAATGGATCTGTCATTGGACTGGAGATAAGAAACATCAGTAATCCATTGGCATTTTTGACATTATCTACTTGTATAACCTTGGGCTAGTAATTTTAAACATATTCTATCAAGATTTTCTGGGTCAGGAGATCCTGTAACTCACATATATAGTTGTATCTGTGGAGTGGTTTTGACCATGATAAGTAGACTTTACTTGCTCAGGATGAGTAGGATGAAAGTACATTACTATTGCAAGGTGAGGCACTTCTAAATTATGATGCACCAGACTGATTATTGTCAACTTTACTATTATTAATCAGTAGCTCAAATTCAGTAAACTTAAGAAGAATTGGGCTGATGGACAGGGAGCTCTAACTGAAATGACTGTTCACACCTGCTTTGCGGAAAAAAAAAAATAAAAAAATCAGATACAGGAAAAGGATAACAAGTTCAGCTTTAGGCTTGCTAGCAGATAAATATCCAATGAGTTGTGTTTGATGGTAGCATAGATCTATTTTCTAAGAATCTTAGAAATTGATTTAATCTCTACTGATGTTTTGAAATGTTTGTTAATTTTACTAGTGAACCTGAAATAAAACATATTACCTAACTTTGATTCAGTGTGTATCCAAAAAGATACAGAGCACTTTATTTGGAAGTCATATGCTTTTCTCTGCAGTCCTTAATGGAGCAATTCAAATTCAAGGAAACATAAAGAGTTAATTTATTGATGTCAGCACAGCACCTGTAATGAGCTGCAGTGGTATCCTGCCAGTAAACTGCTAGTATATAGTTCAAATAGATAGATTCAACATTGTCTTCCTGTCAGAATGGAAGGAGGCAATGGTCAGCTCATACTACCCTACTGGATGTAATTTAAAGCATTAATTTTAGAGAACCCATCACTATGGGAGAAAGTGTGGAGATATATTTGGGTAATGACATAGCAATTTTGTTCTTTTTAAAATGTGATGCTGTTAGACTGAGTTTCAGCTGCTGTTTATTCCCCTTGGAAGGCGTTCTGCACCAGAGTGGGTGGGGGGTGAGAAGAGAGAAGGGCAGTGTGAATGGCTCTGTCTGGAGCTCAATAGGAAAGGCCAGACAACAAGTGGCTTAATAAAGTAATTGTTTTAATAAGACAGAATAAGAAGAGGAATGTAGAGAATGAATAAATCTTATGTTCCTTTAGATGCTGAATGCTCCAGGTTTGTGCAGCATCAGACAGAGCCCTGATGGATTTTTCTGCATAGTGCTGCACATAGCAGAGCAGATCTTGTCCGAGGAGAGAAGCTCTCCCTTTGGGCCGTTCAAGGCAACATATAATTTCATTATAAGAAAACAACAACAAAAAGTAAGTTCTCATGGGGACTTCTTCCTCCACTTTTGATAGCTGCAAGGCCACACAGGTGATGAAATCACTGAGTGGGAGCTGCCTGCAGGATCCTCCTGTACAGACAGCTAACTGAGTTTTTCCTGCAGCCAAGGATTTTGTGCAACACAACACATATCTGAAAGTCATGCTGTACAGATGAGGAAAAAAAATTGGCCATATTTGTTCTAATTTGTATCCTTGTGAATGACACCACAGACAGATTAGCATGCTTTTTTTTTTAAAGAGTTTTGCTTGGAGTGAGAAACCAAACACAAAGTATTCTCATGTCTTTCAGTTATTCTCCTGTCCTTCCAGCAAGAAAATTTTTAATTCACATATAAATGCACATTTTCTCCCATTGTCTGTTTTTGATTTATTAGTATTTACTGTGTAAACTGTGTCTAAAACATTTTCCTGACTGAAAATTGCCCAAACCTGTCAGATGCTGGAGAATGTGCCAGGATCTATAGAAGTAATGCATTTGCATTAAGCCATTTAGATCTGACAAGTTGTAGGATTTTCATGCAGTGTTTTGTATATAGCTTTAATATTTGTTATTTCCAGATAAGAAGCTAGGACTTCTCTCCATGTATTACAAACAATCTCTAACAAAAAATCAAGCATAAACTTTTGAAAAGATATAACATTTAAAGTTTTCTCTGCAGTATACCAATGTTGAAGGAATTAATTTTCCTGAAAAGTTAAGTGAAAATGTAACACGTGGCATTTTAAAAGTCTATTAATATGATGCTGGGTTACCAAATAAACTCCCTGCAAATTTAGTGTCAAGAATCCCCCACCTGCTAGAGGATGCAACATCCTCTGTTTCCACAGTTTGAAGGGAACATTTCAGTTCGTACTATAGGAATGGAAGATCAGATAGTGACAGTGACAAAAATACATAATGAAACCTACAATAATGGGAAGATTGTTGTTAAAAGGCAGACTTCTACTCCAGAAAAATACAAATTTGCTGACAGGTTCAAAAAGAGAGTTGGTCACATAAAGGGACCAAATTCACTAAAACCAGTTAGGGAAGGTAAAAATAACACCTCCTGTTGTTACTGTCAGGTTTCTTGCATTGCAAAGGATTTCAAGGAGTGCATGAAGGGTTATTGACACCACCATTTATTTTGTCCTGAGAGCACACCTGCACTTCTGTCAAGTCTGGTCTTCTCAGCACCTGCCTCTTTTTCACCTGTCTCCTCCTTCACACCTCCCCACAACATGGGCTTATTCCTCCCATATTTGCAGGGCTTGTCTTGCATCAACCCCATTTTCCTTTCAAGGGTGACTGTGGAGGAGAGGCCTATGAGGTCACAGGATGAGGTCATGAAGCGGAGGAGAAGTAGAGGAGAAGTAGAGACACTGTACTGCTGTGAAGGAGCCAGTTATCAGCAAGACCTAGGACAAAACATTGCCCTGTAAGTGGCACAGCCTGCAATTCCAGGCCTCTGCTGTGGGTTTTCCCACAGAAGTGCCTCCCATCAGGTGAGAAGCTGAAGTGCTTCCTCCTGCACCGCAGAAAAAAAAGAAATCTGAGAGGTTTGCATAGGCTCATCAGAAGAATGGCTGAACCTAGTTTCTAGCATAAATTCGTTTAACAAAAGCATTTATATATTCTACCATTCTTTGCTAAAATGTTATTTGATAACTTTCTGAAGGAATACTTCTTGGTGAGCTAAATTCAATGCTCTGAGTTCATAATAACTTTCTCATTCTCACTGTATGGATAGAAGGGAAAGGACCTGTGCAAGGCAGTAACTGTTGCAGTTTCCTCTGTGCAGATAATCATTGAAATAGTCCTGCATTCTCTTTACTGGCAAGTGGAGGTCATGCTTCATAATTTTAAAAAACACCCTGATTCATTTTTTTCTCATATTTGAAGTGAACCATGACATATAGTTTTATCTTGAACTAGATTTCCTAGACCAAAACCAACCAAACAAAAAGCAGTAACAATGACAACAAACTTACATGGTTGTAGATTTGCTTACTAAATGATAGATAATATGTCAGGGTTTGAAAATGTAGTAATTCTTTTTAAATTGATGACCCATGTTCCTTTATACTGGATCATACTTCAGAAGTGCAATTTGTTGCATCTGATAATACAGAGTGATTCAGTGAAGGTTTTTCAACCTCCATATTTATATTTGTTAGAGGAACAGCTACCACAGAAGGCTCACACTACAGATGACATGGTCTTACAGGGCCAGTCCTAAACTGCACAAGGGCAAGCCAGCTAAAATGATCTCTCCATGGGATTTTTCTCAGTGTATCTGGTGAGGACTTCCCATTGACTCCAGCAGCATGCTGTATGGCATGTATCAGCGATTGTCTTTCTTTTGACGTAGGATCAATCGTCACAAGAAGACTCCACACACAGGATATTACCCTAGTTACATCTACTTACATATCTAGATGCTTGTGCCTGTCAACTTATTTGTAACTGAGCACTCTTGCTCTCAGAATGCTGTTTGCTATTACACCTTTTTTTTCAGCCTACTCCTATAGAAGGCTGAGAAAGGTAAGATGATTATCTGAGGAAATAGTCCAATATGTATATATATATTTATATATATATTCTATCCGGCACTTTCTGTGTTTTTGTTTCAGAAAAGATACATTGTGTTCCTGCTATCTGTTAAGAAAGGACTATTTATTTTTATTTTTTTCTATAGGAGATGATATCTAACTTTGACCTACAATTTATCTTATGCACAAAATTAAAATGTATATGTATATTGCAGCTTTTGTCAGCACAACTATGGTTTCTTTGATCTTTATCTCTTTCTCCATTTTCACCAACACTCCTTGTACAATCACTAGCTGAAATATCTGTATGAATCACAGCTAGATGTTCAGATTTATAGTGCATCCACTGTACAATGTTTTATGGTATCTGCTTTATGTTTGAATCATCCATCTCAAGGCAAAGGTCCAAAGCAGGACAAAATAAAAATATAAGTACCATTATAAGCACTCTGTAACTTACACCATCTCTTTTTAAAAAATGCTGAAGGAGATAGGCAAGGATATGCCAATGAAATATAAGTTCATTATTTATTATAATAGAGTGAGCTGAAATGGAGCAAAAAAAACACCACCACCACCACCACCAAAAACTGGCTTGTGTGGGTGTGTTCATGCATAATAGGCAGGAGAAGAAGCCAAACTTCTTAACCTGAAAACAATAAGCCATTTTTTTATGGAATGCTTAAAAAAATAATAATAATAATAATAATATTTTTGGACCCACGTTTTTTGAATGAATGTATTATAGACGTTTCATACATATATATTTACTGCTTCTCTACACTTTCTTCCCAGCAGTGAGTGTATTTTCCCTACTCCTTTGTTTTGCTTACCTACAATTCTTTTTGAAGGCTACTTACTTTAGTATAACAGTGTTAAGTATTTTTATGTAAGGAGAAAGGACTGCGCTCTAGTGGACTGATAAATTACTGCAGCCTAAAGGGCAGCAATAACGGGGGCTTTCTCAGATGCTGCTTGGTCTTTGCTATCTGTCAAAAATATCAGCCTTTAGAAAGTAGTTCAAACCAGATAGAAAATACATCAATGTGCCACTTCGGCAGGGGAAATAAGTGCATTTTAAACCATATATCCTTTCTTCTGTTATTATAGGATCCTTCTTCAGCCCTGCTTAACTACAGGCAAACAAGTTGAAATCTTCAGTTTGAAAGGTAAAGAAATAAGATGAATAAAGAAGAAGGTGATTAAAAATAAGAGGAAAATGTAACACAGTTCTTTTGTTGCTCTTACATTGCTAACTGTCATACAAAGCCCTTTTTGCTAAGAACAGTGAATGTGATGCAGCTCGAAAAGAACAAATCTGATGACAGGGAGTCATAGGTTTCCATTGTATTTGTCTGAAAGAGTAGCAATTTAGACCCAAGTGAATAATTCACAGAAAACAATTTATCTGATGCATTTGGCATCATGGCATCATCTAGGAGCAAATTGTAGCCTCCTTATAAGTACCTTTTTTTTTTTTTTTTTTTTTTTTTTTTTCTGTTTAATTAGTACATTCTAAAATTTTTCTCTCTCAATCTTGTGATTGAAAAAAATGCTTTAAATACAGACTGGGTTGTAACTGGTCATACAAGTCAGACAGTTTCTGTGTTTTCTGACACTTAGGGGTGTTCTGTTTCCTCCATTGTCTCATTATAAATGTGGTGGGGACAGAAAGTCGTTCCAGAGCTTTGGGTTTTCTTTCTCTACAATTCCTCCTCCATTCCCTTCCTTTTAAAACTAAGACTGAATGTGAAGATTGGTGTATACATGAAAAAATTGGGAATAGTAAGGGTAATTATGTGTGCAGGAAAATTACTGGAGAGATAAGTGAGGAAATTATTGAGAGAAGGCTGATTTGAATTTCCAGGTAACCTGTCTGTCTGCCCAATAAGTTTTATTTAATTGTCCTGCTTTGAAGATATCTTTTATGTATGTCAGTCTCTCAATCTCTTTTAAAATTATCAATACCAGTAAACTGGGTGCCTAAAGTTCTTCTGTAAGACATAAATGAGAAGAGGCACAAACATTACTAAAGCAAATTTCATTGAAAACATGAATATCAGTGGATATGTTTCTTTTGTTCATTTGTTCAGTTCTTATGGCAACATTAAAGGGCTGCAACTGTGTGTCAGCTAAGGAAGACGTGGAAAGATGTTAGTTTATTAGAAGGGTTTTAAAAGATTTTATATTATTATTATTTTATTTTATTTTATTTTTTAATGTAAAAGAGATATTCCATCATAGCACGAGTAAGCTTCTGCTATAGTTTTCTGTGTCAGCTAATCTTTGGAGACAGAATGATGAAGCTTTTCTACAAAAGGAAGAAATTACCAGCTACGGAAACAAGAAAAGGAGCAGAAGGAAAGAAAAGTGAGAAGATTATTATGCCAGATGTTCACTTGATGTTGTTAATTGATTATATAGAGGCATTCTAATGCAATGTATTAACTTGCCCAGCTCGGTATGTGCCTGCCTAATATGACAGTGCTACCATTAACAGGAAGGATTTCCTCAGCTTGAGAGTTCAGACAAGGGTTCAGAAATCTAGGGCTCAGTCCCCAGTTCTGTCTGAGATTCCTGTAGTCTTTTAGACAATCTTTTATCATCCGATGTTAGACTTCTCCATGTGTAAAATGTGTGTCTCTCCCCCCCCCATTTTTTTACCCATTGTGCCTATAAAGTCTACAGCTTCTAGCACAAGCTGGTCCTTTTTAACAGGCAGAATTGTGGGTAATGTTAATTATTTCATTCAAAACCTGTCTGGCAGCAGTGCTGGCTGAAAAGTACTCTTACCCACCTTCAATTCAGGAAGAACATAGACTTCTCCACCCTACTGCCTCTGGTTTTTCACTGTCAGCTAGTACTACATGGGATCATGTGTATCTCCTATCCTCAAGCCAAACTTAGCCTTCAATTCCCAGAACACACAGAGTTTCTTAGCAAGCAATGATCCTGGCTTGCACTGTCCTTCTGGGGCAATAGCAATAACTCATACAGTGATTGCGCTCTCTCCTAAAAGCCGTATCGTATTTACTTAGAATAAAATGTTTTCGAGAGAACTGTGTATCAGAACCACTAAACCCAAAATGAGAGTTTACTTGCTCTTTTTCCTAAGCTCTAGCACTTCCCAGATCCAAAAGGACCAAATGTCATTAGGCTCCCTCCACATACTCTGTTTGTCATCTTGTTGACAATTCTAGTAATCGACCTTCCTTCCCTTCTTCAGAAGTGCTTTAAACCATGTTACAGTTCTTCTGATGTCCAGCTTACCGGTTGTCAGGACTGATTGCTATCTTTTGACATTAAGATGCTTGAAGCTAACAGTCTGCCTGTGATGTTCTCACTGGAGAGTGTGCTTTATGTCTCCAGTCTCCTCTTGATATGAGGAGTATCTTTCCTGCCTTAATTCCCAGTACTCCAGATTAGTTTTTAATCAGTCAGTTCCTGTAAGGTGCAATGATACCTCACTATAAGAATACAATGACTAACTACCTGGACATTTGCATACCATAACCTGCAGTATTTGTGCTATGACTACATATAAGTAGTCTTATAGACTACTAGAAGTTCAATATATGAGAACGTAAGGCTGAACATCTCAGCCTGCTCAGTCAGGCTGATGATCCATCAAACCCAGAGCTGTGTCAGTATCAACAGGAGATGTCTAGAAAGTGATGCTTTCTTTAGCACATTCCCCTTATACTCCACATATCTAGGGTCACTGTACATGTTAAAAGTATGTGTTCCTAGATATGTTGCCCATAAGTTTGTCTAGCTATTTTTGAATCTGCTCATATATTATTTATATCTTCAAATTCATTTTAATTATAAATTGCAGAGGTTTATTATCCTCATTGTTAAGGAGAGTTGTTTTTTATTCATTTTATCATTTTTATTCTATTTTAAATCCATTTCCTAATAGTTTCAGCAGCTGTCTAGCTCTTGTATGGTGGTATGATGATTAATAGTTCTTCATTCATTCTATCCACTGCTTTGATTATTTTGTAAATTTTTATCTTATCTTCCATCATCCTTTTATTTCTTTATTTTTGCCAAACTTAAGAGTTCCAATTTTTTTAGTGTCTTCTCGTAAAGTTGCTGCTCCATCACCGTGATTTTATCTTACCTCCTCTGTACCTTCCATAACTCATATACAACCTTCTTGAGTTGTACAGACCATAACTTCTTGAAGGTCTCAAAAAGTGTTTCTAGGATCTTTTCAGTGAACTGAATATGGCAGTTCTGAGTCTTGTAGCCTGTAACCGTTGTTCATTTTATTCTTTCCTTAGGTTTATTGCCTTATATTTGTTGAAAAATATTTTTCTACACTGAAAGCATGTAGTCACTCTATTTTGTGAAGTTCTTTTGAAGTTCTGCACTATCAACATACTATTAGATTGCTTGAAAATCTTACAAACCAAGATAGAGCAATCTATTGGAAAAACAGTATGTTCCCAGGGTGCACTTTCTTACTGGACAAGAGCAGATGGGCAAAAGGCAAATATGCTATGTTTATTCAAGACCATGCTTTGGTGCAGAGCTTCAAAAACATGTCTTCAGCAGCTTCATTTAACACAGCTGCTAGAAAATTCAGCACAAAAGCAATTACACTTATCCTCACTTTTTTCCATGCATCCAGAGAAAATCAAATTATGGCTATGTAATCTCACACAAACTCTCCTGATATATATCTTATAAAATAAGCATAACAACTTTAAGAATAATGTCCAGGGTTGTACTGTTGGCTCTATTATTCTCTGGAGCCTAATTTTTGCCTTCAGCGTTACTGTGTACAGAACTTCAGTTTTTACAGCTGCCTTCCTCTTTAATACAAGCAAAGTACAGTTTCATAGGTTTCAAGATTAACAGGGTCCCAACAACTATTTTAGTTTCAATGAAGGTTTCCATGAGTGCATACATTCTGGTTCTTGTAACAGGTAGGCTGAATTCATCATGCTGTCTTGTAATTCTTCCAGCACACACCAGGTTATGCAGAGAGAACACATTTTGATGTAAACTGTTAACTCTCACAGAGGGCTTTACAGTTGTTAGGATATTCCTCTGCTTTATAAAGAAGTAAGGGATGCATGCCTGTGCATCATGGACGTAATTTTTGCTGTGTCCCAAAATGTTACCTATTGTGGTAAATCTTTAAAATGTCCATATGTCTCACATAGCAGCTGTAAATTATGATCTTTTATGCCTTTATGAACATGTAATGTATTGTCTAATATATATATATTTAACAGCAAAACCCACAGCTTCTACACCACAATGGAATTTAATGCGCTAACTTAATGAATGCATTTCCAGTGACATCTTTTCTTTGATGAGCCTGCAGCAGATTAGTAATCCAAGATGTCTTTTGTTCAGAATGACATGTTTCTAATTTATTACAACATGCTATCATCATACACTTTAAAATTAAAAAGTGGAGCTTTTCAAAGCTTCAGATGCCATTTACATGCCTAGTTTTTACAGAATGTGAATGTGAGTGAAATACGCAGTTGTCAATCAAACCTTTGAATAACTTTTCTTCTTTGTCCTCAAAAACTGTTTGGCTAAAACTAACCTATTTTTAAAAAGAGGTCTTGGGAACCACTAGTAAATTCCCATGTAAACGGTTACCCCATGGGTGGCCTGAGCAGGAATGCTCAGCAGGATATTTATGTTTCCACAAACTGCACTAGACTAACAACCATGACTTAAAATACAGGACCTGAGTGCTCTGGAAGGCACTTTGCAACTGCAGTAGTGAGTTAGACTTACAAGTTTACTGTCAGCAAAGACAATGAAACAGGTCTTGAGAGTGCCTTTGGGTGTTCTGAAAAGACAGTAATAAGCATACCTCCTGGACTTGATCCCTGCCCATTTGTTATTTCTTTGTCATAAACATTTGTCAGTGAAGACTGATTTTCAAAAGAACCACGTTTGGGAGTCTGGAAGTAAAGAGCCATAATATGAAACATCTTTAAATGTAAATCAATTTTGTGGCCTAATCAACTGAACAGTGTCCCTTTAGCTTCAGCATCAGAAATGCTGCCATGTATTAATCTGCAGAATGTTCATTTCTTTTTCTTCTTCCTTGGGGACAATATGTACTGAGTACTATTTCTACAGCAGGAAAGATAGATGCATATAAATAATTGTGCACATGGTGGCAATTTCTAATAAAAAGGTAATGAAAAAGGGCAACCAGAAACTCTTTATCTTTGTAGCTGCAAGAAAAAAGACTTAAATACAGTAATGCAAAATGATGTGTCTGTTTTGTTAAACACACTTTTTCATTGTGTTTAGAAACAAACAATAATAATAGTTATAGTAAAGGAAAAATGGGACAAAGTAAAGAATAAGTTTAACCTTCAGCATTATTAGCTTTAGTTTGCCTGCATATAAATATTTACATAACAAATATCCCCTAAATGAAGATTTAGCAACAACGTAGGGAACTCTGGTGGATTTAATTTGGGGACAAATATTAACTCAGCTTATAAAAGTCAAGACCCCTGAAAAGTTTTAGGTACTGTACTCTTATTTTGGTGTCTGAAAACCTCTCTGAATCTGTTTCCAGTGTCTTAATGTATTTTCTGTTGGATGAATAAAAGCTCTTCTGTCTCCTTAGGAATTATTATTCTCTCTTAAATGATATATTTGAGCAGAACAAACACATGGTTACAAGCCTCAAACCCATTATATGTTTGATTAAATAGAAAAGGTGAGTTTAACTGAAGGATAAAAATAAGTATGTGGTTAGGATAACCAATATCTATACCAGAGTAAGGCTGTAAGAAATTCTACTGAGGAAACCTGTCAACATCTCTCACTTAGAAGCACAAGTGAAAAGAGGGATAACAGAAGCTATGAGGCACCTAACTATCCTCCCAGGTTGGAGTTCCCAGGTCCACATACCTACAACAAGCAGCTTTGTCATCCTCTTTAAATTGCTACAGCCATATCAAGCCACCCTGTGACAGCAGATGTTTCCCCTTATAACAGTTTGTGTTCCTCCTTCTCCCCACTCAGATATGTACTTATGTCTCCGTTCTCAGGTCTTCTTTAAAACTTTACACCCCAGTCTGTGACTCCATTTCCAGCCCTGATCGGCTAAATGCAAGAGGCATTGTGGTTTATTTCTTTGCATCTTAAAGTGCAACCAAATAAACCTTATTCTTGTCCAGTCTAAAATCCTCCTGTATTATTCACTCAACTCACAGTAAAGATTTCCAACAATTCCCTATTGCTTGTACAGATTCGTCTGCAATACCATCTGTCTACTCAGATTCATGAACCTTGTCAATCTTTAGCTGGTTCTAAAAGTGTAAAGTCTCATTTAAAACAAGTGCTAGGGAAACATCTATATTACATTCCCATCATATTACAAAACCACGGTTGAAAAGTGCAGGAGATACAGTGATTCACTGTGCCATACTGCCTATAAATGCCATTTTGTATTGATTTCTCCCTGTCTCCTGCTTAATCTGACAAATTGCTTTATATATTTTTCTCCTCTAATCAGTAAAGCACACATTGGAAATCACTGAGGGAACTAAATTGGCGTATGGTAACCTCTAGGCTCTGACCAAAACCTGTCCCAGTGGCAAAGACATCTCCTTGCCTCTGTCAGCTAATTGACATTACCTAATCTTTGTGTCTACCAAGGAGCCTTAAGCTTTGTCTCAGTTCTACTGAAATAAATAGAAAGTTTCATAGTGACTTCATTATGAAGTTTGTGAGACAGGCTTTAAAGCAGCTGCAAATGGAGATGTAGATGATGAAAAAACAAAAACAGCCAGTGAGGTGCTGATATTTAGGACAGGCAATCTTCCTTGACTAGTTTCTCAAATATCTCCTAAGATTAAAGATGGGTCCAAGCACTGGACAGTAGCTGAATACCTCTGATGCTTCTCTGTGGCAGAGAAAGGAAAGGAAGCTGCAAAGAGCCTCATTCAAAGCCTTGTGTGAGTCTTTATTAATCAGAATGGGCTTTGCCTGAGGTCTGGTGCACAGGTTTCTATTTGTTCCTAGAATCTACTGTGCAACCAGAACTACATTGGGCTAGAGGAACTGCATCTGGAAATTTATTAATTTTTCTATTTCAAATACATAACTTTATTTATTTTAATATTAATTTGTGTGCATCTTCTTAAAAACAAACAAACAAACAAAAAAAGAACACATTTACCACAAATTAAGGAAAAATAAATAAATAAATAAATAAATCTTTAATACTTACTGATCCACTATAAGACTTGAAAAGCTGTCATTTACAGTTGTGAATGCTGTTCTGACTTTTGTCTTTGACTTATTTATTTTTTTCCATGAAACACTAAGATTAAGATAAAATCTAAAACTTGGAATTAACCTTCTCGTTGGAAATATTAGAGGTCATTACAAGTCATCAAGATAATTTGTACACTGCATTCAGTAGGTCATTTGTAGCAATTTGGCCCATAATATTAATTTTATTACTCTTCCTCCCCTTTCCTATTGCTGACTCCCAGAGGGAGTACAAACATTTTACAGGGAAAGAATAGGAATCCTGGGAGCTCCATAAGTTCACCCCTATATCACCATGGAGAAAATTTGAACAGAGGAAGAGATAATCAAAATTAATGTCCATGTTAGTTACAATGAAGCCTTCAAAACAGAACTTGAATGCAACTTCATTGGTGCATAGGATTATTGCTACTCTGTTATATATGGAGCAGAAAGTGTCTTTAGGCATGCACATATTAGCTAAGTATCTAGGCTCACATTATCAAGAAAAATCTAGAGAGTGATGCAGTTGCCACAATTTTAGAGTTTTAGGTAACACAGTGTGTACCACCTGGCCTGCTACTGCTGAACCAGAATGATGCATGCCTCTTGTGGCGCCCCATGTCCTCTAGCTGCAATAGAGGGCCAGGGACACCTTAGGGTACATCAGATGACATCAGATAGTTAAGCAACTGAAATGAGATAGAGGTGCCAAGATTAGACTTTCAGAGGATCAGAAAGACTGATCCTTATGATCCAGAAAGACTGATCCTTATGATCTTCTGTTGCTATATGAGCACCAATGCGGAGAATCTGGAAGGCCATGTACTGATGAAGCAACTATACCCATCATAATCAGCATAATAACATTCAGAAGAAAATAAGCAGCTATTAGAAAACATAGCATCATATGAAAAAAGCAGTCTTTTATGTGTCCTTTCATTACACTCTTTTGCTGTTTTTCATACTTAAGATTTTATTTCAAATAACACTGGATTTATTTCTACCTACCCCTCACCCAGAAAGCATGATCTAGACTTGCTTTCCAAATATTTTGATATAGGACAGGTGTATGAAGAAGAGAAGGGAAAACAAGTTACCTCAGTTTCATAATCCAGTTATATATATCAAGACAAAAGACAATGTTGCTATAATTTAGTTAAAAAGTCAATCAAACAAGAGATAAATCCAAAATAAACCAGGCTTTATCAATTTCATACTTGCAGTAAGATTTGTTTCCATGGTAAATCCTAAAGGAGAGAAAAAAATATCCCTTACTCATTGACTGGATCTCGTACTAATTCAGTGCTTACTTTTTGTAGTTTGTGGCTGGACAGAATACTTTGAGCTCTTCTTTGCCTTTCTTCAGTGTAAGCAGAATTATTAATAAGTTCCTTCAGGCATTTTTATGATGCATTTATGATGCATTCTATTAACTTACGTCTTCATTTTCATTCATGGTTTTATCTGTGTAACATCTCCACAAGCTGAAGTGTATAATGCAAATCTTACACATCTGGAACAGAGGTGGAGGGATTATACCCTTCAGTCATTAATTCATTTAATGCAGGGCTGAACTGAGCTGCTCTGGCACTTTCAGAGCATGTTTCTCCCCTTGGAGCTTTTCTCCACCTGCTCTTTACAACTTTCCCAGGCTGCCTAAAACCCTTGCCTCTATCCTTTCTGTCACCAGGGAAATATTTGAAGATTGAGATGAGGGATAAATTGTGCAAGGGATGAATGTAGGCATCCGCAGAACACAGAAAGGAGTGTGGGAAGGAAAGGGGAGCAGGCAACATTAACTCTGAAGACCCATACTCTTTCTTTTCCCTTCAGAACTTTATCAGGTTGTGGCTGCTATTGTAGAGCTGTTCTCAACAGCTCAGGCCTATGGATTAGAAGTGGAGGGAAATGAAGCAAGCAAGGCTCTTCCCAAAAATACTAGACCACCAGCTGTTAGAAATATTATTACTATTCATCCCTATTTCCATGTCCTGGCAGCAACATGTTTAAAATGTCTTCTGCTATTGGGAGGATTTCACAAAATGGCCAAGAAGGTATATGTGGGTTTGGAGCCTTTTGTATACTTTCTGCCAAAGTCTTTCTCATCATTTCTTGCTAATTTCTTGTCAATAAATACATAAAACTGTAAAATTGTTCTAATAGCAGATTAAGATAAATGTTTGATCCTCCAAAGAAATTATATACGGTTTATTAAGTGAAACAGTTTTTACCAGTACTACAAAATTCACTTTTTCATTTCTCACTGGAAAATAAACACAAGCCAGTTTGTAACAGAATTGAATTGATTTCCCTTTTGTTTAATACTATCTTCCCTCTTTAAAGAAATAGACTACAACTCTGTCCTGTCCTGTTCTCTGCTGTCATGCTTTTCTTGTAGAACTGACCCCTACTAGGTAGAAGGAAAAAAGAAATTATGAATATGTCTGAAAAAAAATGTGGAAACTGCTAACTTGGGATCTTTACATTGCAGTACAGTCTTTCTGTGACAAGGCTTCAGTTGTTTTTACCTCAATGTAGCAAATGAGATGAACTCTTCAGCCTGAAATATGCTGTTTACTTTAATTAGCTACAGTTAATTAAAAGATCTCAATTTCATCTCTATTAAAAGTTTATACCAAAGCACATGTTTAATGCATCTACCATCACGTCTCAGTCCCAAGTTCTATGTAATCCTTTAAACACATTCAGCCTGAGCTATACTTTAATTACAGTCATGATTATAGATGTGTCTCATCCTTTCCTAATGTTGAGTTTTCCCACAATACCATCTCTTTCCACAAACTTCAGCCTTGCTGAGAAAGGGGACTGGAATAATTCAAGTTTGCCATAATAATAATAATAAAAAATAACAAACTCAGATGAAATATTTTCTTGGTGGTCTAGGAGAGTCAGTATTGATCTCTTTAGCCAGACTGGGTACGTTCTTCACACTTTAACAGCTCCTGTGATGAGGAGCAGTAAGGAGTTCTCTGGTAACGCAGCAATGGAGTAGTTAACAAGTGGTACCTAGGGATGGGGATAGGAGGCAGAGAAAAGGGAAAAACAAACAAACAAACAAACAAAAACAACAACAACAACAACAACAAAATGGGAGAAAAGGAGGAGCAGGGGAATGAGGGAGTAAAGAATAATCCAAAAGGATGTAGGTACAGTCACTGTGGTGAGGGCTGTCATGGAGCAAGGGCTGAAAAGGGGGTATACAGCAGTGCTTACCCATTTTACCTATTTAATTTTATAACTATAATCCGATTCGAGAACAAACTTAAAATTATTCCTAGTAAACAGTTTTCTCCATTACTTAGCATTTATGAAGGACAAAGTTCCTCAACCACATGGAAGAGACTCAGCCTTCAGAGTTCTTCCCACTGGTCTAGCACTCTCACATCCATCAGATCACAGTGTTCTAGATTCGGGACACAATTCAAAGCCTTTTCGATGCTTCATTCAAATTCCTTGAGTTGGGAATTGTTGATGTGGAAGCTCCTTTAAAACTCTGGATCATAATCCAGTAAGTGTAGTCTTTTGCCAGCTCTGGTTATCAGGCAGGGCATATGATCAGAAGAGATAACAGCCTCAAGTCATATTATAGCCTCCTGGAGAACATATATAACAATATTTTTCACTCAATTTTGAGAATTTGAATATAAAATTTGGGAACTTATATACTTGTATATATTATATAACCATTTCTGACCTTAAAAATTGGAGAAACATCAGATGTTAGATGTTTTGAGCTGTTTTGCTTTCATTCTAAGCATCTTCAGGTTTGTTAATAAATGTCCTTTCCAGAAGAAGAATTGGACTACATCTTAAATTGGTAGGATTTTTTTGTTTGATTGTTTATCTTCTATATCTAGTGGGTATACTGGAAGTGATTTTCTTCTGTGTTTTTGAAAAGTGTTGAAAAAGGTATTACCTTTGCTGACATTTCATTTTGAACCTTCTTTTCAGATTAGTAATATTACAATTTTGTTTTGATGCTATCAGAATATTTGGGTCTTTTTGGTCAAAAAAGAAAAGGAGTTTGGAAATGAAATACATAAATGTTCTACACAAAAGTCTTGACACTAAGATAAAACAACAAAAGCTTCTTCTTTATGGAAACAAGATATTTTGATTCCTTTATTTATTTATTTATTTATTTTCCTTCTCTACTGTTCTGCAGCCTGTATTTAGTTCACAGCACACGTCCTTTTTTTGCAGTTTCTCTAGACGGTTAAAAAATAAAATATAGTGACACTCAATTATCTCTTATATCCCCTGCTGTCCTTTGCTACCTGCCCTTCCATTCACTCTGTTTTTAATAATTTAACCTTTCCATTGTCAGTTCCTAGAAACTAACCTCAAATACAGTAAATGTCTCTCATGAGTTATGCCCATGTTGACACTGAGGTTAGAACTGTGATGTTCTTCAGTCACAGTTTTGCTGAAGAATAAATATAGCTCTTGCATTAACTAAGCGTTCATTTACAGTATCTCAGAGCATGTAAGATACTTGGAGAGTAAAGTTGTTAAAACGTGTTTTTACTGACTCAATGAACAATAGTAGGAGAAGATACCACACCTCTTACAGACAGCACAATTAATTGAAGTCCATTTTTAAACAGAATTGGCAAGATTCTGCTACCAGATGCAAAATCAAAACAGGGTTTTGATGCAATTCCTTCAAAATTATATTAAACGAGAATAAAATTCATTTTATTATAGTCAGAGAACGTTTTTCCCTGACTGACTAGTACCAAATGTTTCCACTATCAGCAAAACTATTATAGTCCATTTTAGATTTTGATCAGATTTCTGAGTTTCATATAACTTGTTGCAGATTATATTTTGTGATTATTTGAATTCTGGACTGCTCACCAAAATTGATTATCATGAGAAAACTGAAGTAAGTGAGAGCATTTTAGTGGTTCTGGATGAAACCATAAACATTTCAGCTGACTGCTGCCACTGTACATGTAGGAGACGCTGATTCCTATTTTAACTACATGACCAAATTCTGTGTTTTCTGTGATTGATTTTGCCACAAAGTTAGCAAAATCTATACTACATTTTCTTTGCTCCATTGCTGCCATCTGTTGGGTAGCACTCCAGAATGTATTGATGTTTAAAATAAAATAGAATACCCCCCTTTCAGCACTTTCTGCTGTTTCTAATTTCTCAGCTGTGTAAGGACAGATTTAAAAAAAAATTATATCAAACATCTTTTTGTTTTTGCTTAGTTCATGGAATACTTCAAAATTATATTATTATTATTATTATTATTATTATTATTATTATTGTTATTGTTATTGTTATTGTTATTATTATTATTTTCCCAATGAAATTATGAGTCTTTTGCTGTGAGGATGGTAAGTACACAAAAATACACACAAATTTATTGGACTACATATGCCATTTCAGTTTCAGGTTTGTCTCAAAGAAGAGCTGACCAAGAACAGAATTTAAAATGTCAGCAAGTTGTTTCAAAGGCTGACAAAAAACCACTGAGGATAGTAGTTTTCTTTAAGCCTTGCTTATCAGACATTTCAAAAGTTTTTCTGGGATTCATAAAAGTGCCCAAACTCCTTGAAAAATGAAGCACAACCAGAAACAGATTTTTCCTTGATAGCTCAGCAGACCAAGCATTAACCCAGCAATAGCCTGGAGAAAAGAAAGCTCAGGTGAAGAATCATATTGGTGTATAGAAATATCAGGAAGGAATGAAGAGACAGACAGATTCTCTGCCATAGTGACCAGTAATAGAACAAGGGGCAACAGGCATAAATTAAAAATCATGAAATTCAATATGAACATAAGAAAGCATGTTTTTACCATGAGTGTGATCAAATACTGAAACAGGCTGCTCAGAAGGGATGTATAATCTCATCCATGGACATATTCAAAAGCCACTTGGACATGGTCCTGGGCAGCATGCTGTAGGTGATCCTGCTTGAGCAGAGGGGTTAGATAGGAAGATCTCAAGAGATCCCTTCCAACCATAATGATTCTGTGTATAGTAGCTGCTCTTTGAGAAGATGCTCTTATTAAGGTTATGGCATATGTTGCAATGCAGAAAAGAATCTTCTTTCAGTAAAAGTCTTAACTTTTCTTCAGGGTTTTGAATACAGTATGGGACAATTGCATGGAAGACTGAGAGTCAAAATGGTCTAGCATTTCATCATGGGTCTCAGTCCTCAATGTAACAACATTTCATTTAATTAGGGACATGTTGGGAAAAACAAATAAACAAACAAAAAGACTGAAACCAAGGACTTTCTGGCAAATTCCTCAGCTGTCCAGAGTTCTTTACTAACTTCTGCCCCATCCCCCAAATTAAATCCAAACCAATTCATGTTGATGATGCTTGCCTTTCTGTCCGTTAGAAGATTAACCTTTTACTCATTAAGGCCTTGATAGTTTCACAGAGACACCTGGTCTGAAATATCAGATCAGGCACTTATCTGGGAGCAGCAGAGAAAACCCACACATCCCAAAGAAACAGGTAGTAAGGCTACTGAAAAGGGGAGGAGAGGACACCTTCCTCCATCCTCAACTGCTGTTTGGATGTGTTGATGGCTAATCCAGTAAATGGGCTCTGGGCATAGCTGTGAGTTTGGGCACTAGACCGCTTCAGAGACCAAGGGAAATAAAAAGCTTTCCATATACCTTTGAAGTTTGCTGTTAAAAAGCATAAGATTTTAGATAATTCCTGATTTACGTGACAGCTGAAAGAGGAAAGAGCTTTTTAAGGATTCTCATGTTAGGTAGACGTACAACAGAAGCAATCAAGCCAGATTCAGATGTCTAACAGCCTTTTGCATGTACAACTAAAGGGCTTGCTCAGAGACCATGGATGTATCAGGGACAAAACTATACTAGGTCTCCTAGCTGAGTCATTGAATCATTGCACAATGATGAAGAGACTGATGTAAAAGGTGTCAGAAAGTGAAATTCTGTGTTTACAGGATGAAGGATTAAGAACTGTAGAATATTAAAATAGCTAAATTACCATATTCCTGGAATACTGTTAAGAGGCAAATATTTTTTGAGAGTACATTTGTGGTTGTCTCTATTGCACTGTTAGGATTCATGTTTTCAGGATTTTCTGAGTATAAATAATGGGACTGTGGCTTAGTGAAAGTGAGGATGGCTTGTGGCTTAGTGAAAGAGATAA
This sequence comes from Nettapus auritus, assembly GCA_011076525.1. Taxonomy (NCBI): domain Eukaryota; kingdom Metazoa; phylum Chordata; class Aves; order Anseriformes; family Anatidae; genus Nettapus; species Nettapus auritus. The sequence continues at coordinate 61,275,772 of CM021765.1, read as the reverse complement.
CTGCTTTTGTGATTATATGATGGTCCTGGCTTCTGTTTTAGTATGTCTTGGAAAAGAGGATTCCAGAGAAGTGTTACAGTCTCATTTTCCAAGACGTTTTGAAACTTGAAGATTTTACTGCAGCTAGAATGCAGTACAAAGTCATTTTACAGAAGCTGCTATGTTTGGTAGTTTATCTAGAAAATCCAGACAGCTTCTGTGAACACAGTATTTGCCATATATTTCATCTTTGCCCTTGGCAGCAAGCTGCAGTAGCCCAAGTGACAGGACAAAAGTGACTTCAGAAACCAGAAACAACACAAGGTACATACATGGCTCATATTTTGCCTAAAAACTTGAGAGCTACAGAAATCAAAATAGATAAATAAATAAGATTCATAAAGTCACAATAAAGAAAAGGAGAAAGGACTACCTTCCTGGCTGATGCTTTAAGCCATGCAGAGTTCACTTAAGTCAGGACTTTAGGTGGAGCGGGCACCTTAGGCACCTTGAATGTTTGTAGTCAAGAAGACTATGGCTCATAGAAGTAATCTCAATATAATTATCCTTTAGTTTGATAAAAGCAGAGATAAAACTGCTTAAAATTTGCTTAAAGGTATTGAGTGATTTAGGGACTAGATGTAAAAAGGAGTTGACGTGATCTGACCTACTTTTTCACCTTTTTATGTAACTCATGATGGATGTTTCCCTGGTCTAGCTGATCACTTGAAGGTTTAGCAAGGAGCTGATCAGCACTATGCTTAAAAGCTTGTAAGCAGTATTAATACGTTATGTATATATAAATACATATTTCCCCTTCCAGTATGAAACTATCTTCTAGAGAATTCATTCTGCTATCAAGTTTTCCACTATGAATACAATACAGAAGGGCTTTCAGACAGAATTTGGAGTATGATCTGCTCAGATTTACTGTTTTGGATGTATGTGTCTACACAAATATAATCCACACGACAGTATAAATCTGGCTCTATGGAGTTTCTGGACTACAAATAAAATGAACACTCTTGAAAGTAACAAAATTAAAATTCCTTCCCCCCCCCCAATATAATTAAAATATCAATAATTTATAATTATTGATAAAACCCAATAGAATTTACACAATTGAGAAAAAACTTGATCTTCACTTTTATACATTTTTATTATTGCAGTTTAAGCACAGCATGCTGCAGTGTAAAATAATTCTCTGCTGGGTGGTTAAAAACTCCTCCTTTGTTTTGCAATTTCATAGTTGCATGGAGCCCCAAGTGCTATTTTCAAAGATTAAGGTACCACATCATGAAGACTGTTTCTAATAATCTAAATCCATCATGCCTGGTGATTTCAATTAAAAACATTATATGTTTTAGATGAATTGGCAAATAGAAGAAAAATAAAAGATTAATAGTAATGAGAATTAAAAATCATAGGCAAATACAGGAAAAGGCAAGAAATCTTAAGGCTGGAATTTTAAACAGACTTTCCCCAAACTTAAGTAAAGGAAGCATTAACACAACAGACTTAGACATGGTGTGCCAGGCATCTCTAGCAGCCAACCCAGCTCATGAAGAATCAGATCCTAAAAAGCAAGACATTGCAGGATGACTGCAGTGGATCCAAATGTGCTTGGCACATCCTGGGGATGAGCCCACACTACAGCAAATAGGATTAAGCAAGTCTGATGTTGCTTCCCATGCAAGCCACCCCTGTAATTGTATATTACTCTCAGGTGGTATGATACAGAGGATGAACTGTGAGGGTTTTGAGAGTGGGGGTTATGTAAGGTTAGAAGACAAAATGTTTAGTTTGGTTCTTATTTTTGTGCAGGACTTGATATGGTAGAGAATGATAGGTTTTGTTTTAAGACACAATATTACAACAATATCAGGCTGAGCCTGGAACTTGAAAACAATTTTGAAAAATCCACTACTACCTACAGGAAAAAGTAGTTGTAAAAAGCCTAGAAATGAAATAATGGGAGCAACTGAAACAATAATAAGTCTGACAGTTGTATGAAGAAATAAATCACCATATGAGAATAGAAGGAACAATTCCAGAGCACTTCTGAAAGAAGTGCATGAATTATTAAGAAGTATCTAAGAAACAGGAAAATACGAACTGAAATAGGACAGCTGTATGTGGCCTCGGATGTGACATTTGTGATATTAAAGATCAACATTATCAGTGGGGTTAAAAAAATGCTCTTTGCCACAGATCTAAGAGGTTAACTGTATTAAATAGCTGCCCCAGACTGGTACAAACAGTTACAGTGAGAGACAAAGGTAGGATGCTCTGGGAAGCCAACAGCCAATGTCAAAGAGGGCTTCCATTGCAGACTAGTCATTTGAGAGAGAGTCCAATATAGATACGTGACTCTCTTTAAAGGACTGTAAGATGATGTTACATGTCACATTTACTGCCATAGTCCATGGACCTCCAGAATTGTGCTTGAAGTTCATGACAGTTATAGGGTTTGTATTCTTTCTAAACTGGAAACATTTAAATATTTGCTTAAAAAAAAATAGTGTTAAGCCTGCCAACAGAGCCAATAAATAAATAAATAAAAATCCAGAGGAGCTCTTTTTAAGCATCTGAGTGTCTCATTAAATTCCTCAGTCTCCTCACTGAAATGCCCCTGGCCTCAGGAAGTGTAGAGTAACATTTTTCTTCTGACATGCCATTACTTTTGATCATCATTCTGAGTGGTGCTTCCTCAAATGCTGTTATGCATCCATGTCTGTCAGCAATCATTTCTTCTGTCTTGTCTGTAATTGAATTCTCTGGGGCCAGGAGCAAGTTTGTGTTGTTTGAATAACTGGCTTTGCACAGTTATCTGGATCCTTCACTTGTGCTCCTCTAAGTTCCTGAACTCTACAAGAGCAGTGGTCCTTCACTGGGTTAGTCTGTGGCTGAGGACAGCCAAATGGAAACGAAAGTAAACTTTCCTGTTCCAAGATACTTCCCAATATGGCACGCCCCAGGCCATCATGAAACAGAGCGCTTTCGATCAGCCATTATGACTTAAGATTGCTGCATGGAAACGTGCTAATAGACTGATTTTCAGTATGTCCTTTCATTAGAATTTAAAGATATAAGAAATAAAATCCACATTAGCTTAGCTTCTTTCCATGCTCCATAGATAACCTCAGACAAACCACTATATTAAGGACTTATAATTTCAACATTGTTTTAGAAAGACAATTGTTAAAACAAGGGTTATCAGTGATACATTTTCACTCTTGCTATGCTTGCTGCATAGGCTTTCCTTGGAACTCAGAAACATTATACTTCTTTCCAAAATGAAGCTGTATTTAAATCCAGTTTCTATTAAACACTTTTATTCCCCTAAGATTTTTCAAATCCACAGCTCCAAATCTGCAAAATAGTTAAGCACTTAATTGCCTTATAGCAATAGTTCTTCTGATATTTTGAAAATATACATGCACTCAATGGAACAAAAGCTTACTTAGAAAATTCAGTTCCTTCAGTGTCAGAGGAATACATCTTGCCCAGTTCAGTTGGCTGGCTGGCCAGCCAAAGCTTCTGAAAATAGGGTCCTGCTCTAAAAGAGGTTACCATTCCCAACCAGCTGTAGATTAGTCCTAAGAAGTCTAGTTTTTATACTTATCCAGCCAAATAATTTGACAAAATTTAGGCAATATGAATGCATTCTTGATTTCTTGGACTGTATGAAATACACTCAGATGCAAAATATACTCAGATTTAATATGGACAAAGACTTTTTTTTTTGTTTCTTTGTTTGTGTTTTTGCTTTTAATCCCCAGCAGGTACACTTGCTTGTTGAAGATATTGTACAGGTAAGTGTTAATTTAAAGGACAAAGGGGAAAAACTACTCAGGCATTAGCTGAATGTTCTAGGCACTTTGTGAGAGAATACACTGGAATTATGCTATATTGAAATAAGTCTACTTTTCAGACATTACCTTCCTTCACAGTTCTTGAAAAACAACAAACAAACAAACAAAACAAACAAACAAACAAAAAAAAACAAAAAACATTAAAGTTCACCCTCTTTGGGACTCCCTATTAAATATGTTCACTCAGTAAGAGGAAATGTTAAACCTAAAATATTTTTGCTATTGGTATTTTAATCAAGCAAGAGACATTCCTCATGGAAGCTTAACTGGGGACTTAAAAATCTTCATTTAAATTGAGATTCAAAAATGTATAACCCAAGACATTGAATATGTTTTTCAGACATACTATGCATGAAGATCATTATGCTTTTAGCTAACCTGTTTGTCATAACTTACTATTTATCAGAAAGCTAGGTTGGAGATTTAGATAAAAGGAGGAATATGAGGTTTGGGAAAAAATACTGAACAATGACTAGATTGATTTCTTGCCAGCCTGAAAAACTGAAGAATTCAAAAGCTATCTCTAAGGTGATGATTTGGACTTACCAAGACCAGGCAGCCTGTGTCATCTTTTGTACCAAACAGGAGCTGATGCAACCAATTTGGAAAACTTTTGGCACTAATCTCTTCTGACATAAATATACATTCAGTGTGACACAATGGTGAACTGCCCATTATGAGAAACATAGCTGTCTGATATTCACCACAAACTGATGCTGTCCCATGCTTGTATGGGCTGACATTAGTGGCATTAAACCCAACAGAACAAGAAGAGAGTGACTCACTAAAATACTTCTTCTTGCATTTTCCTAAATTGTCATCAACGTCACTCATTTTGTGGGAGTAAATGTTATTCCTTGCAATAAGAAAACAACTGTAAGCTTAGATCTGCAAAGCAAATCACATTCCCCAAGTGTTTCCTAGCATCACATCGACTTAATAGAAGTAAAAATTTAATTGAGGGGGAAAGTCAGATTCTACGCTTCTGCAAGAGTACACTTCACTTGCATGGTGAAAGCACATGAAAAAGTAACCATAATTTTAATTTGTGAAGGGTCAGATATTTTTCCAGTTAGTAGTGGCTTGAGCTGTCTTACGTAAAATCTTTGAATATAGCATAGCAGCATCAGGTCTTCAGTAGTTTGTGTTTTCAAAACATTGGTGTTTTCTCTCCACAATTTACAAGGAAAAAAAAAAAAAGTGCACATGAATGAATACATCTTAGCAAGTTTCTTTAGTTTCTTAGCAATAATTGGCAGGTTTTTTTTTGTTTGTTTGTTTTTTTTCCTTCTTTCCTAAGCTTCTGCAACAACTTAGTCCAGTAGCAGTTGGCTCCTTCCTGATAAAGTAGGAATAGACAATTTGGTTCCCACAAACATATGACAGCTCTTTCGTGCCCAAATATTTTAACTCCTTCTGTAAGAGCTTCCAGACTCTGTCTTGCCCTGCTCACATACAGTCTACATTGGAAGCAAGAGAAGACCAGGAAAGAAAGGGAAGAAATGGAAAGGTTTAGGAGACCTAAGAATACAGTGAAGTTGACAAAAAATGCTAGGAAAATCAGAGCAGCTTCCGTCCCCAAAAAGAGGTACCTATAAAAATGCAGCATGGTCCCCCCAGAAAATCAGGTGGCCTTGTCTACCCTGCGTATTTGTTAGAGATGTTTGGGTGAACAAGAGAATAAATCACAGTCCTTTTCACTTTCCAGTTTATTCACCTGTAAACTTTCCAGTTTATTTATCTGTTTTCCTTTAAAATTTTATGACTGCAAATAAGTAATTGAGTATTTACAGTTTTAAATGGGCATTAGAATTACAAAGAACACGAAAACACAAAACTGAAAAAAAAAAAAAAAAAAGAAAAAAGAAAAAAAATTTCTGTTGTGAAGATTTGCTTGCTTGATCTGTAATGTTTATTTATCAAACCAACGAAAGTACCCATTGGTGGGTACAAGAACTCCAAGCTTTTTTCCTTCTCTGCCTGTGCTCCAAACTATTCCTCTAAAGCTAACTCTGAGCCTTTGCATGTCTCAGGAGGGACTGGTCATAGAAGTCTTACATTTGAAATGGGCACATTTTTATCCAGGTCAGATGCAAGTGGCAGGTACATTGTATATCACTATGGACTGTGCTGTTTTTTTTGTTTGTTTGTTTGTTTGTTTTTTAATTTCAGAAAAATTCAGCAATCTCTGACTAATGCTTGGAAATTAGAATGTATTTTCAAAGTTGTCTGGGAAGATCTATGGAAAAATAAATGTACAAGGTTTATTTTGAAACACTAAAAAATATATTGGACATTTATATTACACAGATATTATCATGTTCCTGCTAACCATATAAACGATAAAAATAAGAGAAATAGATGTGAGGAACTTCTAGTGATCAGCTATATTAAGAAATTACAATAACAATCCCTTCCCTTTCTGTTGTCTCAAAATAGTTTAATTATAAATAAATCAGTGGCATAGAGATTCAGCAATCCATCTAAAGAACTTTCATGAACATTTTCATGAATGTTTTTATAACTGACTGCTCAAAGAACCTCAGTAAAACTTATTTGTCTGCCTTACCGTCACACAAAAATTGCAACTGCATATTACTTTATTCTTCACCAAAATGCCAGTTAAGTATTATTCCACACACTGCAGGCTAAAACTCCTTAAGTAATATCATTTTAACTGAAATACATTTAATTATCTGAGGGAATATTAAAGGAATTTAACTAGATGACTGCTTCATTTAATACCTCTCAGCTCCTCAGGAACAGCACCAGACCACATGCTATTGATAGAGAAAATTGTAGCAGGTTTGCTGTCAAACTCCATTTTCTATAGGGAAAGAAACTGCTTTGCTATAGCTCAGCTATAAACTGAAAACAAGCTGTCATTTCCTTTCTGAGAATCTTGCTGGATAACAAAAATTTCACAAGCTTCACAAATAAAACTATTATAATAACTAAAGATTTGCAACATCCATCTTCAGCTTCTAGGCTTACCACTGTAGGTAGTGAAAGGACATTCACTCAAGTCTATTGGGTTTCCCCCTTGAGAACTCTTTTCACTAACTGCAGAGGAAGCTGCAGTTGCTCAGTGCCATAATTTAAGCAGTTGAACTTAGGTGCCTAGAGAAACAGCTGTGAACCTCCCTTTAAATATGCTGTGTCTCTCACATATAGCAGTTTAATATTAGAAGGTGATGAGTGGGGTCATAAGAAGAAACCACTCTAGAAAAGGTTGATAAAAAAAAAAAAAAATAATTATGTAGGCAGTAAGTTAGAGGAAGAAAGGCTGTCTAGACATCAAGGAGAAGGAAGATACTGAATTTTTTGTACCTCTGCCTGTTTAAAAATGCTTCATTGGTCTCAGACTATTGCTATGGATAGGAGTAAGCAGTCCTGCTTCTTGCTAGTCCTGCCTATACCTTGCATCTAACCTGAAGCACAGCACTAAGAAGCAACAGCAGGGAACTCAGTGTGGGTTGCATGATCCACTTTCCTGTTCAGACAGCTTTTGCAGTCTAGTCTAAGTTCCCTGCTGCTGTACCTCTGCTGCTCTTGGTATGTAATGTTAGACCTAGCTATGTCTGTGAGAATTGTTTTGCCTCTGACTGCAGTACAGATAGAATAATGATATGTAGCTAATGATTATGCCTGTTCCTGCTTAGAAAGTCTTGAAACAGAAGTCTACTTCTAAAATTCTTTATCTTGATCCAAGTTACTTAAAAAAAAAAAAAGATTATTATTTTTAATCTCATAAACCTAAGTATTTTATTTCTAAGTGTTTATTTATGTATTTTTAATTATTACCCTTCCTATTTATTTAGTTCATTTTACTTTAGAATAATGAAGACTTCTTCAAAAGGAGAACATTGTAACATTCTTTAGGAGAAGATATATTTTCATTAAATCATTTATTCTATTTTTTAATCAAAGCTAATTGTTGAATTCAGCTTAGATAGTCATATAGTTTTGGTTCTCTCTCTTTTTTTTTTTTTTTTTTCTCTCTCCAGACTGTATTATGAGTCATTTTTGCCATCCAATTATAATGTGACATGTGACTGTACTTGTTACCTGTGGTTCGTCCCTGGCTGAATTAAAGTCCCTAGCTTTTATGGGGACTTCAAGCAAAACTTAGGCCTTAACTATTTTCTTTTGGTAACAGGATCATGAAGACAACTCTACATTGCTCACCAGGATGTGCCTTTTTTCAAGAGGCTGGGGTGAGTAATCAATCCAGATACTAACAAAAACTGAATCAATCACTATGCAGTCATATTTAAAAAAAAAAAAAAAGAAAGAAAAAAAAAAAGTTAACATCAGTTTTACTACTAGCAGTGTGTCAACTTCACTGCCCCATAATAGTATTAAAAAAAGTACAGATCTTTCTGTGATTGTAGAAAAAGTATACTAAATAGGAAAAACAGCAGCTCCTATAGGTCATTTTCTAAAGAAAGCTAAAATTCTTTCCTGGTTCTCACCAAAAATAAAAGGAAAAACAAACAAACAAAATCTTTCCACATGTTCATGCTCTGTTTTTTTTTTTGTTTGTTTGTTTTGTTTTTTTTTTATGTTTTGTGTACGTATTTCAATTTGTGGTGTGTGTATATATAGTGATTTAGTATTGTCTAGCTAAGCAACATACAGATCCGTCTGATGTTAAATTCATAAATATTTGTTTCTTGAAGAGGAAAAATTTGACACATTTTGTAAGTATTATCACTTTATAAATTGTATTGTATCAAAGGAAAAGATAGGGAGGTTTCAAAATAGGTCATTTTGCGCAGGAATCAAATGTAGTGGTGATTAACACCTGAAGACATCTCTATATATCAGAAAGGAGATCCAGGTTGTTCTGTGTTCCTTTTGCTTTAAAGTGAATGGTAAAAAGTACAACCAAGCTTAGTAATCTCAGAAATATATCCAAATGCTAAGTAACCAAGAAAGGGAATACTTAAAGAAAACCTAGTCTATGGAGATCTGAAATCATGGAAATATAATGAAGTAGTTCAACAGATAAAGATTCTAATAGTGTTTTAATATGTCAAAACTAACTTTCACGGGATGAGACTTCATATTTAGAACCCAACGTTTAGTTCATAAATGATGTTTAAATTAGCTAAAATGCACCCCATCAGTGAGATTTCCTAAAGTATTCAGTGTTGACCTGACAGCCCCACTGGCATCACTGTACTAATATACTGTACTGTACAATAATTTTATGTATATTATTTGATTTGCACTAGATAATGATCTCCGTAAAGGGGGTGTTCAGAGAACGGCATGTCAACAACACTTGCTCAGCTGGTGGACCAAAATATTTTCTCAATCTGTTAAAGTGTACTCTTGAAATTTCAGTTTAGTTAATTTTATTGAAGCTCGAAATACAATTATTTCCAGTAATTGTTCCCATGTTCCATGTTCTTCCGTATATGTAGGTATGCATGTATATCTAAGTATATTGCAGTCCAGTACTTCAGAGGAAAGAGAAAGAAAGGTGATAAAGTACTGATATACTTTTTCTCTGAATCTTTCATGCAGGGAAAATACAGTTCAGGCCACCAGCCCATTATAAGCAGAGGATGGAAATGGTTTTCCTCCTGAGTTCATCTATGATATAATCAGTTATAAATCTCAGGGAAGAATTATGCTAATAAAATCTGTAGGCATTAGATAGCAAGCCATATTTTGAAATCTTGAGTCTCTTTTCAGCCCTTAAATTCAAAATGGGTTCTTGTTACAATGGCTTACAGCTGTGGTCCCACTCACTCCACTGTCCCTTGTGACCAACTCTGTGTCAACTAATAATTTGGAAGTGAATTTCAGCCACCACATCTGACTAATTCCCTGCAGCAGCCACACTCAATTTAAATTATTGAATACATAATATGAAATACAACTATTTCATACCAAAAACCAGAGGCTGGAAAATTGCTTTGGAAGGCTGAGAGTGATTTCTCAGAGGTTCTGTTTGCAGTAAATATTCACAGTTAGTAATGTAGTGACTTTAAGCCCTGGTAGGTTGGGAGTGTGAATGCAAGAAACTGTGTTGTTGAATGGCTCACTTTTGGTCCAGTCACTAATTAACAATTTAAAACCAAAAAGATGATATCTCCAGCTTCTCTGAGCATGTGCAGTTAATAAAATTTCTTAGTTTGGACCCAGGAGTTTTCAGGTAAATTGTATTTTACTCTTTCTACAGCACAGATTGTTGTAGCAATATGTTAGGAAAAAAAAAATAAATAAAAAAAATACAGAGCTATTGAAGACACAAATGTGGCCTGAAAGCCATCTCATCCTGTGATGAAAATTAATGAAATTGCACAATGTAAGAAGCTGTGGACTGTGACAGTGCTTGGATGGGAATCTCCAGCAAATGTCTCCTTATCAACTCAACTTTTTAGGGGTCAATGAATCAATAAACCACTCCAATGTGTGGAACCCTGGGGGTGCAGGGAAAATTGCTTTTGTCTGCACACTGATCCTTAGTGCTTTTCCTCTATTAATCCATGCTTCTTTCATAAGAGCTACTTCAGAAAAATTCTCAAAGACATGAACAAATTCTCAAAGATCATGAATAAATTTTCCACTTTCATCTTCAAAGTCCTACTTCTCCTAAATTTCAAAGCCAGGCACTGTTTAGCTTCAGCTTTTTCTTTGAACCTTCCCCCTTTCCCTTACCCTTTATTTTGTTTTATATGATCTATAATCAAGTAACCCCTGAAGTATTTGACATTTTCTAAGATCTGTGTGGATGTGTCCCACATCTTGGGATACACCCCCCATGTCTTTTTATTTCAATAAAATAAATGAAAAGCTGGCTTTCTCAAAGGAAGATGGCCTATCTGGCCAAACAACTTGGACAAAGATAAAGGCTTGGTGGATGAGTGCGGAAAGGCACTTAATTGCCGTGTAGAAAAGGATAAACTATGCATGAGGACTAGACTCAATAGAGCAGATAGCCCACTTTCTACTGTGCAGGATGTGCTCCAGTTGGTTATGTGGTTGTTCCCAATGTGTTCAAGCGGGCTGTCTGTTCAACTTACAGATCACTATATAAGTAAGGACTATCTAGAGAGGCTCTGAGACTGTGCATCTGTACACCTCAGCTGTTAGCTCACCTTCTAATACCTCTATATTGAACTACATTAAAAAAAAATATTTTATTTGTTCAGTACATAAATTTTTGGGTGTGTGTCACTGGTGATTGTGTAGCCTGCAGAATACTTTTTATTTATCTGTCCTAGAACTATTTAGGGATGTGCTTTATTAAGCCTTTTTCTCTGCTGGCTGCATTTTAGAAGTGTAGGAAATGATCTGTTATTCATTTGTAAAACATTTTGTGAAGAGCCTTCTCTACATATATAGAATTATGATTGGTATTTAAATTTAAAACTGGTTCTATACTTTCAAAGTGGAGGAAATGAGCTCCATTATTCATGTGTAATCATTTTGTAATGAAAGTTTCTCTACATGTATAGTTTTATTTTTGATATTTAAAACTGGCTCTCCGCAAAGAAGGTATCCTCTGTATATTTTGGTTTCCTACCCCATTTGCCCACGTATCTTTCACTCCCCCAATACTCTTTGGAGCTATTAGATTCCTGTTGTGACTGAGATATCTCAAAGACATTAAATTCCTAGTAAATATGTAAGTACAGATAGCAGGCTGAGGAGAGAGAGAGAGCACTAACAATACTACTGGTAGAAAAGCAAGAACTCTGCCCCTTATCCATTCTGAGAGGCAGCATCAGCTGGACAGTCAGTATGCACTTTGACTTTCCAAACACAAGGTTCCCAAACAGGAGCTGATTAGTGCGGACTGTAGAAGGGAGATGCACTTGGAAACATGGGAGTGCTGTAGATGGTGTGGTTTGTGGGAGATGAGGCATAAATTCACAGCCCATGGTGCCCATTTGCATTCTGTATTTGGTTGTGTTTTGTCTGATGTTTGTAGGGACTTAGCACTTTTCATGTATATTTATCCAGAAAAGGAGATATTTTCAGCTACATTTAAATGAAATAAAATGGATATAGGAAGGTCAAAAGCACAGAGGAATTCTGGTTTGTGATTTATCTATAATGTCACCCTTGTTGAAAACTTGAGGACCTTCTCACTCTGAGCCATTGTCATGATAAAAGAAAAGCAAACAATGAGATCAAAGCCATGAAGCGGTGTGAAGAGAAGTGGCAATACTATTTTCCTCACCAGCTTTACGGAGCAACATTAGAAATATAACAGCACAAGACCCATCTCTTTATACAAGTCCCTTCTGATATTCATGAGTGGTACAGATTTTGCTACATGAATGCATTTAAGAATAAATGTGTCATCTTAATATTTATACTTGTCAAGCTTTGGCACATTATTTCACTGTGTTAATCATTGCTTCTATATTTCCACAACTTGATATGCAAGTCTCATATTGGTAAGCAAATGAAATACTTGTTCTAGTTGAGTGTAAATAAAGTCTTCCCTCCTGACTGTGAAAGCTGTAAAGAAACATAAAATGTAGTATATTGTTAAAAATTCATTTTAGATAAACATAGTAAAAATGCTGAGCAACTATGTTCGTCATCACAAACTTACCATTTGTGGATGATGAGTAAAAGAACTATATATAGAAGTGGGTCTAGTGTGTATAGACTTCCTTAATTTTATGAGGCTACAAACGCATTAACATTTCCTGACAGTTTAAAGAACCAGCAAATTGCAGTCCCACTTTGTTGGTACGCGTTCTGTTAACCAATGCACTGGGAAAAGTGAGCTCTTCCTACCTACTGCAGTTTAAGGGGAAGAATAAAGACATAGTGTCCCCTGACTTCTCAGAGCCTGTGCCCAAAATCTTAGCAGGGAATGTAAATTTGTAAAAAGGCATATAAAGATTGCTTTCACATTTGTCATTGCTTTATTTCTGCTTTCCAGAAATATTTCTGGAAATAGTTGTGAAATAGCTAGAATATTTCTGGAAATATTTGTGAAATAGCTAACAGCTTCATAAAAACAGTGAAATTTAAAGACAGAAGATCTGGTCCATGCATAATAAGAACTCTGAAGCAGAACTGAGCAAGCATTATTACCCTAATTCTAGAACTACAACTTATACAGAAGTCTTCTAAACATGGAAAGGAAAAATTATAGTTCTCACCTTTATATGGAAGAATATGTTTCTAACAGTGAATGTTAAAGAGTCACAACAAAAGATTTATGAGAAAAGTAGGCATAAAGACTCATATACAGAATTTCCTGTCTGCCAGTCAGATATGGAACATTCAAGTTAAATGTATCTTGAGGACTAATCACAAACAAACAACAACAATAAAAAGGTGTGTGCTGAGTTCAGACTGAATTATGACTTTATTTTCAATAGGAAATGTTTATTCATTTTAATACACTTAATGGTTAATTCAGTGGGAATATTTATGATAAGTTTTGAGGGAAATGTTTATTAAAGGGCCTGAAATTTCTGCCTAACTTTTATGCTCCTGAGGTGTTTAGCATATCTTCTATCATTCAGGATTTTTCTGTATATTCCCATATGGTTGTCTTCTCCTGACCAAGTATCCTATGTTGTGGAATCAGCAGCTAAATGGTCAAGAGTAAGAAATAAACCCCTCGCAAGAAAGCCAAACTCTATGACAAGCTAGGTGCTCCTTGCCTTTTTTTGTGTTGTTGAATTAGTGTGAAGTGGAGAGGAACTGAGAGACTATGGATATAACACTCTGGCTGGACAGATCTCTCAGGGAAGACTTTTGGCATTGAAAAGCACTCTGGAGATTATCATGGAAACGAGCAGGTATATATCATCAGGATGACTCAGTAGATTAATGGTGAGGTGCCACAGATATCTGACTCTTGAGGCTGTTAGCAGAGAGAGAGAGAGAAAGTCACTTGTCTAGGGAGGCCAGATAAAATGTGTTTTTAAAAGTCTCTAAGCTGTCTAATATTTGCTTAAGTCTTGGGGAGTGTGTCTTTTGTAAATCCTGTTGAAATAAACTCTTCTCCTTTCTGTTTGGTTCCTAAACTTCTGGTGCAAGCAAAATTCCCATTGGTTTCAGTAAAGAGACAAGAAACCAAGTGGCTGATTGAAGGATACACACAGAACTATACAGACCTAACACGGAAATAACTGGACCATTCATCTAAACTCTACAACTGCAACCAAAATATCAGGTAATTTCCATATGTCATAACCATCACTGGGAAGTTAATGTTTGACATCAGCTTTGAAAGAGCAGTTAAATATTTTGAATAAGATGATTTGCACATTTTATAGAGGGTTTTGATCCACTTTTCATAATTATACAATATAATCCTTGATAAAGAAAACAAGGACCTACCTGCTTTTATAACATACTTCCTCCTTTCTGTATTTTTTTTCTTAGTTACAGAGATATCCCTGATATCCCTTTTGAAGGAGATCTATCAAAGAAAAAAAAAAAAAAAAAAAAAAAAAAAAAATGTCCAAAGTTTAGGCTCAGTCTTAGGTTTCATTTCTGATTAATATTAATAAATGTGAATACCAATATTTCTTTTCTCCTAGCTTTTATCTGTGTTGGCCTTTTGATTCTAAATTCTTCAAGGCAATGATTTAATGCATATGTTTGGATAATACCTAGGAAAGTCATGTTATGTTCTTGATCTATGAAGTCAAATATTGATGCCAATTCTTGATGCTGGTCACAGAAAATAACTGTTCTGTCATTAAAAGGAACTGGATCTGGGTAGTAGCAATTCAAACATGCTGGAAATTAAGCCCTGGGGTTCAGGTCACAAGTGTGAGATGTGCGATACTGTTGGGAACCCTCTGTGATCATGGAATTTGACATAGCCAAATCTTAAAGACATATATCTAATTGAGCCTTACTGTCCAAACTGTATCCTAAATTTCTGAAAACACATTTGCCTAAGAAATTTAATTTTCAATAACAAATTTCTAACTGTCTTGGTTTGGATGAAAAACATGGATCTGTGCCTCATGTGATCATACTGCAGTGACACTGGATGCAGCTGAGAGCCTAAAACCAATCTCATCCAGACTGGTTTTCTTCCTTTCTTTCTTCTGTTGCAGCTCAGCACCAAATTGGTAAAGAATTGTTGTCCCCAGGCAGTAGGACAGAAATGAGATAACCTGCGAAGACCCTACAAACCTGTCTGTGAAGGAGAAAGGGAGCCTTGCTCTTCCTGCTGGAAGAGGAAGCTTCAGCTGTGCACCTGACTGAGAAAAAAAAAAGCCAACTGATCCAAATGGAAGTGGTGGTAAGCCCTGATCAAGATCCTTGCAGGTGTAAAGTACAGTCACTACAAAAGGAAGAAGGGAAAGGCTGGCCCCATATCCAGTTTTATGATGTGTCCAGAGCCTCAGATTACCTTAATACACCTGTTGAGGCAAGGCCTTTGCACAGAAATAAAAATAAGGCAATAAACAGTAATTGATTTATCAGATATTTAATTAAGGCTTTGTGCTACTAGAGATTTATGCCACTTGCTGAATGTAAAGAACTATATATATATATATATATAGCTGGTTGTAAAAATTAAAAAAAAGTTGTATTGACTAAAAATCTCCACAAAAGTAATATGGACATGCTAAAGGAATTATGTCTGTTACTTAAGAGCCAACTAGGCGGAGTGTAAAATCTTGAAATATAGTCAAGTAATACTGTATTAGTGAGTACATCTTTGCCATGCTTCTGACTTTATTCTTGATCCTCCCCCTGGAAAAGAGGTGTAACACATAATTTTTTGTCTCCTATCCTGAGCTGAAACATCAAGTCACTGTCTCTGTTGGTTTTTTCTTTTCAGAACTTCTAGGATACAAAAGGTACAAATGTAGCAATTATTTGTTTGACCTATTTTCCAGACTATAAGTCAGTTCTACTGACAGCTGTTCAGTAGAAACAAAACCAATCTATGGTGTTTTCTGTTACAGAATAAAAAAGATCCATGCATCTGCAGACAAAAGCCATTTCTTGGCAGACATTTGCCTGCTGTTTGTCATATGACAGCATTCTATTTAGTAGCTTATATGAGGTGGTGCTTCTCATGGATATAATAGTGGAACTGGACAAATATTGGCTCTTGCAGAGGTTATCTCATTTTAACTGTCCCTTGTGCAATACAATCATTTTATCCCCATTTTATAGATGAAAAGAACAGCTGATATTCTACTTGGGGGAATGTGGGAAATTTTATCAACAAACTCCCCTTCTTCAATATATGTTAAGCTTTTTATTTATAAATAAATAAATAAATAAATAAAAACTTGTGTTAGATTGTTAGCTAGATGTTATCCCATCTCTCCTGTAAATTCCACAATTCAAGGCCCCCAGATCTTTATTTCTTGAAGAACTTTCACCACTACATAGAACTGAGAACTCTGATTAGTCTTCCCTATACAAAATCTAGGCCAAGACACAAATTTTGGTGGCTCCTTTATTTAAACAATTGTGGGAGTGTCTACTTGTTTAATTTTTTGAGAGTGAGAGAATTTTGAAGCCATGTATCCTCTCCTCTGTCCTGTAAGTCTCAAACTAACTATTATTTGGATTAACTTGCACATTGTTTTAATGTGAAAAGTGCCTTGTTTCTGTAACTAGTGTTAGAATGCTGTACACATTTTCCTCTAGCTTGGTTGCTGCACGTTTCCATCTCTATAAAAGGCTTCCTAGGGAAAGGTCCAAGGACCTCCACTTGGCTGTTACACAAAAAGCATACAGAAACTATTTTTTGGAGTAAATCTAGATTATCAGGAAAGTAATGGAAAATGTGTTAGGAACATGAAGAATTTAACTTCTTAGGATATTCAGAGAAATCTTCCTTTCTTTTCAGCTTATTATACTAATTAGAAAGGTGTTTTGCCTTGGTAACAAGTTGTTTGCCAAAGAAAATGCCTAGCACATAATTTCTGTTTCTGCCTTATGCAGAAAACTTTACGAAGCACAGTTCATACAGCAGTGGCAATGGCAGCTGCTTTGCCTTTCTATAATGTGATTCAACAATGCATATACACAACTGGAGCTGCCTTTTGATAATTTGTATTTCAATAACCAGGTGGCAGTGCTCTGATATAAATCCAGGGGAGAATGGGCTGTGATGCTCAGTGATAACAATTCAATTAATTCCTTCTCTCTCATCAGAGAATGTTAATCTTCTAAAAATGATGTCTATGGAGTGCACAGCAGCAAACAGGCTTACTTCAGATGTGAAGGAATTGGAAACTTCAACTTCATAAAGAGAAGGGAGGAAGGATGTTGGATGGGAATGGTTTGCTCTGCATCCATGAGAGCAACCATGCAGATGTCTCATTTGTTCCCAAACTCCATCCCAGAGAATTCCTCTGTTAACCTGGGGCTGGATTACAGTCCTTTTGTCACAGCTTTTCTGTGGTCCTTTATAGTGGAAATTGACCCTATTTTAGCTGGGTAGTGAGAATTCATAAACTGATGATGTATTTCTGGTAAGTGCTGCAAGGAAGTTATTCTGCGGGGTCATAAATTCTCAGCTGGTGTATTTGGAATTGGGAAATCAAAACAGCAAAAGAAAATCAGACTTAAATAATAGCACTGGATATGCATTTAGGATTAAATGCTACAGTGATGACAATGAGATACAAATATCTGTATTTCCCTCCTCAGTGTGAGTCAATTAACCTAGTTAAGCATTTAGAATATGTAATAAATATGAGATATAAACCTGACTCACCCCAGGAGCCATACATCTGAACAATTTACACAATCCCTTTAAGATACGGATGTTGTGCCATATATATATATTTACAGAATCACAGAATCACAGAATAGTCTAGGTTGGAAGAGACCTCCAAGATCACCGAGTCCAACCTCTGACCTAACACTAACAAGTCCTCCACTAAACCATATCCCTAAGCTCTACATCTAAACATCTTTTAAAGATCTCCAGGGATGGTGACTCAACCACTTCCCTGGGCAGCCTATTCCAGTGCCTAACAACCCTTTCAGTAAAGTTCTTCCTAACATCCAACCTAAACC
This sequence comes from Nettapus auritus, assembly GCA_011076525.1. Classification (NCBI taxonomy): domain Eukaryota; kingdom Metazoa; phylum Chordata; class Aves; order Anseriformes; family Anatidae; genus Nettapus; species Nettapus auritus. The sequence goes on along the minus strand of CM021765.1, from coordinate 61,257,914 downwards.
TCCCCTGGTTCAACTTTAGCCCATTCCCCCTCGTCCTGTCACCACACACGTGGGAAAATAGACCAACCACCACCTCGCTACAGTTTCCTTTAAGGTACCTTTACAGTGCAATAAGGTCACCCCTGAGTCTCCTCTTCTCCAGGCTAAATAGTCCCAGCTCCCTCAGCCGCTCCTCATAAGACTTGTTCTCCAGACCATTCGCCAGCTTCGTAGCCCTTCTCTGGACTCGCCCAAGCACATCCATGTCCTTCTTGTAGTGAGGGGCCCAAAACTGAACACAGTACTCAAGGTGCGGCCTCACCAGAGCCGAGTACAGGGGGACAATCACTTCCCTAGACCTGCTGGCCACGCTGTTTCTTTTGCAAGCCAGGATGCTGTTGGCTTTCTTGGCCGCCTGAGCACACTGCTGGCTCATAGTCAGCCGACTGTCAACCAATACTCCCAGGTCCTTCTCTCACAGGCAGCTTTCTAACCACACATCTCCCAGCCTGAAGCTCTGTTTGGGGTTGTTGTGCCCCAGCTGCAGGACCCGGCACTTGGCCTTGTTGAACTTCATACCGTTGGCCCTGGCCCATCGGTCCAGCCTATCCAGATCTTCCTGAAAGGCCTTCCTACCCTCGAACAGATCGACACATGCACCTAACTTGGTGTCGTCTGCAAACTTACTGAGGGTACACTCCATCCCCTCATCCAGATCATCAATGAAGATGTTAAAGAGGACTGGCCCCAGTAC
>CM021765.1:61212522-61235607 GCA_011076525.1 Nettapus auritus | reverse complement strand
GAGAGAGAGAAAAAAAAATCAGTTTCTCCTGATACCCTTCTGTAGGCAGAAATAATCAATCATGTATTTTATCTTAATAGCTGGGGAAGAACTACAGGGAACTCTGTCTTCCCAAAGGCAATTACTGCATTCTTGTTGTCTGCAACTGAGTTGTAAAAGGTTTTACCCATTCAGCTCTTCAGCAGGCTGTATTTTTAGGTCTTCTTGTTTCTTCTTATATTTTTGATGACAATCCTTAATGGCTAATAAACCCACAGACTCTTCTGAAGAAAGGAAGCATTATCAGGATTTCACAGACTGAAACTGGAAGCACAGGCCAGGTTATGATAGGACCTTTCCACCCTGTCATAAATAGAAACTTTTGCATAGGCACAGGTGTTCTTCGTAGTAGGTTACTGCCTCATATGCTGACCCAAATTTCATATCCAGTAGACTATCCACCTTAGGCTGACAACTGTTAATATAAATAATGATTGCAATCTCTCTTTGGCTTATTGCACAGAGCCATGAGGGGGACATAAAATACAGGAAAAAAAAAAAATCATATCAGTTTTGATTACTATAACATTCAGGTGCTTTTGGTTCAGCAGTATTGTCTGATCTCAAAAAAGAGCAAAACACCTGCAAGACAATTTTGGAATTTCTACCCAGAGCAAAGCATAAACCTATAAACTTAACAATTTGGTTAATGCTTGTCTTTTCAGAAAGCACAAGAAAACATCTACATCTAGATTACTCAGAACTTAGGCTACATCATGGGCTGGTGTCCCAGCTCTCTGGCTGGGAACCTGGCTGAACCACACTGTGCATCCTTGCCGATCCTTCCATTGGAAGCCAAGGTATAAGGCAAGGGAGAAAGGGTTTATGAATGGCAACATCCTTCCCCACTGTGAGGTAAGAATACAGGCAGGTTATGCACCCAAATCTGGGAACATGTAATAATTTCAGAGACCCCCATATTACAAGTTGTCAATGTCAGTATCATGTCTTCTTAGGGCTACAACAGTGTGATCTAAGTTCTAGAACTTTAGAAGAGTAATAACCTTGTTCACTTATCAGAAATTTCTGCCATTCTCAGTACTGTCTTTTTAATCTACAGGTGTGCAAATCCTCTTAAAGAACCAGCTAGGTAAGGGTATGTCCATTGCTTCTTCCACATCTGTCTGGAGTAGACCAGTAATTACAGGTTCATGACTCAATTACTGAATCATGGGTATTAACTACATGTCATTAACTAATTAATTATACCACGTGCTACAAAACTAGGTGGTAAGCATTCCTATATTCTAGTTTTTTTTTTTTTTTTTTTTTTAAATAATAATAATAATAAAAAAAAGTTACTTCGTATAGTAGGATTTTTGGATGAGTATCTGGGCAAGCAATTCTAGTTCCTACTTCATAGGCAGTGCTGGAAACTAAAAAGGTTAGGGAAAAGCACTTAGCACTTAGGAGGCAAATTTATTCAGCAGTTGCCCTCTGTAATTTAAAGAGAGTGATGTGCAAGTTATTTCTGTCTGGTGACTCAAAAGCCCTGAAACACAAGGCAAGCATCTAGCTCTGGGTGTAGTCCAGTCACTTTAAAGGAAAGTTAACAGTGCTGCAATTCCAGAAGCCTCAGAAGCTTTCTGTTAGAAATGAATTAACATTATGCTAAGCTAGGGTTAGAAAGAAGAAGAAAGGTTTTTTCTGAGATAAATGACAGCAAAAATATTTTAGACAAAAACAACAAAAACATTTCAGTAGAAGAAAATAAACTGTCCCAGCTTATATCTCTGAAGCTAGTGCTCCTGCTAAAAATGCTTAACTTTGTATTCATTTCACAATATCTTATCAAATTATTTGATTTCAAATGTATGTTAGGTAGAAGCCTTGGTACAGGAATTCTGCTTTTTGTTAGAAGTTTGATTTCTTGCTATGTGTTAGAAGTGACTGATAGCATTGTCTATCTCCCTGTGAAGAGACCTCTTGAGAAAGGAAAATGTTTATATCTGACACAGCACTGCAAAATTTCCAATGTGCTGTATGTATTTCTCTAAAGCCTCTGCCTTCTTTTAGATTACTATCACTTTTATTTAGTGTTCTCAGAGTGTTGACTGGTAATTCATTTCCACATTTTCTTTTGAACCTGCAGCTCTTCAATTCTAGGGTTTCCATTTGCTGCAAGAGAAGAATTCCAAACCTGATTTTTTTTTCTCTTTTTCCAAGATACACCAATGAAGCATCAGATGTTTCTATTGAATTTCAACTCTCATTGCTCTAGCACGCATGTTAAAGGCTCTAGTAAGAGCAAGCATGCAAACAAATCTGGAGCTATTTCAGCAGTTTTCTTCCATTAAGCAACCGAGCTGGGTATAAAAACCTTTCACTTAGACAAATACATTTCTTGCAGTCCCATTTAATCTTTATCATGCATTAACATAGAACATTTCCTTAAGCATTTTTACCATTTGGAGGAAAAAAAAAAATAAAAATAAAATCTCCTGTTAAGATCAGGACAACATAGCTTACTTTTAGGGTAACCAGGGAGCACTTGACATTTATTGAACTCAGTTATAAGTTGATACTACTGTTAGAACAGATTCTCAGTAACCTACAAAAGACAGTATGAAAACCCAACATTTTTTAAAGAGGGAAAAGCAATGACATACTTCAAGGATATAACTAAGTTTTATCCTCTTTCAGGATAAGAACTTATTTATTTTCATGCCATATGTTTGAGGGGCAGAAGGGGATTCCTAAGTGAGTGTGAGGCTGAAAAAAGCCTGCCAATTTTATGAAGTGATCAGTGGCTGAGATCAAAGCATTCTCTTGATGATCACAGACTGTTTTATTTGATTAATATGATAAAATGAAATATCTCACATTACTAAAAATAAAAAGATATACCTGGGAGGATGTTTCAGGCTATTCTACCCCTAGCTACATCTGCCCCAAGGATGAGCAGCTGTTGAGCAGTGCTGCTATGTTTGCTCTTCTGTATCTGAAATGAGCCTCTAGCTGTGCAGTACATGTCAGCTGTGCAGTATATGTCAGTATATGTCAGTAACAAAGCTCATACTATATCATATAGCAGCAAAGGCTCTCTTTTTCCTCACTAGAATAATGAATCTCTGCTTTATATATATATGTATATATATATGTATATATAGTTTTCTCTAAATGATGGGGATCAATAGAAATGAAAACCCATGCCAGTCCCTTATATATTACCCCTTAACCATCCAAATTCTGAATATATAGTGTATATGGAAAGTTTTTGATAACCATCTTTGTCATGACAGTTATCTACAGTTGCCCAGTGCACTTGCTGTACCCTTCTGAAATATGCTATTGGTCAGTATTGGTCTTAATTTCTGTATAATTCATAGGTTCTCTATCTGCCAGTATTTGTTTCCTTTCTAAATGGCATTGTCTGCCCATTGTCTGATTGTTTCACCTGTGTGCTTCAATATTTGATCTCTCTTGAAAACATTCCTTCCTGTACATATATGTCTACGAGACTTGTTTTATTTTTCTTCCAAAAGTCTTTCCATATTAGTTTTCTTAATATGAACTGGCCCCTCCTCGTGCCATTTTCCTGAAGAGTCTTTCTGATTCTGGAGATCTGACTCGTTAAATGTGAATAGGTCACACTCTTCCCTTATGAAGTTCTTAAAGGCGGTTTCCAGTCACTAAGTGAAAAACCAGAGACAATCAGGATGAGATGTGCCATCCTTGAAATCAAAGTAATGAACTAATCAACAAGGATTCATAAATTAACTGAGATCATATTCGATTTAGCAGAAAAGTATAAATCCTGTAGGATTTATATAAATAAGAAACGAAGAAATAAGAAGAAATATATAAATAAGAAATATATAAATATAAATAAGAAATAAGAAATATGATTTGTTTTCAGTTTGAGTCAGCAGTTTTTGAGCACTGAGAAGAACTTCTACATGAAGACATAAATGCTTGCACTCACAGAAGAGTTAACCTTTGACAGTGTTCTCAGAATAAACGGTACAACCTGCATTGTGTATATAAAAATTGTTTCTATGCTGTTATCAATGAAGAAAGCAGGAAAGATCTTCAGTACCAGCTTGTTCTCCACTAGACAAGAAGCACATAGTCCACTTTTAAAAGATATATTTCTTGAACTTAAAACACAGGGAGATGTGGCATTAACTTCTATGCAGCTTACTAGAACATTGTAGGACTTCAAGTCAATATTGCCAGCAAAATACAATCACATAAAAGACAAAAAGCCCAACAAAAACTGGCAGTGTCATAGATAAGAACTCCGTCTGACACACCTGGCAAGAGTTTATAGCAAATAGCAGAGAGAAAAGTAATTCAGGATGGAAAAATCTGGGCAGCACATTGACTTGGAAATTTGACCCAAGAATAAGGTAGTATAATCAGAGAACCAATTACACTTGAAAGCACCATTAAAATTTGTCAGCCCTCCTGAATTTAAAAATGGAGAGATTAACAAATTAACAAATTAAGAAATCACATAGTCTAGAAAATGACAAAATAAATGGTGTACTGAAACATTACATTAACTGTGGTTAAAACAAACAAACAAACAAAAAAAAAAAACAACTCTTTTCTGGTTCATCCATTGTTCCAAGATATTTAACCTAACCTTTCCATGTGGACATGACTCAAACTAATTGATCATTTCTTATAACGGGAAGTGTTGGCGTTGCAGATGTACTACTCTGTATGGTCTCCATTCCCCGGAAAACAACTGTAAACATAGGACATGATGAAAATCATGCTAAGCCGTGAAAACTGTTTGTCTCTATGAGTAATGAACTATGTTGATCACTCTTGAAACTGCTACAAAGAAGAATGCTGCATGACCTTGCTCAATTATTACTATTAAAAAAAAAAAAAAAAAAAAAAAAGCACGATGCAAACAGGTGATTTAGAAAAAGAAAGGGAAACTTCATGTTCCAGTGCTTAATTATCCTCCCAGTATTTTTTTTTTTCATTCTATCTAAGCATAATTAACACTCTGTTAATTTATAACCATTATATCCTAGTCTTTTGTGCACCTCAGTGAAGAGCCTCACTTCCATTTTAGATGATGTCCTACTTGTATGTACTGGTAGGCTGCTACTAGGTTTCTCCAAAGCCTTCTCTTATAATACCTAATAAATTCTGTTCCCTCAGTCTTCCTGATAGGGCTTGTGGCTAAATGGTGCTAGATATTCTTCAGGAACAATATGATAGTAAGTATACATGAGCTGCAGTAGCATCTTCAAAACAGAGACAATGCTGTACTCTGTGGAATGAACATTCAGTCTTTGGTGCTACCTCAGCCAAAGAAGCAAACATTCAATTACCCACTACTTAAAGCCATAACTGTCAAAAAAAAATCTCAGCGCAATTCATCCTTAAGACTGGAATCATCATCTGATATTACTACTAGTAATAAGTAGTTCTAAGCAATGTCCTACACCTAAGCAATAGAGGAAGATTGGCAGAAAGAACACAAATTACCTTTTTTTAAGTCGGTCATTCCATCAGTCTAGTGTGTCTATTGCAGCAGGTGGTTTATCAACGTGAGGAGCCAGTTCCATTGCATCCAGAATTGGGCACTGCAATTTAGTGGTTGATTTTTCTTTGTTTTGTAGAAGTTTTACAGTTCATAAAATAAATTGGCATCAACATTCTCTGTTTCAGACATAAGATGAATGGACTGTTTCCATCTGTTGAAAGCCATTCTCTCTCTTTCAGTCTATGAATGTTGTAGAGTTTTCTTAATGTTAAATGCCTAAACTGTGTCTGGGGACTTTGATTTCAGGCTGGCTGATTCCCCAGAGCAGATGCATGAATCCTCTTTTGCTAGCTGCACTGTTCATGCAGTTAGCTTTGGATTCCAGGTTTTCTTTATTTTTCTTTTTTTCATTCTCTCTCCGTCTCTCTCACAATACAAAGATACTTTAACAATGATTTACAGATGTCTTTTGAATCCTTAATAACCAAAGACAGGTACTACCGTTTGTCAATATCCTCAAATGTCTTGTTAAAATACTTCTTGTCACTCTTTCTTTTTTCTTAAGAGGAATGAATGGGTAAGAAATTCTCTTTTTCTCACAAAAGTTCTGTTATTCCATTTGTCATTTTGGTTAAATACAAGGTGTTTTTCTCAAATATGTTTACCTATACTGGTCTGTTCATCTCAGTACATACTACCAGTCTAACCCAGCTCATTCAGATCTGATGATGATGTCAAATACAATCCCATTTCTTCATCCAGGCCAGTGGTGTTCATGTGAAGTGGTGGGATCTGGGAAATAGGGCCAGGCATATCTCCTTGTCCTTATTGTGGAAATGCACTCTAACATTTTGTTATTTATTTTATTTTATTTTATTTTGGCAGTGGTGTGCAGTGATATAATCTGTTTGTTACTTTGAATAATGTGAGTAATAACTTGTAAAAATATACCTGCTCTGTCCTGGCACACTGGGGTTATGTTTAATCTCTGTTTTTGAACTCGTGGGAAAAAAAAAAAAAAAAAAAAAAAAAAGCTCTCTCTCTCATGACTTGTGGTGATGGCACTTTCATGCTTTTATATGTCCTCTGTCATATCAGAGATATATCAGAACAGACAATCACTTTTGCTTATCTGTCAGTGTGTGGGGAAAATGATCTCCTGAATGCACTTCCTCAATGGTGCCAGAGAAACATTATAGACATGACAATGGGGGTACTATAAAATGATAAAATGCATGATAAACCTAACTTGGGATCCAGTATGTGGGAGATGATGCCTTGAACAAAAACAGAGTCCAAGTACATGCAAGAGAACAGAGCCCAGGGGCAAATATGGATGATCCTGGAGAACTGGCGGTATTTGAATGGTTTGATGCCACCATCTTCATTCAGAAAAAAACCTGTTAGCAGCGTTCTACATCTACATCATTAGCCTCTACTTCTCTCAGACCACCTGGCTCAAATAAGACGGAAATTAAAAAGCCTTCATAGTTCTTAAGTGAGTTTTTATTATATGAATTAGGGATAGCATTTGAATAGCAATGGCAGGGATTATGTGTTTCAGAAGTCTGGTTTACAATTTCTTTTCCACAGATAATACATTGAAGAGAAAAACAACCAGTGGATAAGACTGTTTGCTTTTTTTTTTTTTTTTTTTTTTTTTATTTTAAAAATGTAAGGCACAGTTGTTTTTTTTTTTTTTTTTTTTTTTTGTATAGTCTTTATAAAATTCTTCAAATTTTCTCTGATTTTATGAATTTTTTGAATTTTTCTCAGACTTTGAATGATGCTTTTATACTACATTCCCATTCTACCATCTTATTGTTTTTCATATGATATCAGGATTAATTCGAACTAGCAATACCTGGAAGCTTTCCTTCGTCAGAGGGGTAGAAATGAAATTCTGCTTGTATTGATTTTGGCCTTATTTTTATCTAGTTCCTAATCCATGACAGTCTTTTACTTATTTTCTGATGACTCAGTACTGTGAGTACTGAATTCACAAAGCCTTTAGGGTTACGGTAAGGGTAAAGGTAAACAGAGCTGGACTCTACAGCAAATCAGTTGAGTCTAATGAAGCTCAGCCACCATCCTCCTGATCTGTGGGATGGGGTTTGCTGGCCTGTGCTGCCCTCTTATCACTTAGAGACAGACTGTCTGATTGGAAGCAATGAGCCCAGTCACGTAACTTCTGTAAATCAAAGCTTCTTCTAACAAATTAAAGCATCAGCCTGTTTATTCCCAGGAAATGGTGAGTGATGTTATTTTAAAAAGAAGAAACACGGACTGATAGTCTTAAATGGCTGTGCACCCGAATGAAGTAAGTGTCTTAAGACGTGGCTGGAGATATAGCACATTATGTTCACAGGTTTGGGCAATCACAGGACATCTTGCAAGATGTTATTAGATTAGATGTAAAAACATCTAATTTAGCAACGAAAGTTAAGCTGAAAATTGTCTTTTTTTTTGTTTGTTTTTCTTTCTTATTCTCCTTTTTTTTTTTTTTTAATATAATTTTTTTACCTTCCATGCTCTCCTGCAACCCTTCTTCTGTGTTTTGCATGGCCCAGGCTGATCACGGCACATGTTAAAGAACACAAAATGCCATATGCAAGATTACTTTCTCCTTTTTTTGGCACGTTTGCTGCAAATGTAGCAGTATATTTATTTGAAGGTATTCTTCTGCCTTTACACACTCACTATAAGCATTTATTTAATGAGCTACCCTTTTTCATTGGATTATACGATTGTTGAGAGCAATTTATGACAGAAATCAATGCGTTCAAACAATCCTTTGATGTTGCTCTCTGCTAATGCAATCTGGATATATTCAAAATGTGTAAAGCATAGTCTGCTGAAGTTAGCACTATGATGCCTATTTCCTATTAACCATAAAAACGATTATGCTCTCCATCTCTTCATTCAGGACAGTGGGGCTAGTTCCAGTGGTGAGAGGGACAGAAAAACATACCATGTTTATTTATATATTAAATATGTTCTCTGTTTAACTTCAGCCAAAGAGGACTATCTTCTGAACTGAGTGCTCATCAGATTGTCCAATTTTGTGCTTGCTAACTCATCATTAATACACAAACATTAGATGTGAGAAATGAATGGATATTGTCAAATTAATGTTTGGTTCAGAAAGAAAGAAAAAAAAAAGAAAAAAAAAAAGAAGGGAGAATATTATATCTTTCTACTTAGAGAAAGCAGATTTTCTTAAAATTTGATCTAAGGTAAACATGATTTTCTGAACCAGAACTATTTGCTGGAATGGGGCTTTTTTTTTTTTGGTTTGGTTGTAAACCCAGTCACTTGGATTTACTGACAGCCTGTTTGACTGCTTCAGCCTGAGCTTAGATGGTCTTTCAGAAAATATGCTTCAAATAAACACATTTTGTTGTGTTCAGTCCATCCACAAGCAGCTCTTTGTTAATGATGTGGAGCTTGAATCACAGCTGAGCTTGAATTGTGGGATTTACAAAGCAAAGCTAAATCTGACAACAAAACTGAGCTTTTATTTTATTTTATTTTTTTTTTAAATTATCTATCTCCCAGAATAGAATTATTTGCACTCACTGAAATTTATAGAAATATGCTCTTGTAGATGGAGGCTTTTTCTGTGTGTGTTGTATGTTTTAACAATTATGCAATGTATATAAGAAGAAAAGATTAATCACTACATAAAAAGATCCCCAAGCCATGTATGTGTTACTAATGTTGAAAATATTAATCCTTATCTGATAGAGACCAAGTGTTATGAAATTAAAATAGGAAAAATCTAGTAGGCTAGAGTAAGAGGGACAATAAAATCAAGATATCTTTTTGTTTTGTAGAAATGTACATGAAATTTTCAATATCAGAAATGTTTCTTTTAGCAAAGTTTGTGATCTCAGTTTCTATCCTCCTTCAGCTGGTTATAAATGTCTTTTGTTCTCTGTGTTAAGACTGTCACAAATTTCTCTTCAGTATTTTGTTCCTTTAAAATCATGTTCCATATCTCTGTTGCAGTATCTTATTCAGTTATCTCAAAAATAGATCCATATTTCCTAAACAAACTGTGTTGTGGTTTTACTTAGCTGGGCAGCTGAGCTCCACCACAACCTCCCACTCCTCAAAGAAAAAGGGGGCAAAAATATTATGTAAAGGGCTCAAGGGTTGAGCAGATAGAGCAGTGAAAAACAAAACAAAACAAAACAAAACAAACTCAAAACACCCTAAAAACAACTTCCCGGCGCGCGCGGGGGGGGGTGGTGCAAGGGAACAGAGAATGGAGGTTATGGTCAGTCCCTAATTCTTCATCTCCACCACTCCTTCACTCCTTCTGCCCCTGCTCCATGTGGGGTCCTTCCCACAGAAGCCATCCTTCCCAAACTGATCCTGTGGGGGCTGCCCACAGGCAGCAGCTCTTCAAGCACTACTCCCACATGGCTCCATACCTGAGTCCATCCACCAGGAGCAAACTGCTCCTTCACAGGTCCCCCATGCACAGCAGCTCCCCCCAGACTCCCTGCTCCTGCGTCGGCTCCTCTCCGTGTTTTGCAGCTCTGCCCCAGGGCCTGCTCCTGCGGCGTCTCTCCATGGGCTGCAGCCTCCTCCAGGCCACATCAACCTGCTCCACTGGGGGCTCCTCCACAGGCTGCAGCGTGGAGATCTGCTCCATGTGGGACCCATGGGCTGCAGGGGGACAGCCTGCTCCACCAGGGGCCTCTCCACAGGCTGCAGGAAACCTCTGCTGCATGCCTGGAGCACCTCTCCAGCCTACTTCTACACTGACATTGGTGTCTGCAAGGCTGTTTCTCACTCCTCACTTTCCCAGCTGCTGTTGCACAGCAGGTTTTTTCCCGTTCTTAACTCTGCTCTCCCAGAGTTGCAAACAGTATTGCTTACTGGCTTGGCTCTACACAACAGCAGGTCCCTTTGAAGCCAGCTGATACTGGCCCTTATCTAACATGTGTCAGCTTCTGGACTCTTCTCACAGAGGTCACCCCTGCAACCCCCCGCTATGCAAACCTTGTCACATAAACCCAATAAACACTGCAACATGGAGGTTCAGTATCAAGAAGACAGGTTGTTGCAGCTCAGCTTATCCAGTAAACTGGTCCTTGGAGTTCACTCCTGACACAAAAGTGGTTTGTTTGTTTCATAACAGAATTATAATGGATGAGCCAAGACACCTTTGAGCTTCTTCCCTTCCAGTAGACAAGTAAAAGGGAGAGAAAAAGTAGCGAATTCAATACTTATGAATAATACTTATTTGTTGGAGGTTATTATTTATTTATTTATTTATTTTTCCAACAGCTGATGCAGAGCATCCATTTGCTTTAGTATAATTAACATCCTTAAAAAGAACACTTACTACATAAAGATCTAAGACGGGTATCAGAGTTTACAAAACAGTGGATGGATTCTAAGACTTGTGAGTCCCTTTGGAAAAACAAACAAACAAACAAAACAAACAAACAAACAAAAGATAATAAAAATTGTCTAGGCCAAATCCACAGCATGATTATATCTTCTAAAGTCACTCTAGGCCAAATTCACAATGTAATTAATTTTAGTGGAGCAACAGATTGGATTTAGCTTAGTAAAGTATTAATGTCTTCAACAACAAACCAAACCAAAACAAACTGTATTAACGAATCGATGATGAAAAACAAACAAACAAACAAACAAAAAAAAAAACAATGATCAGTTTCCCTGCTTGAAAATGTCCATTTGGGTAAAACAAAGTGTAACAGTCTAAGGCTCTGTAGACCCGTTTTCTTTCTCCAGTTCAGAAATTTAAGAAATAAAGAAAAAGCTATCATCATTTTGATTTTGGAAAACTGGACAGAAATCCATTTGGAGTTGACAGATACCATCTGTTGACCACACATACAAGTGATTGCCTGTCACTTAGTGAGTAATACAAGAGTGTTCCAGAAACAGAGCCACAGCCAGCCCAGCTTCTAGCATGTAACAAACAATTGCAAAGGGAAATTTTGAAACCAAGAACCTCAAATATTGCACAGGCTGGTCTGGCTGTAGGCTGCTGTGGCCCTTGAAAAAAACAGCAGACTTTTCAATGTGCCACAATGCGATCTAAAACTTTTCCCTAGTGATAAGGTGTATGGCAGTGCTCATACTACTGCTAACTTGGAGATCCTGTCCACTCTCCCATATTCATATCTCTGTCCTGCAACCATTAATTCTCTCGAGTTAGCCGAAATATGTTTGTATTTTCAGTCCCGAGATTTTCCAAGGATTGGTAATTTTTGTTTGCATGCAGTTACTTCTTTTTCACAAGAATCTTGCATCAGAGCAGCTGCACCAGGTGGACATGAAAACACCAACTAATGGATTTTCAGCCCATTACTTATCAAATATTAATTTTAGTGGAGCAACACTAAAAGTTCAAACTTTACATCTAATTATATATGTTCCTCTGTTGTTTATAGAACATTCCTGACAGTCTTTGACAGAGCATTTCAATGAGGTTTCTGAAAAGCATTTTAGAAAAATTAAAAATATCTGACCCACAAACTTGCTGATTGTGGTGTTTTTACTAAAGGCGTGGCATAACAAATGAAAACCAGGAGCTGTGAGTTAATAACGTAGCTAATGTGAACTCCACTCTGTTAATTAAAACTCTGTGGGAGCAAGTGTTTTCTACCGTATGCTGGTAGAAGCAGTGAAGTACTAAAATTAAACTATGGCCGGCCCAGCATATCACCCCTGAGAACTAATTGTCTCTATTCAACACTGCATTATATAAACAAATAGCTTTCTCCACCCTCTTCACTGATTGTGCCTGATACATAACAAGGCATCTTTTTGCTTACACACAATCCTGATTTATCATGATGCAGTCAGAGGGAGGCAAATTGTCTTTTGAAGGGATATGGTGGGCTGAGCAGCCCAACATTAGCTTAAGCTGTGAGCTGGTATTATAACTTCAGTTTACAGGGTGGCATTTATTTTTTTGGCATGTCCTGTTTTTTTTTTTTTTTTTTTTTTTTTTCTTTATGGGTGTGGGGTAGTATGTAAGGTGACACACATCCTCCAAATATAGAGTTTCCTTCCTTCTGTCCTCTCTTCCCTGCTCTCTGATGGAATATTCTTCAGGCTCTTTTTTTAATCTACTGTGAACTGCAGAAACAGTTCAAAGGGCTTGGTTATGCCTTTGTTTTGGAGAACAAACATATATATCAGAACTGGGGATTTTTTTCATGTGTTATCACAGTTTTAATTTTACATAAAACTTGACTTTGTCAAAAAAAAAAAAAAGTTTCAATTTTTTGAAAAAAGAAAGGGAACTTTGAATGTTCCTTACTAAAATCTCTGAAATGGTTTCTTGCATGACTAACAGCAATGTACAAGGCACCTCTGCATCTTCCAGGACTCCCTGTTATTGGGAAGTGAGCAGTGGAATCTTTTTAAGTTGATGGACATCAGGCAAGCAGTAGTCAGGAGGAGGAGATATTTCAAAAAGAAATGGTGCATCTCTTCCGCTCCTGTTTTCTCATCAGCCATATGGTTATTAATTAATGATTTGGGAGGAAACCACAGGGAAGCCAGGAAAAGGTTAACTACATTGTAACAGGTTAACTGCATTGTAACAGGTTGTCAGAAGAGACACGGAGCATTTTCAGATTCCCCAGTTTTTCTGTCTTCTTGTATTTGTGCTTCTCTTTCAACGAAATTTACTTTGCCACATCTTTGAAGTTATTCTTCAGGAAAACGATCCATAGTGGGGTTATCAGCATCAACAAGCAATATTAAAGTACATTAAAAAAATACAGTACTCCTCAGTTGTTAACATTCATTTGATAAGCTTATTGATATACTGTAGGAATAATTCCAAGAGCTTAGCAGGACCCCTGGGGGTTGAATAAGTCCATATAGCTGGGAAGAGTATCCAGAATTACCATAATAAATCTCTAAAAGTTCAGTGTTTTTAGAGAGAGGTAAAACATCAAGCTTCTGGGTGTAAATCATCTGCTTGGAGTTGGAAGTTGAAAAAATACCAAGGGGATAATATGTTTTATTGTCCCTTTTCCTGTGGCAATTGAAGCATGGAGGCACTGAAACATGGAGACTCCATGGATTTGTGAAGGCAGCATGACAGTTTAAACTGACAACTGGCCAGTCTGTAAGTGTTATCTCTAAAATGAACTATATTCTGGCCTCTGGGATTTAGTAATTTCCATCATGGCTGCCCAACCTGAAGGAAATCAGAGAAAAACAAATAATAAATGAATTTTAGAAACATTTATTCAATAAGAAATTTGATATTACAACAGTGTTGTTTTCACTCCTTCTGTTTTGTTTTATTTAGCCATTTTTAAACTGGAATGAGTTCCTTTTCATAGGATTATAACTTAAATAAAGGATCTGAGACCAACTAACTAACAAAAATGGCATAGCTATAGTTCATAACACTATGCCATTACTGTGCTATTAAGTATACAATGGACTGATGCAGCAACAGATAATTGCAGAAGTGTTTCCTCCCTACATTTTTAACTATAAGAAATTGATAATAGAGCACAACATAAACTCATATAAAAGTTCAGTATGGCATTGGGATATAAATATCTTCAAATGTATATTCATTCAATTCATTAACTAAATGCACAATATACATTTTATTTTTAAATTAATTGTTTCTATTTCCATGCTTTTGTTTACCTGGTTGTAAATTCATTGAGTATAAGTTGATAAAGCATGTGTGATAATATAATTGTGCTTTCTGCACTTTTGTTTGTTCTGTGTATTTTTTAAAAGAAATATCATAGAACATTTAAAGGAGCAGTTAAAAATGAACAATGTAATGCTACCTCAAGGATCAAGATTCTGAGAAAAAGCAAATATTAGGGACTAGACATGCATAAAGTCATAGTAGAATATGTTTCTTGCCCTCCCCTTCCAAGATTACCAGTTTACAGGCAAGACAGAGCCCCCATTTTTAAATGAAGTACAGCAGCACAGATTGTAATCCATCTATTTCTTTGCAGAATTTATTATATATTCTTCTGGGAAAAAGTAAACAAAGTAAACTTGCTTCTGTGGGAACCACATATTTTGAAATATAGAGTAATATTTTCTAAATTTGTGTGATTTACATTTTGACCAATATACTTACTCTCAGAAATATACACCATCATCATGCAAATAAACCTGTGCAAGGAATTCATAAACAAGGACAAATAAAATAAATAATAATTCTACAGCATCTTTGCATTAGAAGTCACAGAGATATTTTTATTGCAGCAGAACTAGCAACAATGTAAATGATAAAAATCGCCATGAGAAGTGTCAACTTTTGGAATTGCATAGGAGCCAAAAAGAAAGCAAAACATTGTTCTTATCTGCATGTAAGACCTAGCAGTATCCCAGATATTCTGAATATGTTATAATATGTAGAATGTTATTACTTCAGTTTCAGGTCAGAGTTGAAAGACAGGAAAGGTTATTTTTGTTCTTTGTTCTGAAGCAACAGAACTCTGTTTTAAAATGGCCACCTGAATATCCATGCCTACTTTCAGTCTTACTTTAGGACTTGGAAGTAGTTCAGAGTACTTTGTAACCTCTGGTCCCGGCTCTTGTACCAATAAAGTAACATTATTTTGGACTTAGCTTAACATTTTCGGTTAATGTTTTAGTTTGATTTGAGACAGGTTTTAACTGGAAGAAAAAAAAAAAAATCAGGGAGGAAATAGAGAAAACAAATGGGTAAGCTTGGATAAGTATAGTGTTAGTAAGAGATAATGGGAACAATGTTAAGATTTATTTTTGTATAGATATGGAAGGCAATGGATTACAAAAAGTATGGAAGTAACATAGATAAGTATGCAGTTTAAGTTCTGATAAATTCACTCTATGAAAAAAAAAATCATGTTTGTGGTAACATAGTCTTCATTTAACAGAGACTAGCTACTGTACCATCCTTGATAAGAAGTGTTAGCTATGGTGAAATGGTTTCCATGGCTGCATGAAAACATGTGCATGAGTGCCTCTGTCAGGTAAGATACCAGTGAATGGACCTAATGATTAAGTATGTGAAAGAGTCAGTTGATTAAATGTGCATATCTAAAAATATATTTTTTTTATGACCATGTACACCTTCTCACTTTAGTCTTCATTTGATCTGAGGAAAAACATTTATTGATTGATACAAGACCATCATGCTGCGAATTGAAAGACCTAGTTGCAAGGCTGGCTAGCAAATTCTGGGGAGAGAAACCAACCATAGATAAAGTATGTGCACATTTCTCTGTTATCAGAAAAGTATAGAATAAATGCACGATGAATGTGAAATCTTTCGATAATTTCCATATTTGAATTTTCATCTATTAGGGCGGTCAAGAAGGACATCACCAGGTTGGGGGGCTTTGAGCAATCTGATTTAGTGGGAGGTGTCCCTGCCCATGTCAGGGGGCATTGGAACTAGATGATCTTTAACAAACCCAAACCATTCTATGGTTCTATGACTTTAGAAGATAGGATCAAACACTTAACGAGGTGGGTCCTAACAGATCATGAGCTGCCTACTAGCTGTCCCCAGAGTATCTGGGAAAGCTCTCAAGAGGGGTGCTGGTTTGGCACCAAAGGAAAAAAAAATAAGCTGCTGCTCTTAGACTGATCAAAGAGCAGGGGTCTTGTTTTGGCTGGAATGGCTTTAAAAATATATCGTCTGTTCTAGACACACATTTAAATGCCTGTGTTTTTATTTATGCTGCTTGATTAATGGGGAAAAGAAACCACAAAGCAAACAAACAAACAAACAAACAAAAGTAAACCACAACATACTTTAATATTACAGATCTACCTTTTCTTCTTGAAGGGAGAACAACCTTTTTTTCTGTGATAATATTGCAAGTTTCCAGTGGAAAAGGGTGTTTTCTTGAGTAGTATAAAGTAATAACTCTAAGAATGTGTCTGAAAAATGTTTTTAAAATCTGAATTCTGAGAAGTTTACCACTATCTGCCTTCATTAGTCTTTCCTTTACACAGATTCCTGTCATCTACAGGTGTCGAGGAATAGAATACAACAGAATAAAAATGAGAATGAGATAATCATATCGAGTTTCAGATAAATGAAATGATTTTCTAAGGATCTACACTTAGGCCAATGATGCAGGTGTGAAACAGAATCTTTGCAAGTATCTGCTATCTAAAAATAATGCTTTGATTGCATGATATTTCTCTTTGTGTCTTCCTCTTATCTGGATTCAAGAGAAGTATGGAAAGTGTTTTAGAAAAATAAGATCTGTTTGCATGTTGATCTTCAAAAACTACTAATTGTATTGGATAAGTAAATAGAAACAACTTGTCAAATGATTACATAAAGATTACACACACAACCCAATGTTCTGGGCATATTTATACAGCATAACTTAGTTAAAGAATATATCCTAAAGTTTTCCTGGGAGACCAACAAAATTTCTGTGGATCCTGGACTGCCTGGCAGGTCGACATTAGGTAACAAGAAGAGCACTGTGTGAGAGACTGGATACCCCATCAATCATACCTGTTGTGGTTAAACAAGGCCATGAGACAGAAGTTATGGTGTCTGTCCTGATGGCAGACCCTTTCAATCACATATTTAATAGCAAACAGCAAAAAGTTGTTCTTTCAAGTTGCAATTTCAAAATTAAACTGTCTCAAGATGTCACAAATATGTTGAAGACTGTGACAAAACACCTTTGGCTGGATTGATTTTTTTCATGCTCTGGTTAGGTAAACAACCAGTTTGTAAGCCTGTCATCTCTTTGTCACTATTCTGTATCAGGAGATCTTACTGGTAAGAGGAAGCAGACCTTTTGCTGAAGACCCCTTACACCCTTCTACAATGTTACCCTGAAAACTTTTGGTTTGGGGAAGAGGGAGGAAAAGGAGTGCAATAATTAAATATGTTTGTCCACATGTTTTAAAAAGTGTTCATAAAAGATTTTGTTTTCAGAGTAAATTCTCATATTCAGGTCCTGCTGACAGTTTTTCTCATGATTAGAAATTGTTCTGTCCTTTAGAGATGCGCTATGTGCTATGTGCCACCATAAAATAAAAATAAAAATAATAATAATAAAAAAAGCTATAGAAGCTCTGTCATCAGAAGGGACTCCTCAAGCAAAGATTTACCAACTCTGTCTTGAGCCACATAATACAGTGGTCAGCCAGTTGTTTGTAAATACTTTTTTGTTTGTTTGTTTGTTGGTTTCCTCCTTGTTACCTATGTCTTCACAGAAAACAGTGGCCTGCAGTTCCAAGGCCCCTTTTGTGGGAACCAGGTTTATCATGTTTTTTGGGAACAAAATTCTTCAACCAGGAAAACAAACAAACAAATAAATAAATACATATTTATATTGTGATCAAGGACCTTTAATTTCTATTCAGCAAAACATTCTCTTCAGTAATGGAAATACATACAATGTAGATACTATTGCATTTAATCCTCTAGTTCAACAAACATTCCCCAGTATACTCTCTACAAGATAAAAATAAAGCAAAATCATACCCCGAACTAGATCCCTAACGAGGGATTGGTGCTTTATGAAGACATAATTTTAAAGTGAGTTCCTTTTAGAATTCCTTCTGCTTTTTGCCTGCTTCCACTCACTGACTCAAGGTAGCAGTTGAATAGCAAGAATTTCTGTGAAAATAGGGAGCAAATGTTTTGTATTCCATTGGGGAGAGAATGAAATACGACACAAACATTTATTTTTGCTGCGCTCCTCAGATTTGTCTCTCTAATAAGGTAGTTCTGAGTGATTTCAGCCACTGATGATTTATTCAACCAACTGTATCAAAACAAAATCCTGTTCCACAAATACGTAACCTGAATAGAAAGTACTAAATTTATTTACTTCCAGGCCATTTTGCTTTCAATTTATTCCCAAGATCTTGAGGGTTATGGGGTGGACAAGAAAGTGTTTCCAAACATTGGTTTCATAAATACCAGAATACATTATTATTCCCCTAAAAATATTGCTAAGAGGTGTTTATTTGTTATTTTCTATTTATCATTAAAACTATTTATCCTTTAAAACAAATCAGTTATGTCAGGATCACAAATATCAGGAGGAAATACAATTGACAGAACTTTTAACATAGATGCAGAAAAAAAATAAAAATAAACAGTGAATATCTGACAGACCAGTGACTCTGAATGTCTGTTTTTCTGTGCTAAAATAATATGTTAAAAATAAACTGAGAAGGGAAATCAAGATGAAAACCTTGCAAACTAATATTGCACTAACTCCAGAAAGAATATTCATAAAAATTTCTGAATAGATTTGCTTGATGATCCAGTGTACCCAATAGCATGGATAGGGCACTTTTAATTGATTCATGAAAATTAATTTGTTATTAAAATATGAATAACACTCTGGGTGCTTAACAAATGGTCCAGGTGGCTATAAAGCCAAAGTACCTGCTGTTAGGAGGTTTATGGTCTAATTATCTAACAGTAATCTGTTCTAGGACCATGGTGCCAAAGAAGTGCAATCTTTATAATGCTTGATTTTCATCTTTCTGTTTAGTGGCTCAGAAACAGTGAAGTATTACTGCCTCTTTGCCAGAGAGGTATTGAAGATTAGTAAATTCTGTCTGTTTTCTTCATGTCACCACTTTAGGAGTGACTGGGACCCTCACTAGTCATCATCTATAGTAATATTCAGTATATTAGAATGGAGAAGGAACAGCAAATTTCACTTCTATTAGTGGAACATGGCTATCTTGATGGTGTATGCATGAGATATGAGAAACAAATGCATAAATCCAGGATCTTAGCTGAGTATGCTGATGTAAGTCCGCTGAAAATTGTCTCCTGTCATCTTTTCATATGAGGCTGAGGAACTGGAGAATGTTCTGTGAACTAAGCATCTATGAAGCCTGGATTTGAAAGGAAAACAACAACAACAATCAAGCAAACAAACAAACAAACAAAAAAAACACCTGGTTCTGTGGACCACTCCTGTTTTAAATTCTTTCTGAATATTTCTGGACTGCCACTGATTTCATAGCATATGTCTATCTGTGGCTTAAATGCAAATTCTTTCTTGATTTTCTAATTTAAGCAAAAATATTTAGGATCCTTTAATTTGTCCACTAAGGCCCATGAGTCTAGAGTGTAACTTGGTCTGATCAGCTACCCACACACCTCTGCATCTCCCTCCCTGGCATGTGCCACTCTAGTCTTTCTCAGGTCGTATAGCTACAGGCTATTACCATGAGCAGAGGCCAGGTTTGGAACTGTTTGGAGCCTTTTGTACCCTTCATGCTTCTGATCTGTTGAAATAGCAGATCTTCAACCCATGAATGGCTCCACTTTGGTATCCTGGCTGCCGTGTTCCCCAAGCTAACTGTGACTGGATTTATACTGTGACTCTTTTCCTTCCACTGTCTAATGAGTTACAGTGGAGAAAAGACAACACTATTGTGAGTGCACTGCCCTCAAAACTTTTAGTGAATGAGAGTAGCTGCAGAGTGTGAAGATGAGACAGGCCACCTGCTACAAGTAAGCTTGTGTTTGCCATGCAACAACAACGTACCTTCTTCACGATTCATTTCCTTTTGTCTGTCACCTTCCAGTCAACACAGATTTACCAACCATGTAACCTATATATGGCCATATATTAAAAAAGTTAAGGGACAAATGTGCCCTCTGGGTAAGTTAATCAAGAACGATACTGATTATTCATTTGGAAAGGACTAGTGAAGCACAGGGAAAATTTTCTCTCTGCCATTCTGAGTTACAACAGGTACATATGTGACATATATATTTAGATATTCTTCACTACCTTTCAGGTCAAGTCAAAAGAACAACCCTTTAGTAACAATATCCAGGCCTTGCAGTCCTAGAGGACATGACCATTTTTTTTTCCCAGGTTCTGAACTATAACCTGATAGAAAAAGCAAATGTGCTTGGCTACCACATCCAAGACGTGAGGGCCACCACCTTCAAAGTGAGAGACAACCTTAATGACTGTTGGTATTATAGCACCCTGCTTTGCCACTCTGAGTGTGGAGCAAGACAGGGGCCTCGAGATTACCTTTATGGATCTCAGTGGAATAGCTGATATCTCCTAAAGGGAAAATGAGTCTGTGAGACAGCATGTTTATGCATCTCCCAGAAGTAAGATGCTTTTCAACACCTAGATTTATATATATGTACATTTGTTTTTTATAGTCTTCCTTGAATCTGTCACATTCTACTCTTTATAAATAAAAATTCTCTGCCCTGTATCCTAGTCTCCTTGGAAAATTTAATCTCTAAATGACGAAATTCCCCAAATGTCTTACTTTGTACTAAAATCCTAAACTTGAGCATGAAAAATCCAGCTAATATGAAACCTGAACTCTGTTTCTTGAGTCAACACAGTAAAATAGTTCCTTGCTGGCTCTATATGCAGTGTAAATGTACTTCAGTTGGCTTGCCTAAAGATTGCTTGTTTTCAGGTATTCTCATTTTTGGGTCATTAACTCAGCTTCCACTTCAGAAGCTGTCAAACTGCTGAAGCAGAAAAAGGTAAACAATATGTCTCCAGAGTTAGACATTATTTATTGTTAGTGGGAAGATGCAAATCAATTCACTTCATTCTCAGGAAAAAAAAAAAAAAAAAAAAAAAAAAAGGCAATGTGTATGCTCTCATTTCAAAGTGTTCACAGTTTTGCACAGGGATCTTACTCCTCTGATTGTCCAGACTGCTTATATACGGGTGGAGTTCTATATAAGAACTTTCTGCTGCTTTTCTATTGTGCCACTTTGGTGATGAAGCTCAGCTACATGAGGAAGGCTGGAAAACCCTTGACTCCTGTTCTTACAGACAGCAGGGGTGCAATTGCTGGTTTTGTCACAGCCCTCTGAAATACCTTACCTGGCCTTGTATGGTCATCAGTGTTTTCCAAAATGCCACAGTTCAGAGATATGCAAAACCCAGATACTGGACATCACATTAAAAATATCTTTTCTTGCTTGTGACCATTCAGACACAAGAAATATTCATCCACTATTCTGACTGCTTCTTGATAAGTAGTCACAGCACAGTCTATTTACAAGGCTGGCTAAGGACCAGAATTTAGTAGGGTCAGGAAATAGCCATCAGACTATCAGGAGAGGAGAGTGACTTCACTGTCTTCCAGGAGAGGGCACAAGGTTAAGGATATTTGTTTTCTCCTGTAGAATACAATGGCAAGGCAGAAATGGAACAGGTTGTTATGATTAGGTAGGGATTCCTCTTGTAAAAACCTCTTATGGTTTGCCGAGGATTTGGTGTCACCGGTCTCTTTACTTTTTTCCAGCTGAGAGGATCTCAGAAAAGCAACACATTAACACCATTTCCTGCTAGCAGTGTATGCTGAGGAGCAAGTTGATAAAGAATCTTCACCTGCTTCAGATGGATCCGTAGGTGGTGGAAAAGTCTGGAAGTTGTATTTCTCGTGTGATATACATATACTTTAAACCCTGCTTCTCCCCACTTATGGTTGGGAGAGGACCAGTGTCCTCTGTTATGATAAGTACAATAGTTTTCATGCACCCCACATGAAACCATGTGCATTCACTGCTGTCTGAGATAAAAAATATTTTCTGAGATCCTTATTAAGCCAGCTCTCTTTTGGCTGAATACCTCTTAATGATATACTGAACAGAGGAGGCTTGTTGCTACCAAAAAGCTGGTCTAGACTTTGGGTTTCATAAGCAACTTGAGCTTGTTGTAACTGTAGACAGAGCATGTCATAGAGCTTCAAAGTTTGTAAACTAAATTATTCCATGGTAATCCACAGTGACAATCATTCTGTGTAATATCCCCACAGGAAATTATGAGCAGCTCAAAATACCCCCTGTTCCCCTTACTGTTTGTTCTGCAGTCACTGAAGCAGAATGAGAGAGAGAGCATGTGAGGATTTTTCTGGATCTTAGGAGTCCCGACAGCAAATGGCTTAATAAAATAGCTGTTTTATAAGATTAAACAAAAACAGGAATACAGATAGTGAGTAAATTTAAGGTTAAGAGTCTGGAAACCATTCATGCATCATTGGACAAACCCCAGAAGGACTTTCGTGTTGCACTTGTCTGTGGAGAGGTTCTTCCGCCCTCCCATGCTGTGATGCCTTTTATTTTATGAAACAAACAGAATCATATATTTTCTCCTGCCAAGTTATCTGTCATAACACCCACCAGTATACAGCAAAGGCCAGCATGGGGCACACCAGCAGGTTTCCTTATAGCTAGTACTCCTACTAAGAAAGGGACTGTTCAGGCCCATAGTACAAGACCCAGTACATGGCTTGCTTGAGATCACTAAATCCTCAAACACAATGTCTTCTGCAAGTCCCCAACAGACCATTGTAATGACATGGAAGCTGCTGCACCAGATCAAAGTAACACTACCTGCTCTGTTCTCTTCTTCAAGAAAGACCAATAGTGTATTTTCAGAGTGATGAAAAAAAAAAAAAAAAAAAAAAAAAGAGATCAAAAACCTTTCCCTGTTGTGTTCTGGGAAATCAAAGTACATTTTCCTGAGGCTATGACCCAGGAGTGTAGAGCACACAGAGAAAAGGAACTGGTTTGTTCTTTTTTTTTTTTTTTTTTTTTTTTTTTTTTTTTTTTT
>CM021765.1:61176893-61203574 GCA_011076525.1 Nettapus auritus | reverse complement strand
GGGGGGGGGCAGTGTTCTTAAGTTTCAAAATATTAAAAGTTTAGTGACCTATTATTTTTGCCAAAAAAAAAAAAATGGTGGTGAATGGATTGTGTCTGATGAATTAACGGTCTCCTAGATCTTGTTCTTTTGAAGGCAAATTAATAGGAAGACAGAAAAGGAAAAAAAAAATCACAGAAAAAGAGTCGTATTTTAGTCAAGCTAAGTCACAGAACAGACACAAGCATCTCAGTGTGTTTGATGGAATCAATGAAGTAAGTAGATGAAAGAAGATCCAGAAGTGTTTGATGCCTTTCATGTTTTTGCTTGGGGATGTTGAGAATTGGGACCTAAGATCATTTCAATGTACCTCTGTTTTAAGAGGAAAAGAGTTTCTATAGGAAGGACAACCAGAAGAAAATGCCATGATGTTTACTATCAATGTGGAGTCATGGAGAAGATAAAAATATGGCAGAATAAAAATATGGAATTCTTGCTAGATTTTAATCATCTCTTCTATTTGAGCACAAGACCTCACCTGCAAGGGTAGCTTGTAGTTGTGGAGAAATAAAGAAACACATAGGGGTGTCTTGACCCATTATATAGTTAACTTAGATATCAATGGAGGATGATTCCTATTTAACTGTTTTTGTTTATTCATCTGAATGAACAAAATCAAAATTCCCTGTATCCAGGGTAGAGAGAAAGAGATATCAAGTTCACTGGAAAAACAACCAACCAAAAAAAAAAAAAAAAGAAATATCTGAGGGCCTTATGTTTGTATTCTCTTGCAGATGTGTATTTCTATATTGGCTAGTAATTTGGTAATATTTCCATAATAAAATATTATGTATTTTTTCAATAAATAAAATTAATTATATTTCAGTATTCTGTTATGTTTTTGAAATATTCCTATCTTTAATAACTAATTATCAATATTTGGCTAGCATCTTACAGATGTTGTAAAAGGGGGGTTGCATGAAACAAGGATAACTGGACTTATGAATTATATCAGATGAAGCATTCCTGAAAGTGGTAATAGTACATTTCCTCTTGCTCAGGTATTTCCGTAAGCATCTCTCCATAGCTGTGAGGGTGGGAAAAATGCTCATGAGTGTTTTGAGGAAAACTTTTGGCGAATATGACTTGATCATCTGTTTTTTTATTTATTTTTATTTTATTTGAATAATCTGTTTCTATTTAAGAAAGGGTCAATCTCTGCAGCTGTGATCCACTTCTACAATTATGTCCACAATCATGCAAAGTCACCCATGCCTCCAGGGCTTTTCATTTTCCAAACTGTGTGGCACATTGCAGAATATTCTATATAAATATTCATTGAATATTATTTTTAATTATTTTTCTTTTTATTGATAAACAATTGTCTTTTTCTTGCTTCATTTCTCTGAAGCAGTGGCATAAACCTGGATATACCTAGTGTTTCAGGTCAAATAACAGTGGCCTGGCAAAAAAACTGTTAAGACCTTAACTTGCTTTGATATTAGTGTTATGTTTTAAAGTTTTTGCTGTTGTTCTTTTTTTTCTTCAAGAAAATAGAAAGCATTATCTTTTAATCTGCCCAAAGGAAGTGCTCTGCATTACCTTGAAGGTTTTATATATTACTTGCTCTAGGCTGTTGCAATGAAAATTATTGTAAACCGCAGCCCTTGAATCTTTTCCTAACATTTGTTTAGTCAGTACTTGCTAACAAACCTTCTCATTTATTTACTTGAAATACCTTACCAAGGGAAAAAAAAAGTGTCAGAGACAAAGCATAGTGACTTCAGGCTATCCTTAGAGATTTCAAAAATGTGGCAGCAGCTGCTGGTTTTCTTTGCATTAAATTGCTTGCAGTTGATCTAATAGGAGCATAGTTCTAAATCAATTGATAAATAAATAAATAAAAAAATAAATACAATCCCTAGCCTAGGAATCTCACTTCTGAGCTAATAAGTCTTTTAAAAAAGCCTACTAAAATTCCAGGGATTTTCCATTATTTGTATACCTCTTTTAAAAAAGCCGCACATTTAAAACAAAAGATTTTCAAATGTTACATCCTTGCTGCTAATGTCATCCATCTATCTGAAGTGGTATGTGGGCACCCTCCCCAACCTTCAAAAAGATCTGCCTGGTCTTTGTACCCCTTTGTTCCATGCCTCCTATCACTACAACTATGTCATGCTACCACTCACATGGGATATGTGCCTCACCAGCTGCTTCCAGAAAACAGCACTAAACACTGCTGCTGCTGCAACTTCTGCAGTGGCTCCAGCCTCTGTATTTACTGCTTCTATCCAAGTCATGCCAGGCTTAATAATATGCTGGAGGTGGCTTGGATAAAAAATTCAAGGTAATGCCTTCACAAGTTTAAGCAACACAGGGTAGGAAAAAAGCAAGAATAAAATGTAATAGCATATTAAACAGAAAGAGGAGGGAGGTACATTATTTTGTACCCCCCGCAGAGTCTATCACTTAACAACTTGTATTTTGCTGAAATGATCAACAAAATTGTGCTTTCCCTCTATCTGTTTGTTTACTGTGGCATTTTTTTTTTGTTTTGATCAACTGTTAAAATAAAAAGAAACAACTCAAATCCCATACGAGGGCCCTATGAGAAGTTATAACTTCTGAAATGGGTGTAAATATTCCCACATTGCTGAATGGAAAGCTACCCTTCCTGCTGACATAAACATCAAAACAATAAATAGAAGCAGTCCAGTAAGAATTATAGGTAAAATAATAGTTTTTTCACAGTGTGTCACTAAAAAAGAGTAGATTGGCTGCTACACAGAACATTAATTCTTTAGCTATAGCCTGAGCACTGTGCAAAGTTTAAATTGATTTGTCCCAGAAGTATCTGAGAACTAATGTTCTACTGGGTAATTTTTTTCTATGTATTAACTGATTCACCTCATCACACTCATTTGTTGATCTATTTCTACACTTCCTTGTAGTGTGTGTGTCAATATAATATCTGGACTTTTGCTCTGTTTTTTCATTCAATGAGGAGATGTTTGCATCACAAGAACTTCAGAAGGTTAGCACCTGTCTGGCCTCCCATGGCTTCCATCAGGTCCTGGTAGGGGGACACCATTGGAAATGTTCTGAAACATGATTACGGTTTGAACAGAACCTGGGAAACCTGGTGAAACAAATTTCATTAGCAGAATATTTTATTGTCTTCAAAATGTCTTTGAAGAAGCACCCACGAGTCCATTCCCTCCAGAACATTTTTATACAACTGGCAAGGATAAACATGTAAACAGGAAAACTGGAGAATTCTTGCATTTTTTTTTTTTTTTTTTTCTTGCTTCAGCTACCAACTACCGCTTCCCAATAGAGAGTGATATGTAGTCTCATGTATAGTTTTGTCTGCCACACAAATTCCAGATCAACAGGCTTTGTGCTGAGGTTCTTGCATCACACTGGGGATTCAGATGTTGGAGTCTCCTTCCCACTTTTCCTATGTAGCATCTGACAGAGCTCCATGCAAACCTCCCTTGTGCATACTTGAATAACAGATGTGGCACACACTCACATCACTGGACAGGTGTTCTTGAAGCATTTCTGAGCACTGCTTCCACCTTGGGATTTCTTCAGCCATTTTTATTTATGCAATAGAATTGAGACTCTGTCTCTAGTCCACTTTTCTGTAATATGAGCAGGAAATAAATAAATCATGTTTCCTACTCTCCCTGTTATTAGGATGCCCTGGTGCTGGCCTGGAAGGAGTTCAGAGCTGGCATTATAGTTTTCCTTTTGAAGAGTCTTCAAAACTGAAACTTAGGACATCTCTGTTTTGTTGTTGGTTGGTTGGTTGGTTTTGTTTGGAAACTTTACAGGGAATAGACATTCTGCTCCAAGACAGCTGCCTCTACACTTTCTGTAGTACAGTGTTTTTACCTCTTTCTCTCAGACTCAATCAACTTCAAGCTACCTTCAGTCAAAGACACATCAGGTAGGGCAACATAAAGGAAACTCAAGTTACTGCACTAGGAAGAATTGGGATGTTTAAGGAGTGTCTGCTGGCCAGAGAATCAGGGAAGAGGATTTTACTTTTTTTTTTTTTATTTATTTTTTCTTATTTTTTATTTATTTCTTTTTTCTTTTTTTTCTTTTTTTTTTATTTCTTACTACTTTTTGCTTTTTTCTCCCTTCCCTTCCCTTCCCTTCCCTTCCCTTCCCGTTCCGTCCCATCCCGTTCCGTCCCATTCTATCCCATCCCATCCCATCCCCTTCCATCCTCGTCCATCCTGTTCCATCCCATCCCGTTCCATTCCTTCACTTAGATTGACAGAAAATAGACAATCTGTAATTGTTTCCAGTTTCAGTGCTCTTCAAAGTTTTCTGCAAACTATCAGCAAATTATTGAGAAATATTGCCTTATCCTCACAACTACACCTACCTAACAGGGAACAATTCCTTGTCTGAAGGAACAGTTAAGTAGTAAAGAGAATGTTGGGGTAGACTGGAACATTGGCCCACAGCATAGCTGCTTTCCAAATACTCCATAACTATGGGGAGAAAATGGAAGGAATGGCATACATATGAAGTGCTATAAAGTACCTTCAGCAAGGATGTATGCGTATTGCCAGAGCAAAGGTGGGCTCCTTTGTACATTGAGTGGGGCTAAAAGGGTGTGGAGAGCCTTATGATCATGAATAGTTTATCATAGCCATTAGGAAAAAAATTTACCCTTTGTCAGTGTAGAGGGAATATCCAGAGAATGATGCCAAAGAGAGAGTTTTAGCTAGTGTGTTTCTTCTGTCTTGAAGGCAAGGAAAAAGAGTTGTATTCAAAAACGTTTTGTAGGAACAAAAGAAAAAGCAAGTTTAGAAAGAGATTTAATAACGTATTGAATTCGGAAGGGGGAGAGCAGGCTGAACCATCAGTAATAAAAATATGTAAGCTTCTTGACTGTGTTTATTTAATGATTTTTAGTATTTAATAAAAATGAATATTGATTAAATAATGAACAAAATTTATTAAGCACACAAAGTCAAGTTAATTGCATTTTATTATTTGAATAGGGAATTGAATGCTAAAAATTTGTCTTCTGCTGATAGTTAGCCTTACAGAGTGTCATAAGGAAACAGTCAGTACCCTGATCCAAACAACTCTAATGTTTTCACCACATCTCCAGTCCTAATAGAGGACAGTATAAATATCCCATATCCTCTGAAGATCATGTGAGAATTACACTGGAAGGTGCAGTGTCATCGAATTAGGTGATAAATATGATCATAGAAATGGAATAATAAAATATCCTAATTTTCACTACACACTCAGAAATGTAATAAATTGATATTTTCACTAGTAATGAAATTCTTTCAATGGAAGAATATAATGAAACAGCAGTATAAATAAATTAGACAATGTAATAACAATTTAGGGCATTTTCTACCAGTCCTCTGGTATAATTTTCCCAAACAGCCTTTTTTCTTGCATATATATCCATTGCTCATCTCTTGGCTATGTACATACTCAGATGTCCTATAGAATGATGAACCAAGTTCCTCTGCTATGTCTGGTGTGTGTCTGTCACTACAGGCATAGTAAACAGTGCTATTTGATACAGTAGTACAAAAAGCCATCAGGACTTCTGTACCCCAGGGCTTTGATTGATGTATGCTGAGTTGACACAGACTTAATTCAATAGCACTGAAATGCTTAAGTGATAACAAACTCCCCAAGTGATGCTGTTATAACAGAAACAGCCAAAAGTCCCAGTTTGATCTTGGCCCCCTGTTTCCTACCACTTAGCCACCCTAAGAAGCTGGGCAGCACCATCTTCATGGCCTCCCCAACTCAGCGTTGAGGAAGGTGAAAGGCTAAAGGCACGCTACGCTCAGGGTATAGCACAGAGAAGTGACATGTGGAAGTTATGATGCATTGAGGAAGGGATAATGCAATAGCAGCCCCAGGATTTCCACATGCTACAGTTTCCCCTAATGGAGAGATTTCTGTTGCACAGTGAAACAGTGCCCCACCACTGTTCCAGCCCCAAGTACTTCAGAACCTGGTCTAAAGGCCATAATAGCATCACAGACTTCTGTGATACTATGAAACTATTTCTGATGTCAGTGCCATGAAGGTTTTAAATGGTGCACCCCTGATGTCTGGAGTCAGGAGGGAGAGCTGAGGCATGGGTAGTGACCACCTCTATTAATGCGTGGTCCCATCTGCCATCCTTCTCAGGCAGGGGTGCAGGTCTCAGTACTTGTGCTGAGAAAAGAGCTGCCATCTCATTACCACACTCCTGAGCTGGGGTTGGAAGGACTGATGACTTTCTTGCTACTTTTTGCTCTGACTCCTCTACTGAATAGTGCTTTAGTGTCTACAATTCAAGGGAAGATGTGATGTCATGGGGAGCAAAGGAGGGAGGATAAAGCTGTGACCTCTTATTTCCCTCTGCAAAGGCAAATAAAATGTATCTCTATACAAACATAAACAAGTAGAAACATAATAGTCTACATAAAATTAAAGCCCTGAAGCTGAGAGTCTGAGGCATAATGGGCTAAGTACCTTATTTTAATGAAGGAGACATGTCTCTCTTTAGGGTCAGTGCATCTTGCACTCTAAGCAACACATAAGCCAAATGATTGAAGAAAAGATTTTAATTACTATGTACATGACTGCTGATGTCTGCACATATGAGCTCCAAATCCACTGTCCACAGCATGGGAAACAGATGTGGCTCTGCAAAGACTGAGAATACAGCAGGGC
This sequence comes from Nettapus auritus, assembly GCA_011076525.1. NCBI lineage: Eukaryota > Metazoa > Chordata > Aves > Anseriformes > Anatidae > Nettapus > Nettapus auritus. The sequence continues at coordinate 61,196,869 of CM021765.1, read as the reverse complement.
TCCTGCCTTTGGGTGCACACCAGAGTGAACTGTGGAAGGTGACCAGACCTCCACCAGAGACCCAAACCTTGGGCTGTCTGGGAGCTGGGGTGTGCCGGAGCAAGGTTCCCACTACAGGGAAGAGGACTTGGGCCATGTGCTGTGCCTTGGTACACACTTAGAAGTCAGTCTGTGTGGTTAAGGGAAGCAAAGTATTTTCTATAGGATCTCAAATAACTTGTGTGTGTCTTGAATAAATTTAGAGCCAAATCCCTAAAGAGAACATGCTGCTACACTGTACCCCCTTGAGTTTGAGAAACTCCTGAAACCACAAGAACTCATTGTTCTCTACAGTCACATAGAAAAGGACTCTTTGAAAACAGGAGAGAAAGTATTAAGTGGGGTATGGTAAGGAAAAAGTAGAACATTCTTCAGCTACTAGAAGTTTCCCCCAGAAACCTTTCACTCTAACTTTATGTACATAGGTAGGCAGTTAAATAATTAAATAATCTTTCTTTCCTCCTGTAAGTAGTGCTTGACAGCTCTGGGGGCTGGGGATTGGGTTTGAACTGATGCAGATGTGTATATCTAGCTTATATATATATATATATATATTTTTTTTTTTTTTCTATTTTCTTTGTTTCTAATGTCTCTGACACCTTCAAACACAGACCCTTAAGGCAGATCAAGTTTTTCATTCTCTATTTTGGCATTTATATGTTGCCTATTATTATTCAATACTGACACCATGATAGTCTGTGAAAGTCTTAAATGGGACCTGGGACCTACTGTACTGAGATCTATATACAGATATACCCGTATCTCCACTAAAACAAGGGATATTATTATTTCTTCTTATCTAAAATATGTTTAAATACACATATACTGGGAAAACATATGTAATGATGTATGCAAACTCTGACAGTCATGTAGATGATCTAATATAGCTTCAATAGCCATCTATATGAGTGTTTTTAACTTAGAGCCATGGCATACAACCCAGAATGTAAACAATTAAATATTCACTCATAATTCATACTTACCAATATTCCAGAAACTTGAATTTTCCTTCCCTTTTCCAGGCAACATGTGGATATTCACACAGACCAAAGGACAGATATAGAATTTCTATTGATGCAAGCATTCCACAACATTCATTTAGTCCTGTCCAGTGCACTGCCTGACTGCCTTGCATAGCCTAGAAGACTGTGATAGACTCCCTCTGCAGCCATTCTGTCTCCCACACAAAGCTGTGTTCATACTGAAATTATTATTTGATCCTGCCCAAATGTCTTTCCTCTCTCCCTCATGAAAATCCTGAATCCAAGGACCTGGAAGATTTATTGTAATATATGGCCCCCCAGGGACTATAGCCAAATGACCTATCTTAAACTAGTGTCTGCATGGAGCTGGCACTATTCATTCAGCACCAATGTGCTCTCTTTTTATATCCCATATTGGCAGGAACAGGTTTGCCATCGCCACCATGAGTCTTGGTACTCTGACTTTCCAGTGAGGAACCAGTACAGTGCTGTTAATTTTCCAGTGGGCATGAACATGGCAGAAGTGCACAAAGTCATTATTGAGACCAACCAGAAATAAAGTCATTTTAACAACCCAGCAAAGTCATGCAGACCTTTGTCCAGCATTCTAAACCAGGGCTGTCAGCAGGATCCTTGTCTTCCTACTGTGTTCCTTATAAAATTTCTACCTCATCATTCCCTCCCATGTTTTCTTTTTGTCATATTAACACCCATGTTTCTTAGGGCCAAGTTAATAAGAGGGATGATTTCTAGGCTCCAAGATTTGTTCTTGGTCTTGGTCTTACTCTTAACCTTATTCCTACTGCTACTCTGCCAGAAACAGAGTCTGTGAAGTTGGTTTAAGGTGCCATGTGAGGGTTCAAGGCCTAGCTGATATTGTACCAGAGGATCATGCCAAATGAAGCAAGCCAAATGTAGTACAACCTGATTCTGCTGTTCATGGAGAGAGACATGCCTAAAGGAGACTGTTTGCCAAAGCTCTGCTGGATCATGTATTTTTAAGGGAAATAAGCTAGAGCCAGGGAATGACCAAACAGCTTGTCAGTGAAGGTAAACAGTTCACTGGTCAAGCATCTGAACTTCATTTTATTTTTCAGAGTAGATGTAGCCTGTAAATATATGTTTGAGAGCTGATGGAGCATAAATAATTTTTTCTGATGAATTAATATATATATATATATTTATTCCTCCTTATTTACTTTTTCTATTACTTTGCTTTTTGAGGAGTGAAAAATATCTTGTAGAAATGTTGAAATCCTGAGCCTTTTACAGGAAGTCCAAATTTATGTTTTGGTGTAGTTCACTACCAGGAGTGAGAAGTTTTCTCCACCTAAAACCTGCTGAACAGCCATATTTCTTTTTTCAAGTCCAGTAAGAAGTTTTCCATGTAACTCAAAAATTCAAAGTACAGGGGGCTTCCAGTCCTTCTTATAACAAGCATAAACTGATCAGAAGCTGTATCAGCTGTGTTCTCATTGTCCAGTATAGAATAATTAGCAGCTTCCTGAAAATTTGAGCTTCCTCTGCAATATTGCTCATTAAGTGTCACTGGAGAAAGTAAACTAGCTTAGGTGGCCATTTCTTTTCTCCACTATAGAAATTCACAGATTTCCTGTGTTTTGGTCAGTTCACATCACTCAAGGTTAATTGTCTATTCTGCTACCTGAAGCTATTTTTAAACTTGCTGTTTCTCTGAATACTAGACAAATTTCAGATTTTCTCATTTAAATGTCAGTGACAAAGAGAAAACGTATTTTTAAGAAAATATATATTAATTTCAGACTTTGCTCTAACTACTGAATGCAGCATTGCCCCCCCCCCGAGAAATGTTCCCTTTCTTATGATTTATAACCTGCTCAGTTGGTTCATTTGTGCAGTCCCCCAGTCAGACAAATATATTTGATACGGACAAAGAAGGCCAAGGTCTATGATATGTCTGCTTAGACAAAACAGAAAGCTGTCCATATAGTTTAGTTTAAAGAATCTAGGTGAATGCAGAGGAGTAAATTGTGGCTATATGACAGTTTTTCCCAGCTGGACCTCTTGGTGACCCCTGCCCATGTAGGCCTGTAATGCCTTCAAAGCCAGCCACAATAATTCTTGAATCACAAAATCCTTAACAAGCCTTTTCATTTGGCAAGCTTCTCTTGGAGACTGCTTTCTCCATGAACTTTGTATAACATGAAAGGCTGTTCAGTCTCATTGTTTCTCCTACTTCTGTTATGATAGGAGAGACAGCAAATACACTATTTTCCGTACTAGAATTGTTCTGCTTAACTGAAAGAGTACTTGTTAGTTTCACAGAATCACAGAATCATCTAGGTTGGAAGAGACCTCCAAGATCTCTGAGTCTAACCTCTGACCTAACACTAACAAATCCTCCACTAAACCATATCCCTAAGCTCTAAATCTAAATGTTTTTTAAAGACCCCCAGGGATGGTGACTCAACCACTTCCCTGGGCAGCCTATTCCAGTGCCTAACAACCCTTTCAGTAAAGAAGTTCTTCCTAATATCCAACCTAACCCCCCCCCGACGCAACTTTAGCCTATTCCCCCTCGTCCTGTCACCAGGCATGTGGAAGAATAGACCAACTGCCACCTTGCTACAGCCTCCTTTCAGGTACCTGTAGAGTGTGATAAGGTCACCCCTGAGCCTTCTCTTTTCCAGGCTGAACAATCCCAGCTCCCTCAGCTGCTGCTCATAAGACTTGTTCTCCAGACCCGTCACCAGCCTCGTTGCACTTCTCTGGACTCACTCGAGCATCTCAATGTTCTTCTTGTAGCGAGGGGCCCAAAACTGAACACAGTACTTGACCATGCCTATTGTTTATTTGTGCTAAGAGAATGGGATTTTCTGGTTCAAAGTGAGTTAGAGCTCTCATTTTGATAGAGCTCTTTTCTCATGTAGAAAGATGTATTGAATAACCTCCTAGCTATGAGAAGGTCTATCCTCACTTTTCACAGCATTAGTAGTTAGTACTTCCTGTGCTTATTACATTTGTGTACAATCAAAGTGGGAGTTCTCTAGATAATCAGGATGTGTTCCAGAGAGCAAAAGTAAAATCAGCAATAACTTAGCCTTGTTTCATTTATCCAATGTTCAGAAAATCTGATCCCCAGACTCTTAGTTTTTGAATGATAGAATAAGAAAACATCTCTGTTTTCAGAAACAAAAGTAATACTTACTAGATGATCTGAGTAAGAAAGAAATCATGTCCAATGATGGGAGCAGTCTCAGCTACAGAAGTTAATTCAAGGAAGACTCTGTCCCTTGGCAGTGAGTTTACTAGAAGCAACACATAACATTAATCTTGAACACATACCTAAGAGACCTACACATCTGTCCTTTCTCATTAAAACAGAATGCCATTTAGGAGTAGAAACACTAGAGAAAATACAGATTTACCATTTGGTACCATTCTTCAGCATATAAAGATGCAAAAAAAAAAAAAAAAAAATGTGTTTCTCTGTCAATTCCTATCAATAACATCTGGACTGTTGGGGGATTATATGGTTTGCCCCAGTTTAGTGGACCAGGAATACATAACTTGGAGGTATTTATTTCTAGATCTACCATTCCTGGGATATGAAAACACATACAGAATCAACTCTTTTTTTTTTTTTTTTTTTTTTTTTTTAAAAAGTATGTCTGCTGTATTTTACCCAATAGATATTTTGGGAAGATAGACTGTAATCAGTGTTCTGGAGATGGCACCTGCAGATGACTGAGTAAGCCTGAGGAGCTCATCAGTGTGCAATAATGTTGCACATTGAAGTCTCTTTCTGGCAACCTGGGACCAGATGGAAAAGTGACAATCAGAATTAAAATCTAGATGTTCAGAACTGGAAATAAAGATCAATGAGTTTGAGGGGATGTTGAAATTTCAGTATTGTTTCCTAAACTGGAAAATTATAATCATTTAAGAGAACTCAGCAAGGAATTTCACTGACCAATCTCAAAATCAAATTAAGCTATAGAATGAGGATGTTCAAAGATGGTCAATGAAAAAAGACTTTATTTATTTATTTATTTATTTATTTATTCATTTATGCCATAATAAGTTTACAAAAGGATGCTCTAAAAAGAACCTCTTTGAACCTTAGTGGTGACATTGACCTGAGGAGACTTGCAGCCTATTGACTCAGAGAAGAAATATTTCCCATCTGTATGACTCAGTTATAAGGAATTAAATCAGCAGAAATGAAGATTAGGTTAAAGCTTTTTGATATAAAAGCACAGTATGAGGAGAGAGAGATTATATTTTTAATTTTACTGGAAGAATATGATCTCTCTCTCTGTATTAAAATGTCCAGTATTTTTTCTTTTCAGAGGGAAAAACCTGTATGAATAATGACTTTCTAGAGAAGACTAGGGATACATTATGCTTCTGCTTGTATCGGGACAGAACAAAAGGCAAGGTGTTGTTTACTCTTTTCAGCATTATGAACTATGACAGCAAAGGTTACATTATTATTACGAGTTTTCTCAGTTCAATACCAGATCTGAGACTGATACTCATTTATGTGATATAGTAACTCCTGTAGAGCAATGTCTGATCTTCAACTTAGAGTTTATGAAAAATCCTCCAGCAAAGCTCTTTTTTTCACACCTACAGACTATGAAAGAATAAAATTAAGACTCCAATTAAAAATATGTAAATGTTGTACAATGTTCTGTTAACAAGATCATTTGTTGAATATTTTTCCCTTTCTAGTAAAGCATTCTTCAACATTTTGTCTCTGTTTTTCCTCATGGAAAGTATGGCAATCTCTCAGAAACAAACAGCTTCTGTTTAAAGAATACTGAAATGTTTATGGGTCATTTTACAAAGTGCATAATTAATATTTATTCCAGTCATGATTAACATTCTGCAAACAAAGGGCACATCATGTCCTTCTGAAGCCAAGTAGATTTTCTCTGTATCAATGCAATATTTTAAAATGTTAGTTTTGCTGGTTAATTATAAAACAAATAAATCAGGTTATGCATATGAACTATTTTTTACTGGTAAAACAAACCTAGACCTTAGCTAGAAAAAGACAGCAAGAATATTTTCTGCAATAATTAATGAACAAAACAGTAATAAAAAAAGTTTCTAGAGTCAAAAAGAGATAATCAACCAACCAACCAACCCTCCTCCCCAAATAAAACAACAAAATAGCATCTAAAATCAACCTGGACCACCACCACCAAAAAGAAAAACAAACAAACAAAACCAAATCAAATCAAAAACAATCTCCAATGGAAAATAAAATAAAATAAAATAAAAAATAAAAAATCTCCAATGAAAACACCCCTGAAACTCAATATCTGATTGTTAGCAAGAACAGAAAGTTTATATAAATAAAAATCTCAAGAACCTGTGGTATCTTTGATAGTAAACTGTTTTTCATTTACATTTCACTGCTCAGGGAGTTTGAAATTCTATTCATAAAGGAGCTTACAGAACACATTTGGGCCCCATCACTAATATTAAATTAATCACAAAATGAAATTATTTAGCCACAAAACAGTTTTGTCTTGGGTGAGGTTGATTCTGATTCTGATCTCATTTACAATGGTTTTACATCAGTGTAATTTGATTTCACTGAAGCTTATGCTGTATAAAAGAGAAAAGAACCTTGCTCATATTTTCTGCATAGTCATAAATTGCACACAATTGCAAAAAGAGGAATTTCTACTCTGGGAAGAAATCCATGCAAATGTATTTTGCTAAAATTGGGCAGCCTGTTTAGAGTGTGCTATTTATATTTTTTTGATACAATCTGTTCCAACTAGAGAAGATGTTAGATTTCCAGTACAAATGATTTAGTCAAGTGATTCAGTTTTTTTAAGGATTTTTAAGAAAAAAAAAAAAAAGATAAAAAATAGTCTAGAAAACTTCTGAAAGAGAAACATCTCAACTAGATAAAGTTACTTTGGGATGTTTGCATTTATTCTGTCTAAAATTACTCATTTATTTATTAGCAAGATAAAGCAAATTGGAATAGGATTTCCAGCTGTCTGGGTATCCATTACGAATATACCTTATCACGGAGTAACTTATAGGTAGAATCGCTGTCAGAATATAAATGGTACCTGTTAGCACTCACATTTTATTTGAGGATACATAGTTTAAATTACAGTACTTTTAGTATTTTTTTTTTTTTTTTTTTAGTTAATATTTTTGAGAGTTTTCAGATCCTTGAGGAGGGACTGTAGGCACAGCTACAGAGGTAGGAATAACTGCCAATAGGTACAAATATGTTACAACTGAGAGCCGACAGACTATTTGCATGTAACAGCTGGCCCCCAAAGTGAGGTTTGAAGGATCTGCCAACAGGTCAGTCACTGCATAATTTCTCCGGATATCTGCTTCCATTTTTCATCACATATAATACCTGAACCTCTCATATGAAGACAAACAACAACAACAGAAACCTTTTTGGTCAGAAGAAAAGAAACTCAATATTTCCTGTGATTTCTTATCCAGTTTGAGTGAATAAGAACTGCTAAATGTTCTTGTAGTCTGGCTGTGACTACATAGGTCCATCCACATATTGTAGGTGGCTTAGAGCAGAAAGGAATTTTCAGATTACTACAGAGCTGCAAGTGTCTGATTTTAGTCACCTCTTCTCAGTGTTTCCTCTTGACTGCATTAGGAATTTTTGTTCTTCACTCCCTTCCTAGCCAATATGCACAAGCACCCATACATCTAGAGAGCTGACTGTTGTGGTACCTGTGTTTAGGCACATGGTTCTCTCTTTTCCATGTCAGCACTTATTCACCACCATTAGTTTCTTCCCAGGAGGCAGCCTCAAATAATCTTCTGGGTCTGGCCTACAGTCTCTTGTGATCAGCCTTTACTCCTTAATATTGACCAGGAGTATAAATTCACCAATATCTCCAAAGTACACAGACTGCACTGGTATGGGTTATACATAGGATTGGTTATTTGAGTGCACTTCTGATGAATTGTGAAAAAGGGTAGCTCTTACATACAGGTTCTTCTGTGGTCACTAGTCTTGCCCCTGTCTAAATGGCTAATATTTCCTGAATTTTAAATCACGTAACAAATTTACCATTCAATGACACTAGAAAGTGTGGAGTATGATGTAAGACTTTCTGTTTAAATTAGAATTGATCTAGACTTGAAACTATGCCTGTTCAATGAAAATATCTTTATGTGACTCAGATCAACAATGTGCAGAGCAGAAGAGAATTTCTCTTTCTGCTAAGGAAGCAGAAATCAAAAAAAGGACAGATATGACTTCTGGTGAAAATCAAAAGGAAATATTCAACTTATAATTTGTCACCTGTTTTTATACTCTAGAACAGCACTTTCAGACTCTGCTAATGGATTGACAACATACTAAGGTCTTCATTAATGAAACAAAAATATTCAAGCCTAGTTGTTGGGTTTTTATGTATATTCTAAGAATATTAGAAAAGAACTAACAGAATATTAGTTTAAAATATAAGTAAAACTTTTATAAACTATTCTTAAAGAGCCAGAACAACTTTTAGAGTAAAATACTACTCTATAGAAATAGTGTAACAAAATAAGAGTTTAAAAAAAAAAAAAAAAAAAAAAAAAAAGAGGAAAAGGAAAGAAAATATGAAGAGGAAAATAACTTCCAAGATCTGTTCTGTTGTAAGAATAACATACAGATTCATAGTGCAGAAAGAGACATTGGAGTATCAGTCAACAAACTGTACCTGATGCTGTAGTGTGCTGTGCCTACAAAGTAGCACTGGCTTGTGTATTTGTGCTTTGCAAATGCAGAAATAAGTAGCCAGAGAACAGGGAATCAAGTTGTCACTCTGCCACATGCTGATGGAAACTTGTCCTTGTTTCTTGGTGCTGTGTTCCCAGAAATGTGGTGACAAATGGGATAGAGAAAAATCAGGAAAAGGATGAAAAAATATTTATTCAAGCAGCATATCGTAAAAGATTAAAAGAAACACAGAGAGAAAATAATTTGGCAACAAGATGCCTTGAGAGCAGGTGGTGGGAACAAAAAATGGTGGCCTACAAATATTTGCTGGTTAAATTGAAGGGTAAATAGTCTCCTTGTACTGTAGAAATATTTCTGGGAAAGGTAAACAACTCCATGGAGTGACAACTATTTCAATTTATAAAACAACATTAACCAGATATCATAGCATAAATATTTTCGGAGTGTAAATATTCCATGGAAAAATATTATTCTTTGTTCTGCATTGAACAGTAGGTAGGAGCAAATTAATGAAGTTGAAAACAATTATTAGTATATCAGCAATATGATCTTGCAGAGATCTCATTAGAAACCCCAACATATTTTGGGGATTTTCCTACATGGCCTACTCAGGATTATGCGGGCTGACCTGAAATCTGTTTTGATAGAAAACATAAGCAAAAAGCCCCAGAAACACATACAGAAATAAAATTGCACTGATAATTAAACACAAAAAGCCTCACTTTTCTATAACAAACTTGAGAGTTCACAAAACCTGGACAGCAATCTCATTTATGAGATCCTGAGCTTTTTCCAGGACATTATCCCCCACCCTATAGACAAAATAACTCTATTATTGCCTCGTTCCAGTGCATTCTTATTCCATCACTCATATGCACTAACATAGTAAATCCCTATCATCAAAACATGCCTCAAAAACATAAAATCAAGTGAAAGGAAATGTTGTTCTTCAGTTAATCACTGAGGTGGATCAGTCTGGAGGTCTGTAGCCCAAGACCCCTACCCAGAGCAAGGTCAACCACAGTGGTTGTTAATGGCTGTATCCAGATGGGTTTTGAATATTTCCAAGGATGTAGACAACTCTATACACTTTCTTTAAATGAAATAAAGCACCACTAAAATCAACATCACATGTCAATCATGGAAATGGATCGCTGCTCCCAAACCAGTATATCTCTGCTCATAATTCCACAATTGTGCCTCAAGTGGAGTGGACATCAAGAGCAGGTAAGTATCCATCTAATCTCAGCAATCAACGTTCAGAATTAATCCACAAGGTGGAAAATGGCATATACAATTTAGTATTATAATTTGAAAACCAATTTTCTGGAACACTTTTATCAGATGGTGCACCAGTCCTTCAGTTGTTATTAAGAAAAGATTTTTATTGTCAATATCTGTTTATTTCACATGCAATTTTCTGTGCTGAAGATCCACTTGAATACAAAACTTTCATTGAAAGAAAAGTGACTGAAGAAAACATTTAGTGAGAAATGTCACACTTCATAAGATATCTTTTCTGCTAGTTTCTCCCACTTCTCATCCTTCTCCCTTTTATTCTCCTTCTTTTTAAGATCAGTGCAGCACATGTTCTTTTTTTTTTTTTTTTTTTTAAATCACAGAATCACAGAATCACAGAATTTCTAGGTTGGAAGAGACCTCAAGATCATCGAGTCCAACCTCTGACCTAACACCAACAGTCCCCACTGAACCATATCCCTAAGCTCTACATCCAAACGTCTTTTAAAGACCTCCAGGGATGGTGACTCCACCACTTCCCTGGGCAGCGCGTTCCAATGTCTAGCAACCCTTTCGGTAAATATTGCATAACTTATCATAGTAATCAGATGTTATCTTTTTTTTATTCTTTTTTTTTTTTTTTTTTCACTTGATCTCAAGGAGGATAAGGTTTAACATATTCTAATGTGTTTCTATTCTAAGTTATCTGTTGAAGCTGTATTACAGGCAATGATTTACACGCTGTGTTTACCCATGCTCCTTATTTTACTTTATAGATCGTCTCCCCATTTTTCAGATAATTCTTCCAGTTTACCCAGATGCAAACCTTTCAGATTCTTTTCTGAATTTCTACTATTTTAGCATCTCTCATATTCTCAAAAGCATTCCTACCTTATTAAGTATGCTTAATGATAATTGGATTCCTAAAAATGCAGCTACATTTGCTTCCACTGTGTGTGTCGCTATTAATGATTGCTGTATCTTGTTCATGACCTCCAGCAACTCTTACAGCTATTTCTGCTGACTCCACAATCTGCTATTTAAAGGCTGTAAATGAGAGGTTTGATAATTCATCTCCAATGTCTTTGCCAGGGGAATTAAATCAATGACATCATAGGCTACTTACCTGTTTTCCTTTCATACTTACTGTTTCATCTTTCAGTATTTCCACTCCAGAAGCTCATAATTTGGACTGTGGGATGCAATGACAGCTTTCTGTTCAAGAAACAGCAGCTGTTTGACCCCACATTTTGTTCACCAAAGGCAACAAGAAGTCTCCCTGGAAGTATAGAATGTTCACTGAAAATTAGGAGATGAGTATTTAAAAGGACCTTTACACTGAGACTGAACAAAATGTTTGAAATTGTATTTTAGTAGGAAACAATCCAGTCTTGACAAGGTAGAGAGGCTTGAGGAACTTTGTAGGTGTTTTCTATCTCTAACATCTGTGATTCTATTATATCATGACTAATCTTCCCTTGCTTTAATATTCACTCTTGTAACCTATTCCATGTACTTATTACTCTTTCTGTAATACAATTATCTAAGAATCAATGGTCATCTCCTCTATCCTAAACACTGCAGTAGGATAAACTACATTATTTCTGAATCATCTGCAATAATAGATTGCGAAGTCTAGCACCAAATATCTCCAGACCGCGTGAGTTCTGCCTCTTATTTCCATTTGCTTCATTTTCAATTAAATCACCAGTGTGTGAACAGAGGTGCCAGAGGATAGAAAAGGAAGAAAAAAGGATTAAAGAGAGAGATTAAAGGAGTATGAGTATTTTCGAAACTAAGTGATCATGGAATTAGAATTGAAACAGGTAAGGGAGGGAAAATAAAATGGAAAAAAAAAAACAAAAAAAAAAAAAAAAAAAACTTAAACATCTTCAGCATTGAAGGAAGGAAGGTATACTCTCTGAACAATTAATGTCAGGGTATAGACCTTTCATTCTGATATCTTTAAATCTAATCCATGATATGGAAATGCTGACTAAAACCTATTTAGAATTTGATTGCTATAGACTGCAATAAATTTGCTGGTGTTTTTCCATTTTTTTCTGGACAGAGGTTATATACACATCACAAATCCCACCATCATGATACCTGGTGATCTTGCTGACAAGCTTCAAAGAGATGCCAAATCACAGATAGTAGTGAAAACTCAGCTGCCCAAAATGAAAATCCTTAATGCATTTTGTCATGTATAATTGTGCTAGAGAGGTGCCAGAGAAGAGTTATTATCAAGTTAAATGCCAGCATAATCCAAAGGCCTGGAAAAAAAGGGACAGATCAGGTGACCCTATAAATGCTGCATAGGAGGTGGGAAGGAGCCAAAAATATAGGGGGGTGGTGCAAGAGAAAGAGTACTTTGAAGGAAAAATCTTTACCAGGAATATATATCTTCTCTGTTTTAGTTTTCTCTGCTGATAAAAGGACCTATTGTATTCTCTTGATGTTTCACAGGATGAAAAACCTACCTATGGAGTGCAAATCAGACAAATTTGAGTAAAACAGAGAGAAATATATATATATATACACACATATAGAATTACAGACCCAGAGAAAGAAAAGAAAGAACAAATTCTCTAAACATGAATGATGGCAGAGGACTGTACTATAGACATGAACAAGGTCAAAAATGCTGATTAGAATAGTTCTATTAAACAGAGCTAAGATTAAGAGAAGACTGAGTTATTGATAAAAGAAATGGATGCAGAAATTTAGGATAAAGGAAGAGAGATGGAAAAATATAGATCCATATCATGGAAAGTCAAAGTGTCAAAGAGGGAAAGGTTAATCAAAAGAAACAACCAAAAAATCCTTTAGGTTTAGTGGTTCATTTTTTCAGACCTTTCCTGTGTAGTTTTCCTGGCCATGCTGTGCAAAGTTACTGCTTGCCACTACACCTGTTGTTCTGCTATTTCTTCTTCAATGTGAACATGTTATTGAAACCCTGTTCTTGCTGCTTAGCAGGGACTGCACATGCTGTCACCCATGTTTCCTAATTGCTAAATGCTCTCAGAACATTAATGGACAAGTAATGTGTGTAGGAGAGCCCATTTTGTAGATTACATTTCTTAATGTACTCTTTGGAAGCAAGAGAAGTAATTAATCTCCACTGTAACATACTGTCACCTGCTGCTGTGGTTTTGAAAATTTCTTTTATCAACACAGCACATTTCTTATTGATGTTTGTTTGTTTGTTTGCTTGTTCTTTTTTTCTTTTCTTTTCTTTTCTTTTTTTTTTTTTTTTTTTTGGTAACTTTTCTTGTTATTGCTTCTGCAGGATGAGGGATCCACAATTCCATACAAAATATACATATCTTACTTTATAAGTTCTATCAGATTTTTCATACATTTTAATCCTTTTTAATTCTTTGTAGCTTTTCCAGATGAAATAAAATTCTTTCTTGACCAGCATGTGAAAATCCACTCTCTACAATTATTTCAAGTGTGACGTTCTCACCAAAGAGAATCCAGAAGTCCTTCATTTTGGCCCAAAGATAAGCCAAAGCCATCTATTTTATGATAAATTTCTAAATTTGCTGAAAATTTCCATTTGGTTCAGAAAATGGCCCAGTAATTTAGGCTCAGTACAAGACATATGCTGGAAAACTTCCTATGTGTTTTAGAAATTCTTAAAAAATTGCTTCAGTAAGTTCAAAAATCCTTCAGTGTTTCTTTCTGATCCTGTTCCAATTCTTATTTTATGAAATTGTAAAATTCCCACAATGCTAGTATTGGTGTAGCACTAGTCTCCACTAGTTGAGGTAGTTAACAAGACTTGGAACTGACTGCCTGACACATTAGTGAGAAACAGAATTTTTGTTTCTTTTAAGAAGGTATATTCTTTGACATTTTTGCATTTTTAGATGTGAGAGTACGATAAGAGGAGCCAGACAGAGCTATGAATACTGATCCAAAGTAGATCTCAAAAAAAAAAAAAAAAAAAGAAAAAAAAAAATGTTCTAAATAACATTTTTACCTTAGCATATAATAGAATAACTTGAAGAATATATAGATGTATTATAAATATATATATATATAGATAGATAGATATTTTTAATGAAGTAGTGTTTGGAAAATAGAGAAGAGGGTTTTCAAAATATAATAAAATATTTAATATTTTACCCTTTTTAGTGTGAACTGACATGACAATAAATGCCAAGAAAAATGAGTATCAGTCTGAGGAGAGACTCAAAGGTGAATACTTTGTTTTAGGACCTATACATCCCACATACAGGAGCAGTGGCAGCAGAAGCTCATGCCTTGATAGAAACAAATCAACATATGAACAATATCCTATGTCCTCCCATGGAGAATCCTTCATTAGGAGACATCTCCCCGGGAGACACCAAAGTCAGGGAAATGTGAGGCCTGGCTCTGAATGAAATAAGAGCTCCTTTAACCCATGGAAATGCTTGCTAAGTAACCAAGCTAGCTTCAGTCTGGAATATAGGGGAAAAGAGGTTTTTCACCTCTGCTGTTGTTTAGATTTCAGTGCAAAGTTTTGACAGTTATCATGTCAATGTTGTTTGATACATAGTGGGTTAATTTATAAATTTATATATATATACATATGATTTATATATATATATATATATATATATATAAGAGCACTGTGAAGGTAAAGTATATAAAAATGGATTTATTTTTTCTTTTCAGTTAATATTACCTGTTTGGAAAAATCACGTGCTTACGGGTAATGAAAAGAGTAGAACTGCTGGCTTGTTAACCTTTATTGACATGAAACCATTTAATGACATGTTGGTTTTGTTAGTTGAGAGGACAGAAAAGTTCCTTCCCATTAGTGTGAGAAGTATTCTCTTGCCCAGTCTAATGTAAGCACAGAGCAACTTTCAGCAAAGGACCCTTTTTTCTAGCGACCCTTTTTTGGGTCAAGAAAAGAGAGACTGAATGTGTTTAGTGTGGCAGAAAAAATGCAAGTTCACATCTGCCATCTACTTTGCGGTAAATTATAAAGGGAACCTACTAGCTGGGGTCTGAGTAGCTATCTGTCTTATTTTCTTAATTACTGCACATACTTCTTAGTAACTGATTGTTCAAGTCATTAACTGAATGTGAGATACTGCATGACTGACTAATTCTTGGGAAATGCTCTGCCCCTTATAGATGAAAAATGTATGTTACACATGGGATAACATCAGTTTGACTTTTTGGCTGCCAGTACACTCTGCTGGCCCACGTTGAACCTGCTGTTGTCCATCACTTCCAAACCCTTTTCTGCTAAGCTATTCTCCAGCCACTTACCTTCCAGTCTGTACCTGTGTCTGTTATTGCTCCATCCCAGGTGCAGTAACTTGTATTTTCCTTGTAGAACTGATGATTGTCCAACGAATATTAGTAAAGACTTGCAAACACATAGCTATTCCATTTTGGGAAGAAGATATTACATATTGCTGAATTTATTTTTAATCTGTTACCATGCTTAGTTTTATGTAGTTACAATTCTATTTCAGGAGTGGTTTCCGTTTCAGGTCAGGTGTATTCCCTCTGACTGTACCTTATAGGACTATTTTCCTAGCCCAAATCCTTTTCAGAGTGCAACTGTTCTTCTAGGGTGGGATAGTGAAACAAACCAGAAACTAGGAAAATCATTAGTTTTTAACCCAGTCCCCAATCTATTTCACCATATAGCCCTTGAAAGGCAGAGCTGAGCAGTGCAAAGACTGGGATAATTTCACTGCCCTGAGATTAAAACACAAACAAACAAACAAAAAACAGCTTGAACATCTTGTGATAACTACCTCTGGTAATAAAGCAATTTCTCCCATCTTCTATCAGCTCTCACTTCAGTGTGAACTTGGACAGGACATATCTCAACCCTGTGCTTTTATTTACCTGCCTGCCATATTGATAATATATGCACATTCCGTTTAGAGATAGCCACAAGCTACTTTTTATAAATCATTCTGAAGACAAAAGGCATTGTATAGTTGCTAAGTATGTTTTCCCTGAGATTCTGAAATGAGCATTAAGACGTACAACAAAATATAATCCTGTCCTCTGTGTGAAGAATTGCATTGACCAGAGGAGCTGACATGGGCTTTTTTAAACTAGCTGGTTTATAAAGTTACCTGGTCTCATGGTGTACATTGCTGCATAGCTAGCCATTGGACACTAAATGTCTTGGCTATGACATGGAACAAGATATTGAAAGAAACTGTCAAAACTCTCACCAGAACTGAAACTCTTTCATAATGTGGAAGAGACATGGAAAGAGCTAAAACAGTACTTGGCTCTGAGACTGTAAGTAGTAACAGTCAAAGAAAAAAAAAAAAAAAAAAAAAAAAAATCTGTAATTTAGATGATAGCTTGCTATAAGGCTTCTTTCTAGGCAGAGGTTGTGAAATTGTAGTTTTGACATTTGAGTATTATGCTTTTGGTAAATATAGAATATGAGAGTGTTGTGAGTGCACAAAAATAAGCTGAAAGCACCAAGCTATACACCTAAAAGGTTTGCATATTTGAGAGTTTTAACTGAAGTTTTGTTAAGATAAAATATTTTGTGAGGGGAGTAAATATCTTGGAAATTTCTGGACTTTTAACAGTTAATCCTTCATAAGAAAACACAATTTGCTTAACCAGAAGAAGGCTTTGCGGCTTTCTTCTCTTTATGCTTCACTGAGTATCAGTGGAGATAAATACGCCAAATTTAGGACTATGATACATAGTTAATCAGTATGGAAGAAAGCATGGAAAATTTGAATATGGATGAATAAAAACCATGAAAATGTCAAAAGAATTTGGATTAGAACAGTAAGTACTTATGTGGGCATGGAAAAAAAGAAAAAAAAAAAAAAACTGTTTGGGGGGGGTGTTAAAAAATAGTTTAATCAAAAAAAAATAATAATAATTTTTAGAATTAAAACAATGGAACTGTTCAAGGAAAGAAGTTCCAGAAAGTCATTAAGATATCCCAGCTTGCCCACAACTCATGATTTAGGGTAACTTCTGACTTCATAAATTTAAGACAAAAGCAAATCTATACAAAATAATTGTTCAGGGCATGCAAAAGACTGAGCTCTGTGTTCTCTGGAGGGGAAAAAGCATTGCATTCCTTTGCCTTAGAAAGGGTACAAACAAATGAAATACATATATAAAAAGGAATCAGTTTTAATTTCCTGTAAGGCAGAGTTGTTCTCAGAATGGTAGCTGACTTATTGAAAGTAGAAAAACATACTGTATCAGCAAAGGTCCCTCAAGGCCACTCACTAAAACCACAGAAGTATAGGCCATGTTCAATGTGTGTCACATACGTTGCTCAATTCATCCTTGTTCTACCACAGAAATGACTAGTATTTCAAATACATTATGGGAAAATAGCAGACCTTTATGATGGTATATGAGAATGTTAAACTCTTTTCATACAGCACTTAATCCATGGGAAAATTTACTGGAGAGAATGGACACACAGAAATACACAGGCATTTGATTTTTAAAAACTATCCAGATCCCTTTAAATGTGGGCTAAGATCACCAAAATGTTAAAATTAAATTCATAATAATAATAATAATAATGATTCAGACATACCACATGGTGGTTGGTGTAGACTACTCTTCACCCCTATAACCAAAGTACTGTTAGGATGTTATTTAAAGTCCACAAAATGGTGATTACTAAGCAGAAAACTTTATTTAAAGGGTAACTGAAGGTCAGGGAAATACAGAAAGATCTTAGAACAGCCAGTGATATTTGATATTGCTGCCTTATGAAGCATCATTAAGAAAACTACTGATTATCTATTTCATATTCTAGAAGTCAAATAAAAGAATCAAATGAAACAATCAAGGTTAGTAGTTATGGGCATGGGAAAGATCCCTGAAATAGAATATGCCTGGAGTTGTGGAATTTGGAAAAGAATAACAATTCCATATGGTTTACTGTTCTTACAAATCCATACTTAAGGATAAATTTATGCGATTCCACAAATGTTATACACTGTTACAGTTACTTAAATCTGAGTTCCCATTCTAAACTCCAAAAGGTAAACTTGAAGGTCTCTCAAGAAATACTTACTTTTTTCTCTTCAGTGAGAGGATAATTAGAGACAACCTTTAGAGAATGTATTGTCAGATGCCAGGTAATCAAAGCTCAGTCGTGCATAGATACAGAGTGTTTTTTTTTGTTTGGTTGTTTTCTGTTTGTTTGTTTTGTTGTTGTTGTTGCTGTTTATTTAATTTCTTCCTTTCCCTTTTTTTTTTTTTTTTTTCCAAAGAATGAATGATAATAATTGCTTTAAAGTATCCACTCATGAACATAACTGCTCATCATTAGATGTTGGACTCGGCGATCTTGTAGGTCTCTTCCAACCTAAATATTCTGTGATTCTGTGATCAGTCTAATCGCAAGCAGACACTGTCTTTCCATCACAATAAATTTGCAATGGTCCATTAGCTTTTCTAAGGAGATGAAATGGACCATCTTGTTAACACAGACTTTGCTTTAAATGGTTGATTATTCTATGTGTGTGTTGGAATTTGCAGTATACCTATACAACAAAGATAATTAAATAATTAATGAAATATGTGTAAGGCCATGGAATAGAGGAAAAACTAATATTTCCTGCAGCTCTCAGATCTACAGTTTAATTGAAAACTAGGAGATGGTTTATACAAATGGGACTTTGAATATGAAAATAAGAATTATCAGTACTTATATGAAGGGTACTTATATGATCACAAAAACACCCTTGAAGGTATAGCACTCTCTTGGAACTTATATTATAGATAGAAGTGTTCCAGCCCTAAGGTAGCTACTATTAACTAACACGAAGGATATGGTAATTATGTGATATCAGATGAGCCAGCAGGAAAAGACACCAACTTGTCCTCAGGGTACTCAGCCTCCCGACCTGAAAGTCTGGGACAGGGAGCAGAAGAAACTTCCCACAGTTCAGATGGAAACTGTTAGAGACCTGTTGCTCCATCTGGACTCTCACAAGTCTATGGTGCCAGATGAGATCGGCCTGAAGTGGCTGAAGGAGTTGGCGGATGTGATCACTGGGCCGTTTTCCACCATCTATCAGTGGTCTTGGTCATACGGAGAGGTCCTGAACGACTGGAGACTTGCTAATGTGACACCCATCTATAAGAAGGGTCATAAGGAGGACTCAGGGAATGACAGGCTTGTCAGCCTGATCTTGGTGCCAGGAAAGGTGATGGAAAAAATCATTTTGAATGCAATCATAAACTGGGGTGTCAGGCCCGGTCAACATAGGTTCATGAAAGGCAAGTCCTGCCTGACCAATCTCATCTCCTTCTATGACCAGGAACCCTGACTGGTGGATGAAGGAAAGGCTGTTGACATAGTCTACCTAGACTTCAGCAAGGCCTTTGACATGGTCTCCCACAGTATTCTCCTGGAGAAGCTGGCAACACATGACTTGGACAGGTACACTCTTTTCTGGGTTAAAAACTGGCTGGGCGGCTGGGCCCAGAAAGTGGTGGTGAATGGAGTGAAATCCAGCTGGCGTCTAGTAACCTGTGGTGTTCCCCAGGTATTGGTGTTGGTGTTGGTGCCCATCCTCTTTAATATCTTTATTGATGACTTGGACGAGGGAATTAAATGCACCCTCAGTAATTTTGGAGATGACACCAAGGTTGGGGGAATTGTTGAACTGCCAGAGGGTAGGAAGGCCCTGCAGTGAATGTTCTGTCATGTAGTTAGTACATTGCTTTGCCCCATGTTACACAACCCAACCTACAGATGTTCTCACACCAACCCAAATAAAGATGGAAAGATCTTTAGGAGCCAAGCACTACCACCTTTGTGAAGCATCTGTTTACTAAGATGGTGAAATGAATGACCTCTGTAGGACTGTGTGACAAAACTGAAGATGTGAGACCAGCTGTATGTGGACAACTCTTCGTAATCTACAGCATAAAGAAATAATGATTTTAGAGCTTTCACAATCTACAAGAGGAGAGGAGAGGAGAGGAGAGGAGAGGAGAGGAGAGGAGAGGAG
>CM021765.1:61156259-61169648 GCA_011076525.1 Nettapus auritus | reverse complement strand
TTTTTTTTTTTTTTTTTTTTTTTTTTATTGTTCCTTCTCCCAAATCACCTGTGTTGTTATTCTGAATAGTTGTGCTGTTCCTAATGGCTTTGTTTGGTATTCCAAGTTGATGTTGCATCAAATTACGTGATTGTTTGTTTGTTTTCCACAGTTCTCTTGTAAATTAGCAACAGTTAGTGGGGAGTTAAACCATTCTCAAAATTGACTATCAAATTCACTCAACCGAAAAATAAATAAATAAATAATTACCTTTAGAGACAATTGACTTACAGGAATGTACCCCAGGGATCACTGAGAATGACATATGAGGAGTGGTGGCCACCAGGGAAAGAACTTATTAAAAGTATTTCAGAAATAACAAAACATAAATCAGAGCCTTTTCTTATCTTTTCAAAAATAATTACCTCCCTTCATTGCACTGGATCATACTATTTAATTTGTTATTGGCATTTAGAACACCCCATTCTTGGTGCAAAATTTATTTTGGTGCTTCTGGTGAAATGACTAAAGTTATACACAACTATCTGGCAACTGATGTCTTAAAATCTGCTCACTTTAGTTGCTGTAAACTGGATCATGTGCAGAATTGACTGGAAAAGAATGAGCAACAAACCTGTCTGAACCACTGTTCAAAGATAAAGCTGAACTCTGGTTCTGATATCCACAAAAGTTTAACTGTCTTTTAATAGCTCATTTTCTTTTGCATTATTTGTCAGAGGACAAAGCATGACAAAATTCTATAAGTGCTGTTAGGCCTACCTGGAACAGAAAAGAACTGGAAACATCTCCTCAAATACCCACTAATCAAGAAATCCAGATATGCCTCCAGTTGAACACATAAAATGTGTATTGTCTGTCATGAAAAATAACTACTGACTGTACTGTGTAACATTTAAGCCTCATTTTTCAAATGGTAGAGATCTAAAGAGAGTATGCATAATCATGTGAACTCCTCAGCCTTGAAGCAATTGAAAATCTAGCTCCATTTGACAATTTATCTATTGCTGAATTAAAATCCTACATAAGATTCAGTAACAATTGTGATTTTTATGTATTAATTTTTTTAGCATGTCAGCTTAATTGTGAAAGATCATGAAGACCAAATTGTAAAGAGAAAACTGTATTTTTATTTTCAAATTATGAACAAATTTACTTTTTGTGACAAGTTGTCATATAGGTTTTCTGCAACATTGCTTCAGCTTTCTCATACATTTAGTCTATAATAATTTGATTAGAATATAAACATCTATCTCATCTATGTGCTTAGTGTTTGGAAATATATTTTGACTACTGGATTTAAATTTCCTGAGGAGAATTTGTAAGAATCTCTTCCCTAACCTGAGTTATGAAAAAGTGATAATCACAGAAAATATCAGCTAGGTTAATATCCCCAAATTTGGCAGATTGTACATTACTGAGAAACTTATTTTAAACCAATGAGTCACAGACATCACAAACTTCCTCTCTTCCTCTCCAGGCTCTTCTATTCTTCAATTGAAACAGGTTAAGAAATATGCCAGATGATGCAAGATGATGCAAGATGATTGACCAAGACAACCAAAATATTACAAAAAAAAAAAAAAAAAAGCATTCTGAGTTAGATAAAAACAAAAACAAACAATAATAAATATATAAATAAATAAATTACATAGTTCAACTTAATATTTTAGGCTTTAGAAATCAGAAATATTTATGTTTCAGACTAGTGGAATGAAGTAACTTGTCTTTGCCCTTGTTCTTATCTCAATCTTTTCCCTTTCTTTTTTATCTTTCTTTTTTTTTTTTTCTCTATCCAGATAGTTAATCAAAAAAAAAAAAAAAAAATTTTTTTTTTTTTTTTCCAGAACTTTCAATTCCTTCTTTAAAAATACATTAACCTGATACTTCTCTAAAAATGCATTGACCTAATACTTAATTATTATCTGAATAGATTGTTTTAGCTTTAAAGATACTCATAAATTTCAAGTTTATTAGCATTCTTTTAACAGACAAGTTTTTCAGCTGTGTCTTACTAGCTCATAATACCCTTTGAAAAAATGTGTCCTTTAGACTGTGACTTGTTACTAGATAAATCAAGTGGTCTTTACTCAGATACTTGAGGGATCAAATAAATCTTTCTCTTTTCAATCTGAGACAGCGTATTTAACTTCATGAATGCAAGCTGCAAGTATCAGTTGGCTATCTAATGGTCTATGTAAAATAATTGAGCTCATTTTAATTTAGTTCTGAGTTCCTACATCTCAGAAATGTGAGCACTGAAGAAGGTTGCAGTTTTATTCTCTTCACCTTTGACTATTCTAGAGAACAATTAATCTTTTAATACACTTTAAAAAATAAGCAACAAATATTCACTGAATCACAAATTTATCCCAATGTCTTTGTCCCAATTCTTGGAAAGGGTCCTTTTTGTTTTTCTGTTAATAGTTAGTTGAAGGATAAATTATATAAATTTTGTATACTTCTAAGGTGACATGCTATAATTTATAAAAATGCCAATGCAGTGAAATAAACCAAAACACAAATAAAAGCACTGTCAATGCCTATGTAATTACTTTAGAGCTGCTACTTTTCTATATGTGCTCTGTGCATTAGTGCATAACAAATGTGAAACACCGCAGTAATCGATATTCCTTTTTAAGCACAACTACATTGCTATGGACTTATTGCCATGTTATTACTCCTGATTCTTTTTATTTATTTATTTATTTATTTATTTAATCTAAGTGCATTGCATTGCCATTTCTATCATGTAACACTGCATCTTAGACTGGATCATTAGCAAATTCTGGGCAGGGTGGCTGTTATTCTGCAACCTGCTTTTAAAAGTCTTGCTACCAAGCATCATCATTTACAACACATATTGGGAACAGAACACTAGTTGAGATTCTTTTTCTTGTTAATGCAACATGGATGCAGGCTATGTTGGATTGCTTTATTTCCTGTTGAATGGTTAATGTATATAAAATGAAAAGTACAATGGCTGCACGTACTAAGTTGTTTCACAGTGTCTATCAGTGATAGTACAATTTTGTGATGACCTCGTCAAAATAAGGCAGTACCTTATCAACCTGTCCAAATTTATCTCTGTGATAACTGGTTGTTCTGTACAGTGCATTTTTCTGTCTGTGAATTTGGAGAACATAACCTTCTTTCACCAAGCTTTCAAACACATTCCATTCAGGAATTGATTCAGATTATATATCTACCCCAATCTCTAACACATATCATCCCCTCAAAATTGTCTCACTTTTATCTGTTGCTTGATCTTTATTTGTGTCATGGAGCTTAATATGTGTCTACCGTGTTTGATTGTTTAGATTCAGTTGATTTCACATCCTGTTTCCCTGGTCATTTATGCTTGTTACATGTATACTAGTCTGTTCTCAGGATCATTATGGAGTAAACAAAGTTTTCTATGGTGAAATACAAGAGATGATTTTCTCAAGGACATATTCCAAAAGTGCAGTGGGGATAAATCTGCATAAAATCTAACTCTCTCTGTCTTACTTAGACCTCTGACTCTATCTCAACAGATGTTGCACCAAAAAATATCCTTACATAGCCTTCCTGCCATGCCCACACTTGTGCAACATGTAGCTGCTGTTGTTTTGTGAAGCACCACCTGTCAGGTGACAGAATAATCTTGAAGTTAATTGCCTCTTTCATCTTCTAATGTCACAGAAAATAATTGTATCTCAGAGTCACAAGACTTTTGCTCAGTGTGTAGATAAGCCAAAGGCCAGGTATTATGTTGCATAAATATGGACAAAGTGTGGATATTGACCACTTGCGGTGGTTTTACTCAGGTGGGCAGCAGAGTTCTGCCACAACCACTCTCTCACTCCCCCTCCTCAAAGAGGAGCGAGGAGGAAATACAATGAAAGGGGCTCAAGGGTTGAGATAAGGACCAGGAGATTGTGCAATAATTATCGTGACGGGCAAAACAGACTCAGCATAGAGAGAAAGTAAGATTTATTGCTTATTACTAACAAGCTAGAGAAGTGAGAAACAAAGGAAAGAAACCAAAAGCACCTTCCCCCCCCCATCCACCCTCTTCCACCTCCTCCCCCCGAGCGGCGCAGGGGAACGGGGGAATGGGGGTTATGGTCAGTCTACAGCACTTCTTCTCTGCCGCTCCTTCTTGGTCACTCTTGTCCCCTGTGCTGTGGGGTCCCACCCACGGGATGCAGTCGTTGCCGAACTGATCCAGCGTGGGCTGTCCACAGGCAGCAGCTCTTCAAGAACTGCTCCATATATGGATCCGTACCACGGGGTCCATCCCTTTGGAGCAAACTGCTCCAACCTGGGTCCCCCACGGGCAGCAGCTCCTGCCGGGTCACCTGCTCCTGCATGGTCTTCTCTCCATGGGCTGCAGGTCCGGCCCGGAATCTGCTCTGGCAGGGGTCTTCCACAGGCCGCAGTCTCCTTCGGGGCACAGGCTCCACCGCGGTCTCCTCCATGGGCTGCAGCGTGGAACCCTGCTCCACTGTGGTACTCCATGGGCTGCAGGGGGACATCCTGCTTCACCATGGTCCTTACCACAGGCCGCAGGGGACTTCTGCTCCGGCACCTGGAGCACCTCTCCCCCTCCTTCTTCACTGACCTTGGCGCCTGCAAGGCTGTTCCTCACTCCTCTCACTCTCCCACCTGCTGAGTGGCGCAGCGTTTTTTTCCCCGTCTTAAATCTGCTCTCACAGAGGCGCAAAACAACATCGCTTATTGGCTCAGCTCTGGTCAGCAGTGGGGCCCTTACCAAACATGGGGCAGCTTCTAGATCCTTCTCACAGAAGCCACCCCTATGGCCCCCATCCTACCAAAACCTTGCCACGTAAACCCACTACACCACTCTGAATGACATAGCCTGGGACATAGACTTTGGATGGGACCTGCTCACCTGCATAACCAACCTTCACTCTAGGAAGTCAAACTTTTACAGCAGTCATAGTCCTTTCATAGATTTTTAGCAAGCTTTCCATCACGGACACGCATATTTGGGGTTCCAAGTTCTGGATCTGTATCTCACTGCTGGAACTGCACTAAGAAATCAAGAAAGAATGTGCAATGCTCCAACACTCTTCAATTTCTGTTTGCAGCTGCCACAGAGAAAATATAGCAGGAGGACAAAGCTAAGGAAAACCCATTGATAATTTCACTACAGGTGTACTGCTGAAAAGGGAAAGAAGAAAGAGGATATTAAATCAGCTCACTTACCTAATATTTAAATATAATTTGTTGTGCCATATCAGATGTCCACATGGGGTGGAAATATTCATATAGAGAAAAGCAGCACACATCTGATCTTCCAGTGTCTGCAATTTGACATGCACAAGAGATATCTCCTATATCAGATAGATGAATACTGAGTCATTTTCTGCTTACTGATTCCCAAGAGATCTTTATTCCTCCTCTTTCCCCATGTGAAAAGAACAATTTTTCAAATTTTAGATGAACTACTTTTATATTAAGAATGTGGGAGAGGACTGAGCTAAAAATGTACAAACATAAGAAAACTGAATGAACATTCTGGTTTAATCACCTGAAATATCAGCAGTATTCACCCAAAATTTTCCCCTATACGGGGCCTTCCCATCAGAAAGGCAATGCCATAAAAACATATAAATGAGAAACAAAGTCCAAATATCCATTCAGGATGGAAATTAATGTTACTGAGAACTTCGAAATCATACCATAAACATCCTTTGACTTCACATAATAGTTTCTTATGAGTTATATTTTCTAGCGACTATAGATGCATTAGCACTGCTTCCATCACGTTCTGAGTTACTATTTCTCACAGAAATGTTAAGAAAACTATGTAGACAAATACAGCATGTGGATTATTGAGCAGAATGTTTGAAGTTCAGTAGACAAATATTCTGTTTTACTGTATGAAGCAAGCAAAACATACACTGATCTCAAGGCTTTCAATAATCCACACCTTCAGTCAAAAGTATTTTACCTAGAAACAAAAGGCAAGAATCATATGAAATGCAGCAATTCATTTAACAAATTCTGGATATCATCTACCTTTGAAACTCATCTTTTTGGCCTCTGGACCTGGGTCTCTTTTCTCTCGTTTATTATATATATACATGTGTATATGTGTATGTCTATATATTCATTACCTAGATGATAAGTCATTGTTTAATGACTCTCAGTCTGCAGTAAATATTACAGCTGTGTGGAGAGAGAAAGAATGCAAAGAGGTGTATGGTCAGGATACAGCAAAGAAAGTAGCAGAAACAGATCTGATGTCTCTGTCCAAGGATCTTGTTAGGCCACCCTGACTTATGAGGCATCATACTGTGAGCAGAGAAATATCAGGAAGAAACATCTAGGGAAAATATCACTGTGATGACCAAAGAAAAATGGATTAGAAAGAGAACTGCAAACATTTTGAAGGTCTGGAGGACCTGATCTGGGGAAAGTGGTAGGGACCCAGCTAGACACAGTATGAACACCTGGGGTGCGTGAAGTATGAAGAGAGAAATAAGAAGTGAACACAGAATTTTGGAAAAATTAGCTTCCTCTGATGGTGGTGAACTCTGGCACCAGCACAAGCAGTTATCACACAGAAGAATATTCAGCAGCCAGTGAAAAGAGGAGTGAGGTGCTGTTAGAGGTTGACTGGCTGCAGCTTCTAATTGGTAGACAGATTGGATAATGCTGCTCCAAAACCGTGGTTCAATGCAGGCTGCTACTGCAGAGAGCTGTGTGTTAGTGCTGCTCTCAGCTCTGAGCTAACTTTCAATTGCAGTCCTAGGTAAATTAAGTTTGACGCTATTCTTCCATATATGTTTTTCTGTTCATTTTAGAGTGAACAGCTCCCAAAATAGAGCTTTTCTGAAGATCTTAAGATACTTTTTATATTAAAATATTTACCCATTTTTCACTGTTCAGAAATTGCTTAATCCTTAGAAATGAATTACTGTTAGTGTAGTAACAATTTAGATATTTTTAGAGAAAAGCCATTTGTAAAATATTTATACACTAGAAGTGACCAGAGTCAGGAAAACATGTCATGATTTCAGAATAAAGAAAACATTTTATTTGCTCATTTGAACTTTGCATGGAACATTACTGAAATATGTAGTAAATTTCACAATATTTGCATTATACTTGGAAACAATTTCTCCTTTTTTTTTTTTATGATCTGGGTTTCTTTAAAAGCATATGAACATCAAGCTTTAGCCTTGAGATTGATTTATTGGCTCTAATAAATTCTCTCTATATATAAAGCTATGAGCTAAATTATAAAAGTAATTCAGAATTTTTATTTCTCTCTTGCATGCTTATTTAAGGATATTTATTATACTTAAAATTTACAATTTAAAAAAAAAAAGAAGAAAACAAAACAAACAAACAAAAAAAACTACAAACTCAATTAAAAAAAATAGAAAACAACATACAGTCTTATGAAGAAATATTGACTACCTCTATGGATAAGACATTTTGCTTCACAAGTTCAAAGGATGGTGAAAGAGTAACAACAGTATGGAACAAGGATTTGATTATGTCAACAGCTGCAAATTATCTGTTGTGGAAACAGTAAATTCACCCCACTTTTAAAAGTTTTTGTTGCAAATTAAACAAAGCTTTCAAAGGAGACAGTGAAAAGAAGAAATGTGGTTTCATTTTGTGAGAAAGTGGTGATCTCTGCACACAAGTCAAGGTATATCTTCAAACTGCATTTTGACTTTTTTGTGTGTGTGTGTGTGTGTGTGTATTTTGTTTTATCACCAGTTTTTATGCTTTACTTTAAATTAAATTTTACTAAAAGTTCATCTCTAAGGACACAGGTTGATTTATTTAAGTGGTATATGCTTAAATAGCAGCTCTCAAGCTGCAAGTTTCTTTTGTCAAAAACAAAATTGATGCAAACAGGGTCTGAAGTGGAATGGAAAGGGTACAAGGGCTGTGTACATGTGTCCTGGGGCCCATGGGAACCCAGGAGAATGCGCAAGTGAGTGTTTCTTTATCAGTGTTTCTTTATCAGTGATTCTAAGTGATTTTCTTTATCCCCACTTTACTGCCAAAAAAATATTCATTCATTATATTCAGAAATTTAATACCGTGAAGGAGTCAGGAGTGCTTTCAGGTGCCTCTAATTCTGAGACATGGCTTGAACTCACTTTAAAAGTATCTTACAGTTTTTCAGAGAGGGATAACAATCAGCCTGCTTTAAAATTTCTCATGCTAAGCATTCAGAATCATACTGTATCTTTTCAGGAAAGCAAAGGTGACACTAATATATTTTGCTTTGTATATAGGTACCTCTTTGCACATTATTCTGAGCTTATAGACTGCATCACCATGAATGGAAAACCCTCAAACATTTGTTTGTGCAAAAAATAGATCTGCACAAATCTTTCAAGGAAAGTGAAAATGATACTCAAATTCTTTTTGTGCTAATAACAATTTTGTTGCACAGCCTGCTGTAATAATGAACACGCTTTTTTCAACCTTGACACAAATCACTCCCATCATCTTTAATATCTTCTGATTCAACATGATTGATATTTTCTACATTTCAGCTGCTGAAAAGCTTATGTGTGATAAACATCTTTTATTCTGGATAGTTGCAGATTATTAGAGTTTAGCTGTAACTCCAATACAGCTGGGATCTTGCTTTTACAATACCTCTACATTTCAGTAAACTGTATGTGCAGTAGTGTCTTTTAAGGAAATACTAGTAGCATTTCCAAAACACCACCCTTCTTGTGGACTATAAAATCAAACCTTCCTTTCTTAGAAGTGCCATATTAAACAATGAGAGATTCAGTAGGATAGGGGTGGACATAGCTGAGAGTGGAATTTTTTTTGCAGCAGCTCAAGGTGGACATAAATGCTGCATTCCCTGAAAGAGATAGGTAAATACGTCTGCAGAGGTGAGCCACAATGTGAATGACTCTCACCTCCCACAGCCACTTTAGCTTCTGCACTGTGGGAAGTAACACAAATGGACCTGTCTGATGAGCTGTCAGGAATGACTGTGGTAAGAACCATTGTTACAAAGGGCAGTAAGCATCCACATTTCATTGATTTCTGTTTTTTATCTGCAGTCTCCATCTCCTTCTAACAGTGAACTACTCAAGGACACTGCCAGGGTGATTTCTCAGTGGTTAAAATCATCTGTATTTTAGCCTTGTGTCCCACAGATTTTCAGGGTGTCCATAACTGGTTGTCAATGAACAGGCTGTCATCCTGTGTTAATTAAATGGAATTAAGAGCACAATATTTCAAATGGATAGCAAAGGCAATGATGAGGGATAACTGGCTGTCATAGGCTCTAGTAACAGAGATCAGGGTACTGACACTCAGTGCACAACATTGCTGTACGGTGGGAGCTGCAGGCTTTGGATGATGGTGTCATGTTGAAGTGACTGGTGCCTCCAGACAGAGGGGTGCGGAAGGTCTGTGATCAATGTCGGTCTGAATGTCATACACAGTTCTCATTTTGTCAAGTTGCCTAGCAGGAACCAAGCAAATCTATGTTACACCATAGGATTTTGCTGTTATATAGCACCTTGCCCAGGCAGGTCCAGAGAAGGGCCATGAAAATAATCAGAGTGCTGGAAAACCCACTGAGAGATGTGGACTTTTACAGCCAGGAGGAGAGGAGGCTCCAGGGAGGCCATATTGCAACCATTCAGCTTACTAAGTGTAGGTTATAACATGGAGAAAGATTGTTTACTAGGGCCTGCAGTGACAGAACAAGGGGCAATGATTAGATATGAAAGGGAGCAGATTTAGACTGGATATCAGAAAGATTTATCTATCTATCCACCTGTCTATCTATTTATTATGATGAGGGTGGTGAGACACTGGAACGGGCTGCCCAGAGATGTTGTGGGTGCTCTGCCATTGGAAGTGATTAGAAGTTTTTTTGGACCAGGCTTTGAACAACCTGATCTAGTGAAAGAAGTCCCTGCCATAATATGGGAGCTCAACTAGATGGCTTTTAATGCCTTTCAACACAAATTATTCTATTATATGATGGCTTGATTCTATCATAATAATAATTCTATCATAATCATAATCTCATACGGTTTCATATGTGTCTGAATAGCCCCTGTGGCATGAATACCATGAGCTACAAATTAACAGAGAAAGAGAAGTTGACCAGCTGTGCTTAAATGTCTGCTTCCCAGGTATGGACTGTGTAAAAAGTGATTTTCTATTCAGCAGTATCAGATTCTCCATTGGAAAGTCAACAGCTCCACACTATGCCCATGCAGTTGTCTGTAAGTCCTTTAAGAGATGATTTTATTTCCCCATTCATTAATCAGATCAACAAGTTAGAACATGTATATACATAAAGGAAGCTTGTCTTCAAGGTTAACATTAAGCTGTAGGGCACTGACATGGGATGGACCTGTAAATGTCAGGTCTTACATACGCAGTGTATCCTGCCATCTTAAATCCAGGCAGTAACTGCAGAGGAAGAGAAGCAGAGTTGAAGAAGTAGAAGATAATAAGGCATATACATAGTTGTATGCATGGAACAGCTGATGCAGTTTAACATGGAAAACATTAATAATCATTTTGGCTCTTGGATGTTGCTCAGAGACAAAGCATCAAGATAGTGTGTACACTTTCCTATAACGTGAATAACAGATTGCAGCCAACAGAAGTAAAGACATAAGTTTTTTGCTAGACAGGAAAAAACTGTGGCTCCAGCAGAGACATCAATGCAGGAGATTTGGAATAAGTGCAGCTGTACAAGAAACATTTTCCAGTTCACTTCTCCAGCTCTTCCCTGTAGTGAAGAGGTACAATTGCTCTTCATGTTTTCCCATAGTCTTCATCTGTCACACCCACAAAGGTAGCCTGGTTTTCAACTGAAAAACAACAACAACAACAACAACAACAACAAAACATCTTAGAAACATCATTTTGGCCAGCTGAGACAGTATCTTCAGCAATTGTAGATGTTAGGAGAGGTATACCATCCAGGTCTGAGAATGATTTACTCCCTTTCTTATGAGCATGTGGATTCACCACATGGAGAAGACTTCCAGTGCTAAGTGGGAAATTTCTGAGGCAGGATGTCATATGATTAGGTGGGATATTAAAATATCCCCAGCTGAAAAGGACCCACAAGGATCATCAAGTCCAACTCCTGGCTTTACACAGGACCACCCAAAAATCGAACTATATACCTGAGAGCACAGTCTAAATACTTCTTGAACTGTTGCAAACTCAGTGCCATGACCACTGTTCTGAGGATCCTGTTCCAGTGCCCAACCACCTGCTTGGTGAAGAACTTTTCCTAATATCCAATCTGAAAAATATTGTTCATAGTAAGGAAGTAAGACTGTAGATGCAAGAATTGTACCACTGTAACTTGTTACACTACTTCTCCACTCACACTTCTCCACTCACACTTGGAGATGTATTTTGCCTTGCTAATAGGAATACTTGAGCTAGTATGTGTCCTGGTGCACGGTACATGGCGGTATCCCCTATGAACCAAAGCTAGTGTTGAACTCTATATTCCACCTCCCCGATACTCTCCCCCCAAAAACAAATCCCAGCATTAGAAACCTACACAGGCCCTGGACTGTTCGTATAGCACACCCAATACAGCACTCCTTTCATCCTACCCATACAACCCCTTATATTTGTGATGTGTGTAAAATGTTGCTGGGTCAGACAGCTACCTATGCTTTATTATTTCTCCTAGAGAATGAACAATCACATTAGATGTAATGTGCATTCAACATTGTTTCTGTTATCTGCTAAGATCAGATTCCACAAATGTTCATATGGTCAAGGAACTGGAGGATCATGTCTATCTTTCTCCTATAGAAAATGTGGTAGCTTCCTTAGCTAAAAAACAGCAAGTATGAAAGGCAAGCTTCCACCCTCAAAATAGATAGGAGGGTCAACACTCTATACAAGAGAACAGTTTTACAACCATTTAATCATGTTATTAACTGATATATAAAGTGAGTGAATAAATATTTTAAACTAAAATTGAGAGCATTATTTATTTCCAAGCAACATACTAAAGTATTAATGCAATAGCATCTTGCTTTTTAGAGGCATCAGAAAGAAAAAGCTGGAAATTCCTTTTCTAAGATGGTTAACCTAAAAGCTATTTTGATTCACCCTTGCCTTTCTCTCTTCCCCTCCTCTCCGTTCCAGACCATATGGAAAACATTCAGCTAGACAGCAAAAGAGGAGCAATTGTAAGTGCTTTCATCCATGTGAGCAATCTCAATGAACTGAGCAGTGAACCTCATAATGCATTGAGCTTTTTTGATGATGATCAAACGGAGAAAGAGCAACTTGTACACAAGTTTTACTGTGTTTTCTCTGATGAAAAGAACTTTGACATGGGGAGTATCAAGACATTGAAGACATCCCACTGCTAGATGTGTAAATGTGGCTTTCACTCCTTCCACAGATATTCTTCATGGTTTTGCAGTGCATAGGCTCTTGTCCAGTAATCTGCATTTTTTTTCTTTCACCAGATATTTCTTGACCTTTCCTAATTCCTTCTTTGTCTCCTGTGAGAGATGTTCCCCATAGTGACTCCTCTTGACAGCTAATATAGAAGAACAAGATTGTCACTGACTTTATGACTAGTAAAACTTCCCACTGTACCTGAGTGGATGACAAGGGTCCTTTGGGAAGCCCTGTTAGAATACTTCTAACAACTGACAGCTTATGAGACTATAGACCTTACTTGTTTGTAACATTGAGAATTCCTCAATAGTAGATCATTGCCCAGAACAGTATTTGGAAGGTGTTCCTGAACTACAAGGAGTAATAAACAGGCAATTAAATGTACTGAAAGGTATAACCAAGTAACTTGTTATTGTTTTATTTTAAGACATGAAAACTATATTCAAAATTTGCAGATTTTACTACAACCAGAACTTGCAATCATAGCATCAACTTTTTGTGGAAATTATTTTAAATTAGAAGGAAGAAATCATAAGACTTTTGATCCTTCAGAATTTATTTATTTTTTTATTTTTTATTTTTTTTGCCTTCATGTTTATCTACCTGTCAAAGTATTTCCTCAAGGCAAATACAGAAAGGCTACATAATAAATTTTTGGTGATATTATAAATAAGCAAAACATATGGTTCCTAAGAAAGATGAAACAGAGAATAAATTGTGTACCTTTAGAAGAGAAAAAAAAAAAAAATAGAAATATAATTAAAAAATATATAAAAAGCAAGCTAGAGAAACTTGGGAAAAGAGTGATGAATCACAGAAATAGCTCCAGAAATTGTGAAAAAAAAAAAAAAATTGTTTTCCAGTCGGAAATATGAATACAAAAGACTTGTATTGATATTGATCCTGAAGCTAAAGGGTTCATTCTGATTTTTTTACCCTAGTGTTATATATATATATATATATATATATATATAT
>CM021765.1:61136961-61156159 GCA_011076525.1 Nettapus auritus | reverse complement strand
TATATATATATATATATATATATATATATATTTAAGTGAAAGAATTCCTTTACATAAATATTTATTACTGAATTTGTATTTTGTATACCAGTGGATACATATCCGTTTTCTCTGATCTGTCAGATGTAATTTAAAATAAATGAATGAGGTTATATTCTGACATTTTCTGTTTATTTAAAAAAAGAAAAAAAAAAAAAAAAAGCATAATCAAAAACAAAAATACCAAACCAAAACAAACAGACAGGAGGTTTTTTAAACCTCCGCAGGACGGTAGCCATAAAGACCTATATAATAGTTCTTTTATAGATATGCGGACAGGCATTCAGCTTGGCAGTATTTAATTCCATAATTTCATAATTTTCTAGTATTTTGAGATGACCATAAAAGCTATTACATCTAGAATAACTACCTTATCAGTTTTGGGACTGCTATTTGAAAGTAAAAATTTAATCTTCTAAAGAAAAGCTGTACAAATTGGGCTCCATTCCCTCTGGACTGATCACTAAACTAAGAAAAGGTTCAGCAACTTTCCTAGAAGACAACAAACTAAAATCTGGCCTGTGTCACCTCTCAGTCTTTAAAGCATTACTAAGTGTTACTCTAGGCAGCTGGGCCATAACCCAGTAAGTGTTTGCTGTATTAAATGGGTGTATTCATGCAGACATCAATGGTCTGTGGGCCCAATTCTGAAGGAGTGTCAAGGCTGTCCTCTCAAATAAACCTGCAAACGAAGACAAAAAATCATGATCCAGGAGCTCAGCAATATCCTTAACACATTTATTTTTCTAAATATTAGATGTATGTGAAAAGAAAGCAGAATATATGCATATTAGTTTCATATTACATAGAATAATCTATCTGTTAAACATATCTGAACTACAGACTCATTTGAAGATTGTTCAGTTTGCAGTAGATTTTTGCAAGAATTTCTGGCATGAGGACATGTAACTGTAAAAAAAAAAATAATAATAAAGGAAGAGAAAGTGTTTGCACTTCAAAATAAAACCAGAATTTTCCTCCTGTCAAAGTAATGGATATAGTGGAAAGGCTGTCACAGTGGTAATATAAAAAGCATTAACTCATAAAAAAAAAAAAAAAAAAAAAAGTTGAAAAAGCTTTCTACCAGTGTTAGACATTCAATTCATGCCTTTTCAAGGAGAATATATGAAGTCTGAGGTTACTTATTAAAGATGGTAATTAACTGGACTATCTAGAAAGACATACTTTTAAATGTGCTTTTTCCTGTTACATTTGTCTCCCTCAAATAACTTATTGACTTGACTCAATGCTAAATTGTTCTTTTTGACTACCACAGAGCTTACTAACTGTATGCCTGATAGGGGTGCTATTTGAACTCACCCTCTGAGATATCAAATACTTCACTTATCTAGAAAAAATGTCCAGAAACTGGAGGAGGATCTTGAGGTCAAATGCCTCGCAGAGGCTTTTTCCATTGAACAGAGTGACAAGTTAACACTGTGGCAATCTGTAATACAGTGGAAAGCTCTACCTGACATTGTATCTGAAAAGAGTCCTATGAGACGTTAGGTCAGAAATTCTCTTGCTGAAAGAATCTAATTAACTGCCCTTTGGAAGTGACCTAACATTTGAGACTGAAAAGTTTGTATTATTTTTATTTATCTATTTATTGTTTATATATTTTTACAGTATTTTGGTCTTTAGATAAAGGACTGCCACCAAAATAGTCTTGCCCCTTACTTCTGTAATTCCACACAGCAGAATTAATTAAAAATGTTTGAACCCCTATGTATTTGCTAAAATGAAATGACATAATAGTTCTTGCTTTATAGTTGTTGTAGTTTTATAGTTGTTGTTGTAAGTATACTATTTTATTTATTTTATTATTTTATTTTGTTTTATTTTACTTTAAAAAATATTTTATTTTTGCTAAAAGAAATGTGTTTTTTCCAAGTCCTGCATGCCATGTATAGTTTTTCATCAGTTTGTCTCGGGGATATTAATTGAAATCAACCTCTTCCTGAGCCCATCCTTTCATTCTTGGGTGCTTTTTGACTCTGCCATGTTTTTCCCAGAGCTAAGGATACAAAGTAACAGTGGGAGTGGGAGTCAAATTCTTTTTTTTTTTTTTTTTTTTTTTTTTTCCTTACAAGTGCACAGCAGAGGTACAGTCACTAAGGACTAAATAACTTATCCATTTGAGAAATTTTTTACTATTTCCTCTCAGCTGAAACTTGGTGTATATGCTGAAGGATGAGGGTTATATGTCTTCCTTTATTTTCCTACCCTGCATATGTCAATATAAAAGTCAATTGCCTTTTATAAACACTGTTAAGTATATTCTGAGAATTATTTTTTGTCAATAGGTTTGGTGCCTCATTCATAAGCTGTGTATTTCCACTGATCAACTTCAGCTTGTATCTTGTTTTATTGAATTCCTTCTCCTTCATGAATTATGAGTACAGTAGGCTGGGTAGCTGATTTACATTTTCTGTATGTTCAGCCAAAGCTTTTTTCTAAGTTCCTGAAATGACCACTTTCAGTCATGTCTGCACTAAACTGAACAGACACAATCTTTTATATCTCTCCAGTGGAAATCATTGTGTTTCTATTATGTATTATGCATAATATTTTATCAATCCTCTTTCCACCCTACAGCTTTAGCTATATCTTTTCTGAGATATGAAAATAAAATTGAATGAAAAATGTGAAGTGAGACCTCATAAGCAATTTACACAATGATGTTATGCAGTTCCCAGTATTCATTTCCTATTCACCTTTTATGCATCCTAACACTTACATTTATGTAGTTACTTGCTACTCATGCTGTAGCAGCAGTTGCACTAAGCCATATGAATTGGTACTACATCTTTTTTTTTTTTTTTTTTTTTTTCAGGATTATTACAGATAACTTAGAATCCAACAGTGTGTGAGTTGTTGAAATTGTTTCAATGTGCATTATCAAGCATTTGTCAAGAATAAATTTCATGGTTGAAGTATTTCCTGAGAATAATTTATCTGATGAATTTAGTGCTTTCTATGATTTATCCATTGTACTATTTTTAATTTTGACAAAGAATTTGTCATTTGTAATTGTTCAGCCAACAGTTATGTAAACGCATTTCAGTTTTGATTGTTCACCTTTTATATACTTTGACTAGTCATTATTAATGACTTATTATAAACACTTTCTGATTGACTATGTAAGTTAAAAAGAATTGTTTCTTTTTTCCTACTGCAATTAACAAAATTTTTAAGCAGAAACACAATGCATAATGATCACAGTGAATCAGAGAAGAATGTAAATAAAATTATGTTCTTGTTCTTCCTTAGAAACATGTATCTACATAATGACAAGGAGACTCATATGAAGACCTACCATCTCACATATATTTATAGAGATAAAAATTATTTTTATAGTATTCATTAACTGTAAAGGGTGAAGCCAAAGCTGTAATCAGAAAACAAATAGTTGAGAATGGTAATGTGCCAGGTGCTCTTTTTTCTTTTGGGCAGATCAATTACCTATTTTTTTTTCTACAGAAAGTCTAGAACTATGTTTCCATAAATAGAAGAGAGTATGCTGTTTGTAATTGAAAATATTTCTATAATGAGAGAAGACATAGAAGCTGCTGAAGAGCTGACAGGTGTGTCAGAAGCTGACTGTGGCTGCAGTACTAGAGAAATCTAATACTGGATAAAGAAAAAATGTCACCAGTAAATTAACAGCAAATCTCAATATGGGTATGGAAGTAGTCTAGATTGACAAAGCTAGAGAACTGAACACAAATCAAAGAACCATATAATCAGGGGTAACAGTGAAAAAAAAAAAATGAATATTGCTTGGAAGAACTAGTTTCACTGGAAGATTTCCTGATTAAAATGTTTTTTGTTTTTTTTTTTTCACTAGACATTAAACAGGGGACAGGTTTTGATGGAAAGATTGTTATTCAGTCAGAACAGTGAGAAAACAGGTAGTGAGAAAAAAATGAAATGAACTGGAAAATTTGTAAGTGATTTCCTGAAGTTTAGTCATTAGTCCAGCACTTCTCTGTCTTCAGAGATGAATTACTTTTCAAGGGTGCCCCCTTCAATAGCTTTTATTGGCAAAGTTTTTCAGCAAGATAAGGTCATATTGTGTTATTTGCCCAACTTCACCTTTGTGGGAAAACAAACAAACAAACAAACAAACAAACAAAAAAAACAACAAAAAAAACTTTGCCTTTGGTCAACTATATAGTCTGACAATTGGATACTAAAGTTACGGTAAATTTGAGGTCTTCAGAAGAGGGCAAAAATCAATAAACATCAACAAGAACCCATCTGACAGGAAAGCCCAGCTCTAGAGTAGGTAAAAAGTCTCTAAAGTGTACCAGGTTCCTTCTTATTATTAACAATAATAATATTGAAAGGTCTAGTGGGAACATCTGTAATACCTGAACAAAATATTTTCTTTTGTACTCCAACACTGACAGATCTTCTAAGTCATGTTTATGGGGTGCCCGTTTTCAAATAATCAATGAAGGTTCAAGGGTCTCAAAAGTGATTTTTTCATTATCACTGAAGTAAGAAGAACAACAGGAAAAGTTATTAATTTACCGTATTAGTCAGATTTGTTCAACAGGAATAACTCCACCAAAATTGTTAAATCAAAGACTGAGAACACAGATCTTAGCTACCTGATCAATGGCAGAGGTCAAAGAGATTTAACAAAAGGGGAAAAAATATGATAAATGAGAAAAAGAAAATCAAAGTTATGATTTATACAAGTGGGAAAAAAAAAAAAAAAAAAAAAAGAAGCTTCTTAAAAGTAGGAGAAAAAAGGATTTTGTGATAAAGAAAAATGAAGCACAAAGTAATTATGTGCAATATTCCTGTAATATGATGAAAAGAGACATGCTTTGAACAAAGAAGGAACCTATATCACAAACATGGACAGAGAGATGAAAGTGTATCTCTCAGTAGATTTTCTAGACAGCCATTTCAAGAAATGGAGATTAGAATTAAAATTTATTTATTCTTTAAAAGAGTTTCTGGGGTAAGGATATTACATACACTTTTCTGGTTTATGATTTGAATATACGATTTAAAACATGCAAAAGAAAGAACAAAAAACAAACAAACAAACAAAAAAGAAACACATATTGTTCTGTACTTCAGGTCATTTGTAGGAAGGACATTGAACTACAACTTTGAACTGTAACTTTTACATTGGTTAAAGGAGCAACAGGACTGCCATTCACATTGTCATGGATTAAAAATACCCCTGAGCAAGGACTGGTAGTAAAAGACCGACCTTTTTCTTTTAGCATTATCACGTGACTTAATTTTCTCAAAGTACCATGCAAGATCCAGGAGATGCCTCTTTAACCTTCTGTCAGTGCACCACTACATTTCGATATCTCTAGAAACCCTTCTGCTAGAATTACTCTTCCAAAGTCCAATTTTTCTCATTTAGCCCTGAAGTGAGGAAAAGTTTGGTAAATCTGTACTTGATGGTGGTGCAGAGGTAAAGAAAAACTGCAGAAAATGTCTTAAACCTTCATTATGAAAAGTTTGAATTATATTTTCTGTGGGGCATTTATGTGGCATTGTTGTATGATCTTAAATGTATACTATTGGGATATTCACTTTAGATAATATAGAGGGTATATATAGGGTATTTATATTCCCTGCAGACATTGATCTGGATGGTGGGTTGTGCAGGAATAAAGATATTGACATATCCAATGATAAAAATTGTGTAGGAGTCCTTCAAAAATCATGAGGAATATAACTCTGTGAAAAGAGCAATGGAGGTAAAAAATCATACAGCAAGTATTTACATTTTAATTGAAGAAATACTGAAGCTAATTATTTCACAGGGTTTTGAAACTAATATTTCCATTTTGGTAATTTGAATCTTGGAGGCTGAAAAAAAGCAGCATGTCCTTTCAGGCATGTTTTATTACCAAGCAATATGAACAGTGAATCTACTTCTAAAAAATACAAGAGAGATTAAAATTACATGTTAACAAACAAACAAACAAAAATCATTTATGTTTTTTTTTTTTTTTTTTTTTTTTCATTTGTTTGTTTGTTTTTAAAGGAGCTGTACAACTCTACAAATATTAGAATGCTCCAGAAACTGTTTTCTAAATATTATTTTTCATGAGATTGCGCAGAATTCTTTGCCATCACTTCTTGCTTAAAGTAACTTTGAAAAAAAAAATTGATTCTGATTAGATCTGAGTTAAGTAAAACTTCAGCCTGTCATGTACAAATATCTTGAAAAATTCTCAGTGACAAAAATAAATGATTAAATGTCCATCTTAGTTTTGAGTGGTGGTGCCTACAATTATTAACTATAATTTAGGATTTTCCAAAATCAGAACAAACAATATTGTATCAGCTTTATTTTTACATTTCAAATTGACAGAATGCCCAGAGAAAACATCTGTAGAAAGACTATAAAAATATATATATATTTTTTCCCTCTTTACCAACTTTTAATGCAGGTCTGTTGAAAATGAAAATTACTTATTTCTCTGGAACCACATCTTTGAAAATAAGTTTAAAATAGTAGCTATGTCATTATGAAATTGAATATCTGAGCAAATAGGAAGTAGAAACAAAGTTGTGCCAACCTTTATTTGTGAACATTTTGTTTAAACGTTTGCTATTTTGAATTTACAGTATGTTTATGAATATGCTTTGATTTAAACAAGTAAGCTAATTCCAAATTACTAAATGGCTCGATGTAGGTAAGTTTCGTCCTGTCAGATGTTTATAATATGTGTTCACTAAAGTGTCAATATCATATAGGACTAGGAAAAGGTTGGATCTGCATTAGCTGTTGATGCAAAACTTTTGTTTGATGTACAGTTGTTACTAGGGAGCGAAATAAAGCATGTCTCTTTCAATTGCATCGAGCACTAAATCAGATTTCCCTTTCCTGCGGTTAAAATTTCCAACTGAGATACCTGAATAAGAAGCCACAACATAGGAACACTGTGAGATCATGTGAAGAGCAGTAAATTTCCATTACTAAATGGAGGTGTCCGTTCTGCAAATGAGAATAATGCAGTAACCTAAGGGTCCAGCTGCCCCCCTTCAGAGTATAAACTTGAGACATAGCCAATATAATAGTAAATAATATTTATTGATTTAGCAACAAGCTCTTAAGAAAAGAAAAAATCAAAAAGTCAGTAGCCTAATTAAATAATGGACACACCACTGTTATCAATTTACAGTTACACCATTTTGCAAACTATTATACACAACAATGAAATTGGTATTTATCACTCAAATATTTTTAATTACACGTGGTTGCTATTAAAATACACTTCTGCAACACCTTCCTCCCCACTCTATTTCATATTACTTCTACTTCATACTCCATCTTTGCTCCACCCTCCTCGACAGCAAGCCTTCTGGGCAGAGACCTGATGGAGAGTCCATGGGGTTGTCCATGGAGGCTCCTTCTGTCACCCTTGTGGTCTTGGGCCTGAAGATCATCATCATTTCTGGCTATAGTTGTTCACACTCCTACCATCAGAGAGACCACTATCCTTTGATCTCTTGTTGATTTTACATCTTTTTCTCCATTTTTTTTTTCTGCATACACCTTTTCAGAGACTCTTCCCAGTCTCTGCATAGTCTCCTCAGAAATAAGCAACATTCTTTTAGTTAGTTTTTGCCAATTGATTCAAATTTTATTGCATCTGTAACTATATTTGGCATTTTGGATATCCTTAACTAAGAAATCTTTAACTTATAGGATTAAAAATCTTCCCCCAAACTCCCCTTAAACTATCTAATTTTTACTGTTTACATATTCTTTACCTTACACATTTTATTATAGCCTAAATTCCTCTACCTAATTCTTAGTACATTTAAGTACTTTCTTATTAAGTAATTTGTTTCTTATAAGTACTTTCTTACATGTCAACAATCTGTACACCAGAGTAATATTTTTCTCACTCAGAATGTTGAGAATACACAGCATTCTGGTCTCACTTATCTGCTTAATTACAAATTGTTGGCCTTGATATTTTCTGTGGACAATCTCCCAGTTTTCTGTAAAAAAAAAAAAAAAAAAACTGTCTTGTTTATGGGACCAAGTATTTTACTAGGACTTCTTGATCACAGAAATAAAGGAAAAAAAAAAAAAAAAAAAAGTGTTTTCAGCTTAGTAGGTGATTCATGTCTGTCTTATATGTACTTTCAAAGTGCAGTCCTTTTACTGCATTTTACTGCATTTTACTGCATTTTCTATAGAATTCCTCTCCCTTCCTTTAGTTGTATATTTTTAATTTGATTTTACAGATGTGTCAGGCTTCAGGATCTCTTTTTCACTGATAGCTCTGACATCCTCTCTAAGACCTCTCCACTGTTAACAGTTACCTGAGAAACAAACACACGAAAGTGTGAGAGCTTGTTCCATGTACATTAAACACAACTTTAGCACCCCTGGTTAAAATCAAGTAGAAAACAATCCTTAGAAGTGGCAGAAACCCAGTGGAGGAATCTTAACAGAGCACAGACATTTTGAGAAAGAGAAAGGTGGTGATCCTCTAAAGAATGAGGATCAGTCTTACTTAGCAGTCTTTGTACTGTCTCTATCCACATTCTGCTAAGAGTAAATCATTTGATACAAAGAAGATGATAGCAT
Source organism: Nettapus auritus (assembly GCA_011076525.1). Lineage (NCBI taxonomy): Eukaryota > Metazoa > Chordata > Aves > Anseriformes > Anatidae > Nettapus > Nettapus auritus. The sequence continues at coordinate 61,147,527 of CM021765.1, read as the reverse complement.
GAGACATTCTGGGCAATATAAAAATATGGATCTGGATACATGGTTCTTGTAGCTCCTAGAGATGTTATTTTTCTGGATTGTTACAGGTTTATTCTCTGACAAATTCTAGTGTAGGCATGAATGCTGCTATCAATGCTATTGAGAGCCATGTACATGTGTATGTACATGAGCCATGTGTACAACCCCTACTAGCTGTAGCCAACCCTTGACAGTTGAGATTAAGAATTAGAGTTGAAATGGAGCAATGTTTTTCTCTATAACTTTTGAAGCCATGTATCCAGTATTTTATGCTTCTGTGGCTATTCAAGGCACTGGACTAAAGAATTGCTTCTCCAAGTGTCCTCTGTTACTGACTTTACTTCTTTAAGAGGCTGTAAATATTTAATTTATTGATAAAGGAAACACCACCTTAAAAGAAACCTTATTCCAGATAAAAGAGCATACAAGTTTTCTGGTGTGTCTAACAGGATCACAGGATCATGTATTGTTATATTTGATTGTTTTACTGCAGTATACTGAAGAATAAAAGACATGAAAGGTGGCTTTATTTTATTTATTTATTTATTTATTTTTTCCCCTAAATGAAAGGGGTTTTCTTGTGTGGTTGGTATTTAGGATTTTTTTTCCTTAATATTTCCTACTGTATGTAAAACATGTGAATAGCTTCTGAATGTAATCAACATCCCCCCATAGTAGCTAACCTGCTGTGAAAACTCTGTCTTTCTTGGATCGGTATTTCTTTTGCTTTTACATTATTCATCAATGTAGTTCACTCTGGAGTATTACTCTCTGTTCCTTTTTAATCAAGTACAGTGTTGCTGTTAGGAGAAAATTCCTTTCCTTTTGTACTGATAAACACAGATGTGCTTCATTTAAAATCTGAATCAAAGCACTTGAATTCTTTGTCTCTTGAGAGTTTGTGAATGTTACTGAAGTAAAATATTCTCCACAGGGAACTTCAAGAAAGTTCAAAAAAGTGAAAGGTTGTAGAATGATATTTTTTTAATCTTTATATTTTAATGACCCCAGGAAAGATAAGCTAAGGGATTTATTTGTGAGTTTTGCTACCATTGTTTGACATGAGAAACCTAGATTACACTCTCTTCCAACTAGCTAATATCTGACTTTCAAAGATATTTTGGAAACTTTATTATTATTATTATTCTGAAAGACTACTTAGGGGGATGGGTACTTGAATTCAAAGATTTAGACATCATAAGTACTTTCAAAGCTATTGGTCTATTTCTGAAACCTCACATTGTCCTCACATTGTCCTCACATTGTTACTTCATATCACTCTTTCACACAGTATCCAATTTATTATATACAGGTATAACATGCATTTCTTATCTCAGAGGAGGTCATGAATATAAACTCCTGTCCTCTGTTTAAAAAAACTCCACAACACTGTGAACATACATAACATTTTCAAGAAATAGCAAAGGTCTTTCTGCACCTTGCTTCAGACTTAAATGCCTAACTTTTGTGCTAGCCACAGACAGTGATGCATATAGCCTACTGTCAAAGATGTCAATCATTGTTGAAGGTTTTGTGTTGGCTTTGAGGGTTTTGTTCACTAATTTCTTTTGAGAATGTGCAAATAAAAATAGAATGTTTATAATATTTCTTTGTTAACCAACTTACTTTCTGTCATACTCTGATTTTTGAAAGTTTTAATAATTTCTGAGAAAATGGACTGCATCCTGAAAATAATAGTAGTGCAAATAAATAAGAAAAATGTAGATCTCCGATGAGCATACCAGGCTCAGTAGTGGTTCCTTGTGCCATAACACATATGGCATATTACAATGCCTGTATTTAATGCTGTATACATATGCTTCTTCACTCAGTGCAGTGTCAGTGAAGGTAATTTAGCTGATGTATTTTCTCTTCTTTACTCAAAGGATTATTTAATGTATGTCATAGAGAAACCCAATCCTGCAACAAGCACAGGCCTAAGGCTCAATATTTATAAAACAGGAACAAAAAAAAATCATTATGTAAAGCACAGAAGACATGACTGATTAAAAATATTCTAGTACAAGAACACTGCCAGTATTTTGCAGACATCCAGATTGTTCAGGAGCTCTCATTTCTGATATATATTTTCTAATAAAAGACCTTTAGCATACAAACTGCTAAATATCACTATTATCAAAAGATTATGTTATTATTGTAAAGTTAATACTGTGACTTTAAAAGCTAGTTTTAACACATTATTAAAGGGTTAATTATTTCATCATGCTTATGCAGAAAAAGTAATGTTAGCAAAATGTGACTGCGACGCTAGTAAGAATAAACTTTTCTGTTTGTATTTATGTTCTTTTTCTATAGTCTTTCTGTTCTTAAAGACAGACTAGCCAACTAGCTGAATGATATTCATAGCTGGTCAAACTGCTATATGGTTCTCATTTTCCCCATGCCAAGTCTTCTTTTCAGTTATTACAGGTAAAGAATTTTGTTGAGAAGCTGCTTTGTACTGCTGCAGTATGTGGTAAATGCTTAAGTCACCATGACGGAGAAAACACAAACATCTCTAACAAAGAATTGGTAACATGCATAAACTTAATCCAGATCAAGCTAACAAAAAAAAACAGTGTGTGACAGAGCTATAAGCAAAACGGCAAGGGCTTTGTTTCCCCTAGGATGTATTACATTTTGAATGAGATAGTAAAAAAATAATGAGGAAAACCGGATATGAAATGTGAAGAAAATCTATTCACTTTCCTAAGTCTCAGATCAACTCCTTGCAGTTTTATGAAGAAAAAGTTTTCTTTCATATATTTGTGCTATAACTTCCCTTTTATAAGAGCTAAACTTAACTTCCCCTTGGTAGAAATGAAACATGAGAATTATATGCTAGAATAAATTACTTTTCTTTACATTACTTCCAGTCTTTGACTGGTTTTGAATGAAAACATTTGAAGAACATTTTATGACAGAAGCGTGTTTTGGACTTTTGTTGCGACAAGTTAAATTAATCAACAAATTATGATAGTAACTATAAGAAAAAAAAAATCAAAGCCTTGTGAAAGTCTGGTTTTGATATTCATATTCTAATCCAAAAGTAGTTTAAATTCCTACACAGCTTACTACCGCATTTAGCAAGCTTTGACTCAGCTTGATGTAGGCCATCTACACCAAATTCCTCTCAGGGTAAAGGCTGTATTTTATCTGTGGAAACTGCTGAAAAACACAGGGATGAGTACCATATGAACTTAAAACTGATACCAAAGCAATGTATCCTCATTTAATTCTTCATTTACATCAGGGAAAATGTAAGTTAAATGACAAAATAAATAAATAAATAAATAAAATAATGTTTTCAGATACAAAATAAATGTCTTATAGTCAGCAAGCAATTCTGTTAAATTTCAGGGATTGCTTTGCTTCTTTCTCCTGCCAATCAGCACAGAAGTGAAAATGAAAGCTAGTAAAGATGTTCAACACACTCAGTTTCTTCAACCTTGGCTCAACGTCTTGTGTACATCATGATGCCAATTCATTCCAAGGCAAGCAGAAGACAATTCCAGATCTGCTCCCTTGTGTGGACAAGCCTGGCTAAATAGGCTGTATTTTCACCTCACACTAAGTTCTGAAATGGACACTTCAAAAATGATGGAAGGGGTTGGAGTATACATAGTCTGGTTACAAAGTGTTTTGGTTACAGAATGCCTCAAAAATTCAATTAGAAAAGTTCTGTTTTAATAAATTGTCCCCTTATTTGATGTGCAAGTAAATCACAGGTAGTAGGGATGCTGTGGATGAAAACCAACCAAATGAACCAAACTTCAAAGGCTATGTACATATGATCAAAACAATCCATCTGAAAACAAGAACAATATACCTCTATAACATTTAAAAAGAATGTATGTTCCTAGTCAGTTTCCCATATCTGCATGTACAAAGGCTAGGTAAAAAACCTACAAATTATGCAGACTTCTTTTCCCCGTACCCATCCTAACCCTAAAATGGCAGCTGAACTAGGCCAATGACAACAGTATATAAATTATTGAATTTGAAAGAAATCCTACAGCAGTTTTTAACAGAAAAGACCGTTTTTAAAAGAAAAGACCAACTAACCAAGGAGAATGGTGACGTATATCTCTGAGTTCCACAACACAGGCAATGTTTCCTAGTACTGGTTACTATAAAGTAGGAAATAAAATAGCCCCAACCAGGATTCCAGCTGTTTTGTAATAATTATGTTGCCTATTTCTTCTCAGTTATTTAATGAAAAACTAGACAATTCAGGCACCTTTCTTTCACCACACTTCTCATTCCTAATTATACTCTCTGGAGCTGGTTATTAATTTGAGGAAGATTCCATTATGCAGCAATGCAGGATTCCTGCAATTTCTTTGAAACTCATATTTATTAGAAAACAAGAAAGTTTTCTTACTGATGATCCTGAGACAGACAGGAAGGGAGGGTGGGGAAATGGGGGGTGGAGCAGGGACAAGCAGAGATAATTATTGTCAGCAGTGCTATGCCTTTAGCATTTCAATAGTTTAGATTAATTGAGACAGAAGAGATGGAGCTACATTAAAATAATGACAGACTTGGAGTCAGAGGTTATAAATGAACAGCAACAGCAATTGGCAAAGTGGCAAAACTCTCTCTTCATGCTCACACAGTAGTGCTGCATCAGTATGGCCTTTCACAGAATCACAGAATCATCTAGGTTGGAAGAGACCTCCAAATCACCTAGTGCAACCTCTGACCTAACACTAAGAAGTCCTCCACTAAACCATGTCACTAAGCTCTAAATCTAAACATCTTTTAAAGACCTCCAGGGATGGTGACTCCCTGGGCAGCCCATTCCAATGCCTAAAACCCTTTCGGTAAAGAGGTTCTTTCTAATATCCAACCTAAAATTCCCCTGGCGCAACTCCCCTTTCCCCTTCATCCTATCACTAGGCACATGGGAGAACAGACCAATCCCCACCTCACTACAGCCTCCTTTAGGTACATATAGAGAGCAATAAGGTCACCTCTGAGCCTTCTCTTCTCCAGGTTGAACAATCCCAGCTCCCTCAGCCACTCCTCATAAGACTTTTTCTCCAGAACCCTCACCAACTTCGTAGCCCTTCTCTGGACACGCTCAAGCACCTCGATGTTCTTTCTGTAGTGAGGGGCCCAAAACTGAACACAGTACTCAAGGTGCGGCCTCACCAGAGACGAGTACAGGGGGAAAATCACTTCCCTAGACCTGCTGGCCATGCTGTTTCTTATACAAGCCAGGATACTGCTGGCCTTCTTGACCACCTGAGCACACTGCTGGCTCATAGTCAGCCGACTATCAACCAATACTCCCAGGTCCTTCTCTGACAGGAAGCTTTCTTATCAATCATCTCCCAGCCTGTAGCTCTGTTTGGGGTTGTTGCACCCCAGGTGGAGGACCCGGCACTTGGCCTTGTTGAACTTCATACCGTTGGCCTCAGCCCATCAGTCCAGCCTATCCAGATCCTCTGTGATTCTGTGATCTCCCATAGCCTGGGTTGTAGAATCTCCCATAGAATCTCCTATAAAATGGGGAGTAGAATCTCCTGCTCTAAGGAACCTGCTTTGGCGGGGGGTTGGACCCGATGATCTTTTGAGGTCTCTTCCAACCACTACAATTCTGTGAGTCTGTGATCTCCCATAGAATCTCCCATAGAACGGGTCATAGAATCTCCCATAGAATGGGGTGTAGAATATCCCACAGAATTTCTCACAGAGTGGGGTGTAGAACCTCCTGTACAGTCTCCCATAGAATGGGGTATAGAATCTCCTGTAGAATCTCCCATGGAATGGTGTGTATAATCTCCTGTAGAATCTCCCACAGAATGGGGCATAGAATCTTTGTTCTGAGAGACAGTGACTATTGTTCATATTCATTTCCATCCAATAGATTGTGGAGCTGTGCCCAAATGTGGAGAGATCGACTCACCCACCTTAAAAACAAAATTCACCATTACTGAGCTCTTTGAGATGTTTGTCTGCTTGCAACACTTTTTACAAACGGTTGATGATGAATTATCTATGCATATGCTTTTAATACATCAAAAGCCAGATTCCATGTCCAGATGGCTCACATGGGTCTTGATGGCTCTTATTTTTTTTTGTGGATAAATAGTCCAAGCTAACAGACATTCGTTATTATTTTTGATTTATAATACCATAAAAAGTAATGCAAAGTAACAATGTTGTGATTTATAAATATATTTATTGGCACAGCACAGAAGCATATGAGGAGCCACATCTCTTCTCATGCCCATGGCTAGAGATTAATATCACATCCATGGCTAAAGATGAACATGACCAGTAGTCACTGTCACTCACTACCCCAGACACCCATGAGAACAGAAGCGATTTGCTACTTGCTCTAAAAGTCAACAGTTCTGTTTGTTTTCAGATCGTGTTGGCAAGAATTCAAAAGTAGAGAGGCTCTCAGAGAGAATAGGTTTAGCAAAATAAAGTTCAGCAAAGTGCAAAGTGAAATTTAACTTCACCTTTTTAATTGTTGTAATCAAATAAGTTATACTCTTGGGCTTTCTTCTTGTAACTGTATGTAAATACAGTAGCAGCCTTTTTTTGTTTGTTTGTTTGTTTTTTCCAGCTTCTGAACTTTCAAATATCTACTAATTGCTTGAGTTTTATAGAGGATCTGTGCACTCTGTTCAGATACACTAAACTTTGCCTTTGCAAATCCAGCCAAGAATTTCAAAGGACAGGCTGGCCATGCCTATTGGGGAGTACTGCCAAACAGGTACCTCCCATCAAGTTGTTACACATCAGCCACTCAATCGAAAGAGCCACTCAAGAGAAAGCCTCTTAAATCAAGGGAATATTCATATCTAAGAGTGAACACTATATATTAACCAAAAGATAATAGATATCATTGAGGCACTGAAATACTTAAACTGATATTACATACTCATTTTTTATAACTTTAGCTTGAGAGACACTTCTAGAAAAATAGTACAACCCAGATTGAAATGAAACATGTATTGCATTTGTCATCAGTAAGAAACTTTAAAGTTCCGAGACACTGTCATGCCAGAGTTCTTCATAAGGGATATAAAAGAGTCCTAAGAGGTACACAGGAACTAAACTTTAGAGATAAAAAAGTCATTTTGAATACTCAAAAGAATGTAGGCTCAGATTTGGATGGTTAAGGAGAGTCTGATTTTAGCAGCTTAGTTCATCTCTCATTATCTTAACAATTTTGACCTTCCCAGTGAAGGGGAGCAAGTGTCTGTTTTACATATTTTCCATATGACATAGAAAGAGGCAAGGCTCCAATAAGCTTTCAAATACAGAGGGCCAATATGAGTGAAAAAAGTAACCTTTTTCTGCAGCTCTTTGAAACCATTAAGAGGTTTCGAGTTCTAGAGGGTAAATGTGGTTCAGTAAGGAGAGCTGAGAGAAGGTGACCAAGGGTGTAAGATCATTGCATTCCCTCATGTGGTTCTAAAATTAATGATATTAAAAATGTCACCACATTACAACTGCCAGCTGCAATGTTACTGAAGATATAAAAACCCAGAAATGCATGTGTGTCATCCTAGAGTAGTGTGGAGAAGAAGGAATTTAGGCAAGGGCAACAAGGCAAAACTTATTGTAGAAAATTTCAGACGTTCATCAGACAGAGAAATTGAACCTCAGTTATTGCAGACTTACTTAAGAGTGTGTAAAGACTACCCATACATTCTGTTTATCTGATTTGGGAGGAAAAGTGCCTGAGACAAGCCTGTGACAAACTGTGGAGAATTAACGTGCTTTGGCAAAACTTCATGCATACTTCCAGACTGTGCTTTTGTATATCGGTCTGATTTTTAGCTTTGGGAAAGATACCATAGCAAGGATTACTTCATAAACTGTGTTATTACTTCATAATCTGTGTTAAACTACAGCTTTGTAACTTTGATATTTTATTTTTATTTTTATTTTTTTTCCAGATTAAGTATTTTGGAAATGTTTGAGAATGGGATTTCATAGCTGATTAGCTGGTTAGTCTGGTGGTTGAAGGCTGGTCTAATGCCCCATGTGCTCAGTGGAAGTGAAGGAAGTCATGGGCTCCCAAATGCTTAGGAATCTCTGCCTGTTTCATTGGGGTTGTATACCTTATGAGCCACTAGAGCATTTTTCACTGGGGTATTTCTGTTTACATATATTCTTATTGTTCTTCCATGTAAGATTGAACTTATACATGCTATCATTCTACAACAAAAAGTTTCTAGCTTCTGAAAAGAATATTATCTGCCTTGCAATAGTGATAGCTAGAATACTGTCATTTGTGCTATTAAGCTATTATATATACATATATATGCATGTATATACATACATACATATATATATATATATATATATATATGTCATGCTGTGGTAGTTGTTATAATGTCCAAGATATTAAGACAATCCAAAGGATTGCCTTGCTTTTCATCTTGGCAGGAGGTTATGTGATCAGAGTGTAATAAACTTTTAAGTCACATTAAATATTATTAGACTATCAACAGTGACAATGAAATACTGTAAGCTAACTTACATGTAAATTATATATTTTATATTTAAGTAAGCCTCTGGTCAACAGTATGATGGTTACAGAGTAGGCGAGAGCAATGACAGAGTTTAAGATTTCCAGGAGAATGGATTAATTGAGGCAGCAGTGAAGTAAATGAAGGACTAGGTAAAGCAGAAGGCACAGATACAGAAGGAAAATAATTCTCCATTACCTTTGAAGAAAGCTAAGAATTCCTGCCAGTCAGAAAAGGAGTTTCTCTTAATGAAAGTGTCATCATGAGGAGGCCAGCTAGAATATTTATTCATAGAGCAGTGAGTAGATTCAGAGATGCTATCTAATTTTCTTTTTATGACTCATGAGATCATGAGGACAGGTAGTTTTGCTGAACTAGAAATTCATTCTGAATAGAATGCTTAATACTGAAACAAGAGAAGTGATTTTTCCACTTTATTTAAAATGTGAAAAAAAAAAAAATAGTTTTTAATTATTAAAATTTTTAAATAATTTTCAATAGTCAATATATTCCTAATACTTAACTGAAGGTGTAGTGTTGTTTTTTTCTAACTCACTTGTGGGGAACATTTCTAACAAAATAATGCAATACAGATTAATTTAATAATAATAATAATTAATAATAATTAGTAATAATAATAATAACGTATTGTTTGAAAATTTAGCGTTGGTTCCTAATAATGTTTAGAGTAAATTTGCAGCTGAAGAGTCTTATCCTGGTACATACTGAGAGTGAGAAAAATGCAAAATTAACCATGTGAAAATAAAAAGGAAATATTTCTGCCAACTGGAATAGAAAGCCTTAAAAGTTGAAATCAATAATAGTCAGCTGTGCTATGCATGACACTCACTTTAGGGAAGATAATAATCCATTTATTGTAGGTGGTGTGTTGAAAATGTTGAAAATGACTTGTGAAGTTACAGAGTAATATATTACATATTTTATCACACCTCCTTTTAAAATAAAGAGAAAATATTTCAAATATGTTAATTCCCATGTCACTTTGAAATACATACAAGCTTTCTCTCTTTTTTAAACTCTTATTTTGCAAGAATTCACATTAATCAATGACTATGTTATCATTTCCCAGTGAAGAAATAAAACATATCAAAAGATAAGTTTGTACCACACAAAGTGATCATATGAAGTAGTTTATTATTCATATCTGTCTATTAAGTGTAAAAGGAAACAAAGAATATAAATTCACACTTCCATTGTTGATAGATGTTAGTGAGGTCTGTTTATGCCTGACAAGTAATTTCTCTGTTGTTGCTGTGTATAAGCTTGAATCAGAAAACTGTTTTTGTTGTTGTTGTTTTTGTTGATTGTTTTTTTTCCCTCCTTATTATTCCCAGTTCCCTTAAAATAAATTAAATAAATAAATAAATAAATAAATAAGATGTCGTAAAATGTCAGAAGCAGAAGGCCAAATGAGATTGTTTGTCCAGAGAATGAGTGCTTGTCAGAAGTAGTACAATTTTCTCCACCTATTTTCCTGGGCACCACCTTGGACAGATTTACTGGAGGATTAAATGCCAGAGGCAAAGCCTATTAAGTGTTTTCTGTTGGTTGCAGTGTGCTTCATTGAGCCTTAGTAAAATAATTTCTGCAGAGTCTGAGCACGTCTTTGACTTTATTCTGAAGCCATTCCATGGTGCAGCTGCCAATGTTGGTGACATGGACATATCTGCCTGATGTTTGGAGACTGGTCTGAAAGTGCAGCCTAACTGATCTGCACCAAATGCAGCATCACATACCTATGCCAGATACCAAGAGCTGTTGATCTATCTTTCAGCAATTAATAGGAAATGAAATGGCCAAATCTATGACAGAGCTACGGCAACTGGAGGGCTCTGCTCTTGACCAAGAGGATCTTCCACAATTACTGAGTCCTGAACCCCACAGACATGGGTCAGCAAAGCACCATGCTAGGTCCTATAAAAGGCATCAAGTTCTGAATTGCATAAGAAATTCAAAAGAAGTTTGAAGGATGGGTGACAGCTTGTTTACCTTGAACAATATATGAATGTGCCTCAGCTACCTGGCC
>CM021765.1:61117016-61136861 GCA_011076525.1 Nettapus auritus | reverse complement strand
GGTCAACTAATTTTTTTTTTATTATTATTATTATTTTTTTTTTTTTTTTAAGAAAACATTTCAAAAGACCAACCATTCTGTAACAAGCCTTTATTATCTTCTGAACATGGAGCTTACTCAGAGAGACAAGTCCCTAGATGTATCTTATTAATTAATAGGAACACATCCTTGCCAGAATTTCTGAATAATTTATCTACTCTATTTTAGCTATTTTGATCCTCCAATTTTTGTAGATATTCATCCTCTGTGAATGATTGGAGGATGAATGTTGATGTTTTAATAGAGATATCGATCACATTTATGGCACTTGGCTGTAACTCATAAAACTCCTGGAACAGAGTGATGAATAAGGACCTTGCAAATTCAAAGAGCTGTACAGATGTTAACTAACCACATCAACATCATGGTGGATCACTGAGCTAATATGTTATTATGCTGATGGGAATGTTAATACAGAGTGACTTTCCATATCTTGAAAATCAAAGTTCATAACTTCCCACTTTGTCCTCATTCTTTTCTATAATGTTCTGTCTCTGATTGACATGGTCTAATATTCAATGATAGCAACCCAAATCTGCTGAGTACATACACTATTTTGGGGGGTGTCCATTTTCTCTGAACCTCTAGAGTGTTTCAGTTATCAGATACCAGCAACTGTGCCCAAGTTAACAAGCTGAAGCAATTGGTAACAGGTTGTATTAATGCTCCCAGACACACTCACACACATGTGCATCACTCCAGTGGTCTCTTATGTACATGACTCACCTCACTGCTGCTACAGAGAAAGAGGATGAGCACTGCACTGTGGCAACCAAAGCTGGAAATGTGGACATAGAGAGGCAGCAGAGTATCTCCTCATGAAGATGTAGGAAAATCTCTCCCTCTTGTGTAGCTGCCTTCAGCATGTGTGAAAGATTGGTACGGTGCTGAGGGCTTCACCACCAACCTGCTGAGGGATTTTAATGCTGTAAAGAAATGACCTCCAGACAGTTTTTATTATTATTATTATTATTATTTTATTTATTTATTTATTTAAAAGAGAGTGCTTTGTTGTTTCATTCCTACAAAAACAACACATAGAAATGAAACTAAAAATATAATTTGGATAATACTCTCACTCATAAAGATGTCTTCTTCATCACTGCTTGTATTTTTATCTTTTACCTTTACTTTATGTTGTCATCTCTTTCATGTACCCCTCATATTCAATGTTGAAAGAGATTCTTCATACTGAGTCTCCCCAGATGGGACTGGATATAGCAACATTGAACTTATCATGTATACCACTGAAGGAAACAGAGACATCCCAAAAGGAACTGGCCTTTATAACAGGGCTGGTAGAACTTAATTTTCAAACAAAAATATTATAAAAATATATTCTTTTTTTTTTTTTTTTTTTTTTTTTTTTTTTTTTTAGCAATGTAATTAAAACAGAATCCACAAGAGTTTGTATTATTAGAGATTAAAAGTCTCAAAATTTCCTGAAAAATGATGTAAGGTTCTTTGATACTCCATCTCTGGATTACTTTCACAACAATGCTTTGGACATTGTTCTCTTTACCATAAGCGATATTGCAAATTATCTTGGGTAGACAGAAAGCAGAGCACTAACTGTGCGTGATAGTTTGGCACTGAAATGCATCTAGGTGTGGTAAAGACTAACATACAAATTAAAGGTCTGATCCATTGCCTGCTTAGGTGACTAGAGACCTTTACACTGGCTTGTAAAGTCCTATAGGACCAGGCTGTATTGGTAAATCTGAATTGCACTGGGCTGTGACAGCTCTTGATTTCATAGTCTTTCTTTGAAGGAGATTCAGTACTGCAGGAGATTTAGCACTAATGCTAAAAGATTATGAGAGTGGATGGTTTAATTAGCCACTAAACAATGTAATTGTTGATGTGAGATGATACATGTGAAACGAAGCTACAAAGGAACTCACATTTGTAAAGATGTTACTTATAACTCTCTTCTGAAGGCAGGCATTTCTGTCCTATGAAAGTTTTCTACTTGAATGAGGATGCAGGTTATATGCAATCAGTAGCCATTATATTGGTGGTCCAGTTCCCCAAAACATACTTCAGTGTTAGTTTGTCAGAGGAGGGGAATAGTTCTTTGTTTGTTTGTTTGTTTCTTAAAAAAAAAAAAAAAAAAAAAAAAAAAAAAAAAAGGGGAATAATGTCCAGAGCTGATAAGGAAAAAAAAAAATAGTAGAAGAATAAATGAAATGTTATGAGAGGTTTTCTCAATGGCCTTCTGCACTATACTTTATTCTAGCTCAGGAGCTCTCTTCATCCGAAGCTCTTTTTTAAGAGTCCATGCCTGTCCATCTTTAGATGGAAGAACAGCTAATACTCAACAGGTCTGAGCCCTCAAAACCCTATAGACAACGAACTTGTGTGCAAAAAATAAAACACATTCCTGTGGTGCACAATGCAGATTTTAATAGTATGAGATTTAAAATTAATACAAAATTGGTTAGGGAGGTCATTTAATCCATTCCTTGCCCCACAGTCAAGCTAGCCTCATTGTTATTAATTGAGGACATTATGTATGAGTAACACAAACCACAACCTCTTTATGCCACTCATGTACATTCTATGTGATTCTCACATTTTTGCAGCTACAGTAGCATTTGGGGAACTGCAAAGACAACATCAAGTTTTATACACTCTTTTAAACAGATAGGAAGCATTTCTCTCTGATGACTTAATATTTCTTTTATTGTAGTTACAAAATAGGAGGTAACTTTAAATATGCCCATCCCACATATTTTGTCATCCACATATACAAATACAATACATAAAAACAGGTTTAAAAGGTGTCACTGAAGCAACAAATTTATTATTCAAAATGTAATTCACATTGTCTTAGCTTGGTCCATTTGTCCCTATGTATTATGCAATATCTTCACTGCCTGCTAACATCCAATTTCTTTCTACATAATGCTTGACTCATTAGCACACAAACCAGAATTTTGTTTTCATTCAACAGTTAGGTTTTGACTAAAGAAGGGTAATAATAATAAGTGTTAAACAACTTTTAATGTAATGAGCAGTATCAGTCTGGGCTACCAGAAAAGGTGGCAGTCTGAACAACTTTGGAGGCTGACATTGTAAAAATAAGTGCTAGGAAGAAAAATCAATAAGCAGATTGCAGGGAATGTAGGTTAAGAAGCAAGAAAGATGTGCTGTTACACCAGGCTTTCTAATTCTCCTGTATCACTATTCTCACTCCATGTATCTATGATTCTTCTCATTGCCATAGCAGTTGTATTAAGCACTGGATACATGAAAAAAAGGGCTTCTTACAGCATAAAGAATATACTTACACTGCTCCTTTACTTAATATTTTCTTATGTCTTATATATATATATTCAATTTTATTATCTATTTATTAATTAATTTATTTTTTTTGTCACAATACATCTATTTACCTATTTTATCAGAGTGGAAATGGAAGCTTAATACTTGTCATGCCTCCTAGGGTTCTCATACACAACAAAATATGTCTGCTGATCTTGTTCATGTCCTTTTGTCTTTCAAATAACTTTGCTCTTTGCAGTTGATGAGTGGACCACAAAAAAATGGGATTACATTGTTCAGCATTCCTATACATCTCAGAGTGATACTCATGACAGAAATGTTACTTTGTCAGCTGCCAGCTTGGCACATATGCTAAGCATTCACAAGTGATATAACCTCTGTTGTTTTCATATCCTCAGGGAGGATCAGGGAAACAATCAAAGATAGAAACAAAAACAAACAAAGAAACAACAATATAAACAGCAAAAGAAGATGCACAGAAAAGATAAGAAAATAAATAATAAAATGAAGTATCTTTCAATAGATAGCAATGTACTTTACTGTTGAATTTTTTGTCAGTTCCTATTCTCATGGTCCACCAAATAACACTATTCTAATAATCTGTCAGATCTAATCAGAAAGAGATAGTCAGTCTACCAAAATGTTTTGAGCAGCTGGGAGCATTGTGTCAGGACCAATCAGGCACTACTGTATCTGCCACTGTATTATATGTGAATATGTGTATTAAATAAAGCAAAATAAAGTTTTGCTTTTCTTCAACAGCTGGAGCAGCTTTATTGAAGTGAAAAAGCAAATGGAGATAATGAAGGGTATGCTGAGACTATGACAATGTTTCTTAAAGAGTTGCGCTTTTTTGTTTATTTATTTTTCCCCAGGGTGATACAACTCATTTGCACAGATCTCTTTACACTGTAAACACCTCTACACAGCAAAAATAGATTGAAAAGTAAAGTAGTTGCACAGCCATTTTCCTGCTGTGTGTCTTTCAGACCCACAGATCAATTTGTGAAAACAGTGGGTATGTTCAACAACATTCAAAAGTGACATTGAATGGGGAAGTTTGACCTAGTCTACAACATTTTTATTTATACTTCGCTAAAAGAATCACAAAGTTGGTGGTCTCAGGCTACAGTCAGCTAGAGAAAGCACTATATTTTTTTCATATTCATACTGAAAAATCCTAATAATGTTTGAATGACATAAAAGCCAAATTATAAATGAGCACTTGGACCATTATACAAATTGTTTCTGTGCGTGTGTGTGTCACTTTAAGGAGAAATTGGCAAACAGTCAGGTTTCATGGAAGTCACATTTTAAGTGTATGGTCTAAAAAAAATGTACTTCAAATAAGACTATGAAATATACCCTGATTTATGGTGAAGATAAACTTGACACGGTAGCCATTTTTAACAAAAGCAAGTATAAGAGTGAAGCATAGAGTTTTGGCCAGGATTATAACATTTTCCCTTAAGTGTATAAGCATGTTAAGGCCAGGACAATGTAGACTTTCTAGGAGGGCATATTGAAGATCATTAACTTATGCAATCACTGCATTATTTTTATCCTACACTGCATTGGAGCCTCCTGGATCTAGAAGAAACTAGCCAGAGTTCAAGTTCATTTCAACTTTCTCCAAGCATACTAGGTATCCAAAGGACTGTAAATGTTAGAAACTACACAGATAATCTGCTAAAAAAAGTATAATTTGATATAAAGGGTGGATAAAACAGGGCATAAAACAGGACATAAAACAGGGGCAATACAAAGTATATGTAGTAGAAAAGTGAACTGCACTCTCTTCTTGTTTGCAGATGTATCTTATCTCTTCTCAAGAACAGTATCTGTAGTATTACAAGCTATGGCATCTCTGTTCTTTCTTATTCTTGCTTCCATTCAGAATAAGGTCTCCTGCAGTTCCTCTAAAGAAATGTACATTTGTACATCTCTTCATTAAAGTCTTGAGCAGGAAGAACTGGCATAGAAATTGCTAAAGGCAAAGCAGATCCACTCATAAGAAAAACTAATTAATTAATTAATTAATTAAAGTAAATAATGAAGTTAATTAACTCCAAGTTTTTCCTCCACCCATTGAGAACAAAGTTCTCAAACACATAATTGTTTTTAATTTTCACAGATACTGGTAAATTATAATGAGAATTTCATTTAGGAATAGTTCACTTTAAATAAGCACATGTGCAAAGAAAAAGAAAGAGAGAGAAGAAGATGAAAGAGAAAGAGAGACAAAGAGAAGGAGAAGGAGAAGGAGAAAGAGAAAGAGAAAGAGAAAAATACCTGTGGATTAGTTATTCAGCCACAGAAATTCATATTTCTGAGCTCTAAATTTTTCCTTTGAAACAAAACAAAACAAAAAACTCCTGCACAGTAACTGTCCTCTATTCCATGAGGACTGTAAGCATACTAAACTGATATCAGACTGGGGAAGATTTATAGTGGGATATTCTTTCTTTCAACAGCTGCCTTTGAAAGGTTGAGGAGAAAGGTCCAGGATAAAAGTCAGTCTTGGAAACAAAATCAAATAACCTTGACTCCTGTTGATAAATCATCAGTTACTTTCTTGTTTCCTAAAGACTCTACAAGATATCAAAAGCAAGTCTGTACAAATATTTAAGCTCTGGGCCTTTGTTCAGTCTGGTGTTAGTGCCACCATCCTTCCACATATTTTCACAGCCCTTGGTCCAGGCTAGGATCTTGTTTTGTTTTGTTGAGGCACACTAGGAAGCTCCTGTTCCCTGGAGGGCCAAAGGTATTTTTGGCTACATAGAGAATTTTCTTTCTATAAAAGACGTCTGGAAGAACTCATACTGGTTGCCAGTGGGGAGTGTGGCCAAAATATATATATATATATATATATATAAATAAATAAAAGGTCACCTGCATAATACTTGTAAGAAGACATCTCAACTGTTTTTTTTCCACCTCTGTCAACCAACCTTTCAGAAACTCAGTGTCTTTTCCCTTGGAGTAATATCAAGAAATTAGTTATTGTCCTCTTACTTTCAACTGCTGGAAAGGTATTTCTCCATGTTCTCTTCTCATCCCTCAGTTCCCCACTAACCCTCCTTCAGGTGCCAGTGAACACTGTTCTTATAGCTAAGAAGTGTATTTCAGTAACTCTTGTCTTCGGAGAATTCTGGACCTGTCACACAGGTAAACTGAGGCACACACAAATTCAGGCAAATAGCTCATTCTGATCAGTTGTGTCACCAGGTGTTTCTCAGACCTATTAAGACAACCTTTGCTCAGCTACAGAGTGAAAATGTAAGTATTTTATCATTCATAAATATGGCAGGTTTTCCTGTTCTTTGAAAAAATGTTGACCTTCTACTCTTCTGTAGGAAGAACCCTCTTCCAGATTGAAATTGTACCTTCCACTTGACTCTGACTCCACAAGAAATCTCTTAATATTTTATGTGAGGGACCTTTAACTTCTCCTCTTTGAATGAATATTGCAGGTGTTTCTGTTTATCACCTTTCTGCCTTTGCGCAAAGTAAAGATCTTTTGAATGTTTTTCTGATCACTTGGGGGAGATAAGATTTTATCTTTCAAATCTTACACAGAGCCTTTTCTCTTATATTTCTCATATTTTTCTTGTGTCTTCCTTTAAATCAACACAGAAATCCTTGCCAACTTAAAACCTACAGAGGTTACAATTCCCCATCTCTCCCTGAAGCTCATCTGAATTCTGTTGTAGGATTCCCTCTAACATGACAGCACACAGCAACTGTTCACTGTCCTCAGAAACAGAAATGCTCTGTGTCCATGACAGTCTAGTAAAGAGAAAACATCAGTCACAGAGGGGGAATTATTATTATTATTATCAATAATGAAATAATAATCAAATAATAATCAAATAATCAATAATAATATAAAAACTAAATTATCATTTAGCATTATTTTAGCATTTCCATTCAGAAGATACTGATATGCTTACAAAACCTCAGCTTAATGCAATCAGATAAATTTTCAAAATTCTTATACAACTTATGATCTTAGCCCTCAATTACTTAATTTTCTTTTCTATTTAATTGTTTTTGATTTTTTTTCTGATTCTTGGAGGACATTAAGTATTATTGTTTTTATTGCATCTATGAAAAAACTCAGATAAAGCAAAGTTTTTTGTTTGTTTGTTTGTTTGTTTGTTTTCCCTTTAATTCAGGGAGACATAGCATTTCAATATTCAAAGAATTTTCATAGATGACTGTTCCAAACTGTTTCAAATGATATTAATCCTTAAAATGGTTTAAAAGAGTTGATGTTAGTATCGTGAAGTGAAAGCAGTCTGATGATAGAGAACACACAGATCTTCTATTCTTCCTCAGTTCCTTCCTTACAAGAATATATTAATTATATTGAGGATGCTCAAAAAATGTATTTATGAACTCTTGGTGAGGATTCTTAGTGTGTCAAGATAGTGAACAGTAAAATGCTTGTGACTTTAGTTCTGCTAAAGTATTGTCCTGGAGAAAATGTTTTAAAATCTTTTCTTTAAAGATTGGCCTATGCAAGTGCTCATAAATTAATTATACCAGACCAGGGTAACAGACAGGTGGGGGTGCTCCCATCCCAGGCTGGTTCTGCGTGCTCTGTAGCTATTCTTCCTCAAGACTGTTACATATGCTGTCAGATGATTGCACTTCGTGGTGATCCTGCCTGTCAGGCTCATGTAGTTAACTTGCCATCTTTAATATGCCAGTGTGGGGATTCCTGAAATAATTACACCAAGCTAACTATCTGAAGTCTGAATCACTGCAGATGACGCTTGACTGGTTGAACTGAAGCACAAACTCTTCTCTCCAGCATTCCATTTATCTGAGATGAGTCAGGAAAGCAGTGATCTCACTTCTGTTACAAGCACTATTCTGGGATATGCTTGATATGATTTAGTCATTGGGATTTCTTTATTATTATTATTGTTTTATTTTTTCCAGAAGGGTTAATATGAACAACAAAGTCATCAGAAAAATAAATGTGGTTTAATTCAGGTCTACACTGTCTGACGAAAAGTCTCCAAGCAAACTTGGCAAAAAGTGGTGGATAAAAATAAACTTCTGAGTCATGCCAATGGTTTAAGATTCAGGAGTTTATCTCCACACAGATTCTTGAAGACATTACTTGTGAAATTCTTTCCAGATATGATTAAGAACATGTGAACTATTGTTTTTTTAGCTCAGTGAATGAACCACACACACACGCATAAAAGCCCTAAAAACACTGAAAACACTGACAGGCAGAGCACTCTTCTAAAAAGGGGAAAAAGAGGGTGTTTCCACCAGGAGGCATCCATGTGGAAAAGCATGAAATAATGTGTCACTTAGCAGACATCTGTGGCAGGGCATAAATCCTGCATTACACTCACACAACTCCAGTAGAGCAAGTAGTAGAGAGGACAGAAAAATAAATAAATAAATAAATAAATAAATAAAATGATTGCTTATTCACATAATAGTTGTTATGCAGTTGTTACATACAGGTGGTGAAAAGCCTGCCTAACTCTTCCAAGTTAAGTCCATGTTGGAAAGGAGGTAAGGGGGAGCAAAGTTTAAAACAAAGGCAGTAGAGACAGGTATAGTAACAGATTGCTCTTTTCTTTGGCAGCAGTAGCCAGAGACATATTAATGGAGATAACTGGGACAGAGCCCATTCTCTGGTGTGGTTGAAGCTGCTGGTTCTGGAGTTTCTGACAGTACTGTGGCTCTTCTTATCCCAGTGTTTGAATTTCTGAAGGTTTTCATGCAAGCTAGAGAGGGGTCAAAAGAAGAATGCCTACTCTGTGTGTGTGCATGTATTTGCAGGTGTTTGTGCATGTGTGTGGAAGGAGGCCACCCTTTATAATATGATTTGTCACCACCCTGTTAATGGAATAACCACCAAGTTTCTGAAAAACATTCATGTCTCTAAACTCTTGCTACCATTTATACCTCATGTAAACCTCACAGCTGATACTATTGGATTTACTCCAATAAGGAGTAAAGGTACTGGATGGCTCAAGGTACTGGATGGATTAATTTCTCCTTCCTGAATACTAATCCATATTCTGAAGAATCCTGATATTTTTGCATTCCTTACAAGTTATCCAGATTTCTCTTGTTCTCCACCTGCACTTTCTTTGGATCCCAACTCCATATTACCATGTAGAATAAAACAAACAATCAAAGAGTAAAAATGTGAGAGAAGGAATCAGATAAGAAACCCCACCTGGAAACCAGTTGAATTCCTGTATCTAGTGAATGGGTTTCTGATAAAGACACTAGTTACATCATTAGCTGTTCTGAAACTGGAAGTTGTGCAGTATTAAAAAAAAAAAAAAAAAAAAAAAAAAAAAAAAAAAGTATGTTGTACACTGTCACAGACATCACACTGGGTAACCTTGGAATAACATAATCTACCTAATAGGTAATGATAAACTATAATATAGGTGTACATCACTGTAATTCCCCAACTGCTTTCTCTCTCTTTAAAAATGTTTGGTCCAGAACAACTCACATTGAAAAGTCCTTAGGATAGCTTAAGAGAAATTCCTTCAATTACTTGGTCTTCAGCAATAGCAGAGACTCCCGCTGTGAGATTCCACTGCGTGAAGCCAAGGTGGACATCAGCCGCTTCTGGAGTTATGCAGTTCTGCTGCCCCTCAAAATACAAAAATGCAATACGGCCATTGGTTTCAGACTCAACTTTAGATAGCAAATATAACTATCTTAAAGATTCTGTTTTGTTTTCAACTAATTCTGCTTCTGTTATATACTTTGAATTTGTCAGGGTAGACTCAAAATGAGAGACGCAGAGAGATTTGAGATTTGAAGGCTTTAGCAAGCAATATCTCAAAGAGGCTAATCTCTGCTTGCTAATCAGTTTTATTAGCTCTCCTGATAACACAACAAGGGCAGCTGTAAACATAAGATTTGCAAAACATCATGTCCTTTGAATGGATAGCTGTGTAACCGTGACACATGATTTTGAGAAAGAAAAAAAAAAAAAAAAAAAAAAAAAAAAAAAAAAAGTTTAGTTCTCAGATTTAAGTTTCAAAACAACTGCTGTTTCTGATTTTAATGTTTGGTTTCTGTTTTTGCAGGTACCAAAACTCTCCTTTGTGCTTGTATATTTATCTTTTATACAGAGGACATTCACAGTATATATACAGGACTGAGATACAGGTCTCTGTCCTGCAGTTGCACTTCTATCCCATGCAAATGGCCTTTCAGGCTATTGTGTGCTCACAGTATCTCTCTACAGAGTATTTTCAGTGTGTTTCAAAGTGTCTCATTAATTCACAGCATTCAGTTGGCAATGGAGAGACTTCCTCTGTAGTCTTTTGTTTAGCCATTCATCTGTGATGCAGAAGCATGAAGGCCACATTCCTCCAACCAGGGAATGTTACTGGGCAAGGATGGTAACTGGAAGGGAGATGTAGGAGTTTACTCCAGGGAGCTGAGTGTGTGGATGGTACTTAGTCACTCAGTGGCTCTTTAACATTTGAGTCAAAGTAAACCAATAATGTGAAAGGGCTCTGTGATCCCACAGTAAGACAGGAAAAGTCTATCAGATTTCCTCAAATGGAGAACGAACCTACATCTAACAGATTTTAATGGGGCCATACCAAAACAAGCATTTCACCAGCTGATTTTATCCATTCTGCAGGAGCTAACCAGTCTACCAGAATATCTAATTACAAATGTCTGTTGTAATTCTTGCCAGATCATTTCCCATGGCAAGATTTTAAGCACAAGCTGCTATTTAATGCCTTGAAAGCTCTTCATCATACACCAGCCTTATCTCACATTTCAGTAGCCAAATAGTGTTCATAGACTGATTTATTTTCATCCACCTTGGCTTCAAGCAGCTCAGAGCTGCAACTAAGAGTTCTCACCCCTTTTTGCAGACCTTATTCAACTTTGGCTTTGCAGTAGGAGGCCACAGCTCCTTTGCCAGTTTCTATTTTTGTGCATGAGTGAGTTCTCTTTGATGAAGTAATGCTTTGTTCTATGACCTTTCAGTGTTTTCTAAATTTCTGGTAGGTCCTTCCTTTCATAGGAAAGGGGTCTGAAGACAAATGTTAATTTACAGCATCAACTGATATGTTTAAAGAACATGTTAAATATTTAAAGAGAGCTGTCCCTGCTCCAAGAATGTCACAATTTAAAGACATGAGAAAGACGATTATTTTTTTATTTATTATTTTGTTTAAAAGATGTCAATTCAGATCACATTTGCTTTATATAGAATAACACTTTGACATTGATGTACAGGAGAGTGTGGTAATCCACTATATATTGAGGAGCTCATATTGTTTATTTTCTGTATGAAAGCCACTGTAGAGATTATTCTGAAAATCACTGAAGTCCATTAAAAAGACAGTCAGAAACTTGGTAGTTCAAATCATAACTTGTTTTGGACTATAATGGAGATAGGGGTCCCTAAAAACACAGTTGTGGTGGTCTGGTTGCTGCAATTCTGTTTGTTCGCACAACCATTTCTCTCTCTCTCTTGTGTACCCATGGTGGACTGGGATAGCAGCCACAAGTGTATTTGTCTGCATCTCACCTGTATTCAAGAGGGCTGTGAAAGATAATAATCTGTTGAAATGGCTCTCCTATATAATCTCTGTGACATTAAAAGTAGATATTTTTCAACAATCAGATTGTCTAAATCTTGTTTACAGTCAGGGGAGAGACATAGCTTCAGAGAGTGATTTATCCTATTTATCTAAACACCTACCAAGCTCAAACCGGGAGTCTCCTGCACATTAGAGATTGTTGTCTCTCCAGGTACCCCAAACTTCCAATTACACTAGATATTTAGATTTAAATATCTGAAAAGACTGACAAGACTGTGGCAAAACACCTCCTTCCCCTCCTCCCAAAAATCCTACTGATCACTCTCCTATAGTCTACAGCTGAAATCTCATTCTTAAGAATTTTAAAGCAAATTGGCATTTTATCTGATATCAATTCTGAGACTTAAAAATCCAGCTTATTTCATAGTTCAACATACAACACAGCAAAAAGACACTGATGTGATCAAAGGTGTGACCCACAGCCAGTAGGCCTCAGGGCTGAAATAACTCACTCTCTTGTTCTATAAATAAGACCAGAAGCAAGACAAGGTAATTTGTCTTTGCATTTGACAAGCAGAAATATTTTATAACTGTCAGAAGCTAAGGAAAACACCATTTGATTTGCATGATGAAAGACAGCGTTACTGGGGCTAGGAAATGCATTTCAATAGAAGTACTCTGAGCTGAACAATACATTCATTAAAAGAGCAGTTTCCTGATTAGGCAGTGGAGCAAATAGAGTTTCTTTCCCATTTTGCTATCAGAGCTGCTTTACATAAGCAATAAAACAGAACAGAGCATATATTTATTTGGTTGTCCCTTATCCTGTGGGTGTATGATGAGAGTATTACAGCTTTCCAATGCCACAGGGTAGTTGGAAAGGTTGATGACACTAGATCTGTGCATCTACAAACGTATAGCATGAAGGCAGGGTAACATCCCAGGCATAATTAGTGCTTCAGGTTCTGCTTCTGGGTTGGAATTTTCACTGTCCAAAATTTCTTGACAGAGCAATTATTTGCAACAAGAACTTTATTAGTATCCAAGTGAATATGAGCAAGGTCTGGAAATAGGAGCATTTCACTGGTTTATACCCAATATTTGTCATTGCCCTTAAAGCCATGACCTCAGTATTAGGTGATCTGCTCACAGTGCCTCTTGCGAGGATTCATCTGCAAAGAGACCTATGTTACTTGCAGATTCCTTACCCCAGACTATATGAATCCTCACCTGATCTGGAGATTACTTACACAAGATTACATGTGCTCACAGAGTTCATGAATATTTCTTCAGTTGGATTTGACAAACGTGATCTGTCTATCACAGAATCACAGAATAGTCTAGGTTGGAAGAGACCTCCAAGATCTCTGAGTCCAACCTCTGACCTAATGCTAACAAGTCCTCCACTAAACCATATCCCTAAGCTCTACATCTAAACGTCTTTTAAAGACCTCCAGGGATGGTGACTCAACCACTTCCCTGGGCAGCCTATCCCAATGCCTAACAACCCTTTCCATAAATAAGTTCTTCCTAATATCCAACCTAAACTTCCCCTGGCACAACTTTAGCCCATTCCCCCTCATCCTGTCACCACGCACGTGGGAGAATAGACCAACCGCCACCTTACTACAGCCTCCTTTAAGGTACCGATAAGGTCACCCCTGAGTCTCCTCTTCTCCAGGCTAAATAGGCCCAGCTCCCTCCCTCAGCCGCTCCTTGTAAGACATGTTCTCCAGACCCTTCACCAGCTTCATAGCCCTTCTCTGGACTCGCTCAAGCACCTCCACGTCCTTCTGGTAGTGAGGGGCCCAAAACTGAACACAGTACTCAAGGTGCGGCCTCACCAGAGCTGAGTACAGGGGGACAATCACTTCCCTGGACCTGCTGGCCACACTGTTTCTTATGCAAGCCAGGATGCTGTTGGCCTTCTTGGCCGCCTGAGCACACTGCTGGCTCATATTCAGCCGACTGTCAACCAATACTCCCAGGTCCTTCTCTGACAGGCAGCTTTCTAACCACTTATCTCCCAGCCTGTAGCTCTGTTTGGGGTTGTTGTGCTCCAGGTGCAGGACCCGGCACTTGGCCTTGTTGAACTTCATACAGTTGGCCTCAGCCCATCGGTCCAACCTATCTTCCTGCACAGCCTTTCTACCCTCAAGCAGACCAACACACGCACTTAACTTGGTGTCGTCTGCAAACTTACTGAGGGTGCCATCTTTTAATGTATTCTGTTATAAAGAGTGAGCAAGCAAATATAGAGTTAATCCTCCATATTAATTTCTGCATAATACTAAGCTAATTAAAAGTGAAGTAATATAACCACATTAATTTCACCCAATATATATATATATATCCATGAAATCAATATGATTCAAATGACTAAATCTCCAAATTTATGCAAGATCTAATGAAACAGGATGGTGATGCTGACACTGCTAAGAGAGTTATGTTTGACTTGTTTTGGAAAAAAAAAAAAAAAAAAAAAAAAAAAAACAGGTTTCTTGTTATCTGAAAAATTAATATCCTTGTGCACACAGTATATTGACTTAATTGATGGAAGATGAAGATATTTATTCGATCTATTCCTTGCAAGACAGAAATATCCATTCTAGTATGTCAAAAAAAGTGACCCCAAAAGAATCGTAAGAGAACTACCATTTGTTTCAAAATTGCCACAGATCACCAACAGTAAGAGATCAAACATAATCTCAGTTGCTAACATCTGTTGACTT
Organism: Nettapus auritus; assembly: GCA_011076525.1. Taxonomy (NCBI): domain Eukaryota; kingdom Metazoa; phylum Chordata; class Aves; order Anseriformes; family Anatidae; genus Nettapus; species Nettapus auritus. The sequence continues at coordinate 61,122,229 of CM021765.1, read as the reverse complement.
TTCATTCACACGAACATCTATTTCTTTCAAATTAGTCTCTCAGAGAAAGATGTTGTTTAAAAATTTTTGAAAAAAGGTAAATAAATTAAAAAAAAGCAAACACATGAAAATGAATCAGAATTCTTGACTAAAAACTTCTTGAAAAAACTCCCTGATTAATCAATTGAAATAGTATTAAACCAACATGCTAAATTGTAAATGAATCAAAAAATGCTAAAATAATAGTTTCAAAATATTTTTAGAAACAGGAATTCTTTCTCATCTGCTGTGTTTGTACTCCAGTCCTGTAGGGCTTGTCTCTTTGCTGAGTGTATTTAAGATTTTTTTCTTGTATTTAAGTATATTAATCTTCTGACATAATCTTGAAAGATATCTTTAACTCATGTTAATAACATTTTCAGTTAAGAGAAGATGAATGAAAAATAAAACCATGACTAAATATAGTTGATTATAGAAAATATTAAGATGAGAAGTTCACTATGAGGTGGCAAAAAATGAGAAGAAGCAAAATCTGTTAGAATATTTCAAAGTAATTTCAAGTTGTGCAGAGGAAAAGGATCTGGTGTTGTTTGTCAATGCTCTCCTGAACATGAGCTGGCAGTGTGCCCAGGTGGCTAAGAAGGCCAATGGAATCCTGGCTTATATCAGAAATAGTGTAGCCAGCAGTCCCCTTTTACTCTGCTCTGGTGAGGCTGCACCTCAAGAACTGTGTTCAGTTTTGGGCCCCTCAGTACAAGAAGGGCATTGAGGCCATGCAATGTGTCCAGAGAAGGGCTACAAAGCTGATGAAAGGCCTGGAACACAAGTCCTGTGAGGAGCAGCTGGAGGAATTGGGATTGTTTAGTCTGGAAAAGAGGACGCTCAGGGGAGACCTTATTGCTCTCTACAACTACCTGAAAGGGGGTTAGTTGAAAAGTTGAAAAGGTGGTCGGCCTCTTCTCACATATAACTAGCAATAGGACTAGAGGGAATTGTGCTAGGGAAGGTTTAGGTTGGAAATGAGGAGACATTTAATTCAGAAATGTCATCAGGCACTGGAATAGGCTGCCCAGGAAGGTGGTAGAGTCACCGACCCTGGGGGTGTTTAAGGAAAGGTTGGATGTAGTGCTTAAGGACATGGTTTAGTGGGTGATACTGGTGGTAGAGGGATGTTTGGACCAGATGATCTTGGAGGTCTTTTCCTACCTCAACAATTCTATGATATAATTCTATGATATCTTTCATTAGAGGAAGTTTCAATTCATCATTGCGAAATAGATCTTATCATAGGAAACATTGATAAGGAACTGAGTTTTATTATGGAGAATTTTCTGTTCATCTGTTTCCATTATAACAACAGTGGTCAATATGGTTGCCAATATCTTGAGATGTGCAACTGGGGAAGTCCTGAACAGGTGAATTTATGTTCTTTCTTGTAATTGGCACCGATGTGTCTGCTATTGGAGTATGATATCTGTTTATGGCCCACAGTTTAAAAAGGGAATTTAAGAAGCTATGGAGGGTTCAGAGAATATTAATGAGAAGACGGATCAGTTAGAAGCACATCTTGAGAACTTAATCTATTTAGCTCACCAAAAACAAGCTACAAGTAAGTTGGTTATATTAGCAATTTGGAGTTATTATTTATTTATTTATTTATTTTTATGTTGTGTAAGATATTTTTATCTTATGCTGCATTCTTTGCAAAAGCAGGATTTTTTTTTTTTTTTTTTTTTTTTTTTTTTTTTTAAATCCATTGTAATAGGGAAGATGAAGGCAAGAAAAGAAAATGTATTTTTAACAACAGGAGTATTCAATCGCTGTAGTAACGTATCCAGGCAGGCAATACATTCTACATCATTGAAAATGTGTATAACAGTATTTTTTTTCTTGTTTGTTTTCCTCAAAGAGGTATTTTAGTTCAAGGACATCTAATGGATGTGGAGTAGGAATTAATAAAGAGCAATCCAATAGCCTGTGTTAGGAGGAGGTCAGACTTGCAGATTGTGATGTGCTTTCCTGGCCCTGACATCTATTAAACCCACATAAGCACAAACTCTGGTAAAACTTGACTTTGCCATTAATGCCTCTCTGTTAAAATAAGTGAAATAATATAGGTTGGTAACTGCGTAATACATGCATCATGCTATAGATTACGGAAATTATGTAAAACTTTAATAGAAAAGTAAATAATGAAAAAGAAGGTACAGTCTTCTCATCCTTGAAGTGATCACATCATTCTAAAACAAACAAACAAACAAAAAACACAATCAAACAAAGAAACATAAAAAGTTTAAAGTAAAAGACATTAATGAGTACTGGAGAGTTATGAAAGCACTGACAATCAGGATCAGCCCTGGGATGCAGCATGGATCTCATGCCAGACTGGCTCCAAATGTCCAGAGTATCTTAAAGGTTGTATCCTATTTTGTTAGAGCTTCCACATCCACTCAAAACTCAGAGTAGTACCAAAATACATTTTAAATTTGAATTAGTAAATAACTGTTAAAGTCAATGTTCAATGTCAATACTTAACGCTACAGGGAGAGAAATAGTAGGGAGCATATTTAAGTATCATAAATAATGATACTCTGAATCACAAGTTCCAAAACTTTGCTTTGAGACTTGGGGCGAACATTCAAAACTCTTGCTTATTTTGTAACGAGGGCAAGAGTGAGGTTTCCATATGACTGGTACTCTGTGAGCTTCCTAGATTCTGTCAGTGAGAAGCAAGAACAAAGTATCCCCTGTGTTTATATCTCCAGGTTCAAATGGTTCTGGGCTCTCACTAGATTTGGGTACATGGGAATGAACAGCAGCTTTTGTACTTTGATTCATGTTCTCCTTGTTGTTTTAACATCTTTCCTCCACTACCACCCCTGGGCAATTCCAGTGTTACTGCATTACTATATTGATGGTTGGATTTAATTTTCAGAGATCATTACAATGAATTTGGACTTTTCACTGAACTACTAGCAGGTTCTCCTGCTTTTCCTGTCTCCTGCATCCAGGGAAGGAGGCAATAACAATCTCATCGCTGTGCATCTTAGACACCAAAGTATAATTATGAAGGGCAAGGGTTTTTCCAGAGTGACACTCCATAAGAAAAGAGAGGTCTGGCTTCCACTCTTAGATGATCCCCCTTGCACGTCTTCCCGTGTTTTCTCCCTTCACAGTAAAGACCTGACTATAGATTGCATCAATCATGCATAGTGGCAAGGCAGTCAGATAACAAGCATATATTGCACTAAAGCATCTTGCAGAGACAAAATTTTCAGCCAGTGACTGGTGTTACATCAAGTACTGAAGGTACCGAACAAAAAAAAAAAACAAAACAAAAAAAAAAAAAAGAAACAAAAACTGTCTTTTGCAATGTTTTTGTTTGTTTGTTTGTTTATTTGTTTTTAATTCTGCTTTCTGATAATATGGTATAGCAAGATGTCTTTTCAATGCAGGAAGAAGAGAGAATGCTATGCAGACATTTAATAGTGGATGTAAAACAACTCGTGTCATTATTTAGGCACAGCCATTAGAGCTTGTTCACTTGCTTTTATTAACTTCAAAGAAGCCTTAACATAGCATAAAGTTCCAGTCAGCAAAACTGATACCCATATATACTTTACCTTTTGATCTCATAACCGACAGCTGTTTTTTGATTTTGTGGCCTTTCTTATTCCCTATCAAACCTAAGCATTTGATACCAGAAATGGTGAAAGTTACCAAATTGAGGAAGAAAATGCAGGAGATTAGTCCAGAGATTATCCAAAAAAATAAAAATAAAAATATCCAACTCTGCTCAAGAACTAAATTAAATTGTGCAGTCATGAAGGAACATCTCTCTGTCTGTTTTTCTTATATGGGGGACACTAAACTAATACCATACAAAATAAGTTATGTCATTACTACGGATTCATTAACAGTTTCCACTCTTAGTATTCTTTAAGCTGCATAGATGACATTCCTTGGTGCATTCACTGGTGCATTCACAGATAGAAGGCTAGCAAGGCATTTCAGCATGAGAATATCAAAGAAAGATGGAATTCAAAAAGCCACCTCCCTCCCCTGGAAGGTGCATCAGGAGAGCCACACAACACCTCTTGAGTGCAGCTCCCAGAGCTGGTGTTGCAGGGGCAATACAAACACACACAAAGGATGAAGAGAACACTTGACTTGCAGCAACGTAGAATATTTGTTCTTTCTTTTCTTTCTTTCTTTCTTTTATTTCTTTCTTTTTCTTTCTTTCTTTCTTTCTCTCTCTCTCTTTCTTTCTTTCTCTCTCTCTTTCTTTCTTCCTCTCTTTCTTTCTTTCTTTCTTTCTTCCTCTCTTTCTTTCTCTCTTCCTCTCTCTTTTCTTTCCCTGCATTGAATAAATTTTGTGAAATAAAAAAGAAAAAACTTCTATTCACTGCTGTGAATCAGACAGACCAAGTTCATGAAAGCAGATCTCCAGTAGCTCAGCAGAGGTAACCTTCTAGAAAACAAACATCTAGAAGAAATCAGGTAAATCCAGAATCCAGCTAGCTTCAGAGAAACCTGTAAAGGACTGGATATTTCTTGCATGCACTCACTGATGCCTGTTTGTTTGTTCTCACACTGTAGTTCAGGGGCTGTCAGAGATAATTTTTCTTAACCATCAAGTCAGAACTGGAATTCAGCCCAGATGCTGGAGAAAGCTCTGGGTGTATCTTGCAATCTATAAATAATTTGTTCAAATACTGCCACGTCATCTGTGCACAATAGGATGTGGGAGAGCTTCTCTTTACCACCTATTTAACAACGATTTCTCACATAATGTGCCAATTGTAAGCTTTTGGAAAGTGCTCCCAGGAAATATCACTTGCTTTGCTTAAATCCAGAAGACAAAGTGCTGGAGTTCCCCATGATCTTTCTCTGCTCTTGCATCTCCACTCTTATATCTGTTTTTCTAGGCAGAGGGGATTATAATTCTCACTGACGCCTGCATTAATACTCTTGTTACAGATTTTCTGTAGCAGTATACTGTTCTGAATACTGAGTTTAAACACTATCACTAGTATTAAATATGCTGTCTTACTTTGAAGAAGCTCTGCTGCCTAGTGAATTACTCAAAAGACAGTGAAATCTTCAGATGTAACCCTAATTCTTCCACTTATTCTCTACCTAGTTTTCAGCAAGGAACTTATTTCATGTTTTTACTGTACTGTCTCTTAAATAGAGCTACAAAAAAATGTTATTTTCATAGGAAAATACAATTT
>CM021765.1:61097152-61116916 GCA_011076525.1 Nettapus auritus | reverse complement strand
AAAAAATCAAAACTTTGTCTGGACTTTCAGACTACTCACTCCGCTACAATGTGAGGGTCCTCCCTGCAGTTCCTGCCCAGTCTACTGCTGGTAGGAGGATGTAATCCTGCACCACACCCACACCACCCTCATTTGTAGTTACACAAACAAGCCTAGTGTGGGGAAGGTAGCAGAGCAAAGGCTTCATTACTTGCCTAAATGGGATGGAAGATTAAAGTTCACCTTCCCCAAACCTCTGTGTGACTTGAGATGTTTGAAGAATTGGCCAGAAAAATAGTTTTCTCTTTCTTATATAACCATATTTGAAAGTCTGAAAAGCCTGATGTTTGTGGTAAGGCCCAACCGGAAAAAATTGAATATGTCACAATATGTGGTAATTCTTCACAGGTCCTCCCACAAATATTTGATTTGATGATGCAGCTGTATTCATCATTTTCTTGTCCTAATGTGGAAATGAAACAGAAATCAAAGTAAGGTGTAAATGGATTTTCCACTGATACAAAGTTCACTTAAAATTTGCCATTGGCTACTTAGACTAGTTAATAATAGAAATGAACTGTTTCACTCATTTATTTTTCAAAACCTAGGGGCAAACTTTGGATTTCCTTATGGTTGCACTACCCTAATAATTTCTATTTTTATCCGCTTCAATGAGAGATAAGGGGAATTATATTTAGTGTGACTACTACATCTGAATAACACTGTAAAGTCTTTTAACTGATGAAAAGTTTGACCTCTGATATTATTTCTAGTATTTCAGACATTAAAATGTTGTCTGATTTTACTGTGACATAGCCGTAATAGAGATAGATAGGCTGGGTGGTGGTGGTGATTTTTTATTTCTTGTTTTGACTTTTTAGTGAAAATCCTCATTGGAGTAAGAGAAGAAATAAAAATGAAAGAAAATTGAAAACTTTAAGAATGTTTCCCTGATTCCCAAACAGCTCTAACTCAGCTTTTCTGAGCTATAAGCATTCAAGTGAAAGAAGAAGACATTTTCAGCAAGGGTTTGCTTCCAGGTTTTCCTCTCCATAACAAATGTATTTTCAAGTGAAAACAGGGAACAAATCAATCATAGACAACTTTAGAGTAAACTTTATGGACTTAATGAAATTTTTCATTGCCTCCAGCTGAAGAATTCTGTTTCCTGAGTCAAACACACCTGATCTTCCACCCAGCTCCCAGGCTATAGCTCCTGAACTGCTTATGAAATTTGTTGATGTCCTCAGCAGTCTCTCCAGTTTGCCTACAGCTTTCTTGAAAATGTTGCCCTAGAAGAGGACATCATATTTTACCTGAAGTCTCTTCACTACTGATGGGGGTCCAATAACTTTTTTTTTTTTTTTTTTTTTTTTTAATTTATTTATTTATTTATGCATCTCAGAATGATGGTTATTTTCTCTACCGTGACATAATTTTTTTGACTCTGTTCTGTTTGGGATCATTATAAGCCCTGTTCTGTTTGGGACCATTATAAGCCCTGATTTTGCTGTTATTGATGTTTTGTTTGTTTGTTTTCTGTGTGGTCAGGCATTCCTCATTTCTACTTGTGCTTTAGTGCTTCTTGAATATTTAGAACTTGTGTTGTTTTTTGTTTGTTTGTTTCTTAAGCCATACTAAGTTTAAAATAATATCTCAAGATAATTTTGAATCTTAATTCTATCCTCTCAGGGGTTGGGAACCTCTGGCAGCTTGCCATTCACCCTCATGTTCATATGCACACTTAATGCAATTTAAAAAAGTGGAACTTATCCTCTCAATTCCCAAGTAGTATGTCTCCTTAGTCTGGCTGTAAGTCAGTTCTGATAATTCTTAATCAATAACAGTTTTTGAACTGTTTTGGATCCATCTAAGATATGTTATAGACACACCATTAGGAACATTCTCTAGAATATTTCTTTGAAGAGAGGTAGATGACTTCATGACTTACTACATGTTCTTCTGTGAAGTTATTTTCATTATCTAAAACATCTGAGTTTTCCTTGAGGCTTAATTTCCAGGGAGAGTCTATAATTCACCATTAGGATAAAGCAAACGTTTTTTATTTATTTTTATTTTTTACAACTCAAATGATCAATAGTATTCCTATTGCTTTGAGAGTGAGGGGTTAAAAAAATGAGGTTTGGAAGAGATTTTGAGTTAAATCCTGTTGTTGGTCAGATTCCAAAAGTCTTTGCTTCCTGTGGGCTTTAAAATTAGGTTTCGAGGTATGTTTAAAACAAGTAAAAATATGGCTACAGAAAAATTATTTTGCACTCTGTTTAATCTGTCAGGATGGACAGAGACAAGCTATATTAAAGCAGTACTTCCAAACATCCTTTTAATTAAAGGTTTATTTTCACTACTCCTCAACTTGTGCAGTCATCTGCATCTTTGTAAAGACATTGTTGGTGCCTATTCTAACCCAGCAACACTCCACTTTCAGTTTGCACACAGTGAGACAAATCCTTAGCTGGGGAATGTAGGTGATAAACTTCAGCAAAAAGAAATAAAAGAACAGCAACGAAACAACAAACCTCTAATCTAAATCATCAGAGGATGCTTTGGCCCATTTCCTTTAAGTTTTGAAAATAGAACCTACATACATCTCTCCTTGCCAGGTCCAGAACCCACCTATCCCAGAAGATTATTTCACTTGTATTATCTGTTTAATAGTGAAAAGGAAGGTCTGAGTCATTTCTGAACACTGCTTTGCATAAAAAAGAGTAAAGGAGAACACTACCTTTTTCAGTCCTAATTGCAGTGTAGATCACCTGGTTTATTGCCTCTAGCTAAATTTCCTAATTACTGAAAATGTTTTAATCATTATGTTCTCTTGAAGTGAACATAATATTATGACATCTGTTTCCAATACAATGATCAGCAGCTGAACTGCCTAACCACTGCATGGAGCAAATCCCTTCAATGACTTTGTTCCTTTCATCACGCAGCTCTGTCCTTTAGACCATGACTAGCTCATGAGATTTTCCCCTCTGCCAGCTGCTGTTCTTCAGTTCCAAGAGGTGATTACTGGTGGGATTTGCAGACAGGTATGGTCACCTTCCTACATTTTCCTGGCTCATCAATGCTGTCTGCTTGGACTGCTGGTAGGGGCTGCAGGGAGGTGAGGAAAGCTGAGATTTTCTGTGCTGGAGGGAAAAGTGTTGCTGCTGTTACCCAAAGTGGATCTTGTATATCTTGGAGAACCATGATAAAAGCCACTGGCAAATAGGTGAAAGATATCACTAATGAGAGAGAGAGAGCTAATAAATGTTCTTGAGAGCACTGCTTTAGCTATTGCTGCTATTCAGAGCAACAGTTGTGTACATATTAAGTGGTTTCTAACTAACTGTTAAAAAAAATTATGAGGGAGTGATGCATGTGCCCTTGTGTCAAGATCTACATTTATTTTTTCAGCTCCACTATTTTGATTGTTGAACTTATTGGTACCTCTGTGTGTTTTTCTGAATCCCACTAAATGCAACTGGGGCATCTCTCCTGACCAGAAAGTGTGGTTGTTATTGCAGAGCTGTTCATGGTGTGCAAGCTGCATTGCATGGCTGAGGTAAAAAATTTTGATTCTTCCCTTAATTAGAAACTGAAAAAAAAAAAAAAAAAAAAAAAAAAAAAAAAAGTTAAAAGGCAAAACTGTGTCCCTGACAGAAATCTAGTCATTTAATACATTATGTAGAGAAAACGGTAAATCTGGATATAGCATAAAGGACTGAACGAACTGTATAGGTGCTTGATTTTATACTTGTAAATAGAACTATTGAAGTCAATCCCAACATTGACCTGCCTACAGGGTAGTCATTTAGGATCTTGTTTCATTCTTTTTGTAAATGATTATCTGAAGGGTTAGTAGAAACTGTTCTGCTCAAATGCATGTTGAATCTCAGTCACTTGCTTCTTATCTAGAAGCTAGGTCTGCAGCACATTTTCAAGCCTTCTTATTCTGACTGCCTGATATGGAATTGCTCCTTTTGTTTCTTTACCTGAGAACAGTGAATGTGGTGCGCAGATTATCACTTGAAATGGCACCAACATTGTCTGAAATACATTTTACACTTGTACTTGAACTAGAATCCCAGAGTCAAAGCAGATAATCTGGATGTCTCTTCCCCAGTGGATTTAGCCAGGCAGTGTTTTGCAAAGAAGCCACTGAAAGGTCAAATACAACATAATTCTGCTCTGGACCTGGGACTGAGAAATTTTTTCTTTTACCAAGTGTTTGCACTGCTTTAAGAGTTGCAAAGTCACTGTGGTTTGACTTCCACTAAAGCAAGAAAGAATGTTAAACAACCATTGCACTATCTATTTTTCTTTTCTTTTTGGGGGGATGAGGGGCACAGTATATAGATATACAAGCAGGTGGAGGGAAAAGGGGCAACTGACAGGCTTCACTGATGCCTAGGACAGGAAAACACTCCTGGCATCCCTACAGGTAAGGGAAGGTGGTTTTCCCTGTACAGCAAAGAGGTATCCCTTTACGTGGTTTAAAAAAAAAAAAAAAAAAAAAAAGAAAAAAAAAAAGGATAAAAGAACCAACCAGTCAAACAACAAAAACAAAACAGAAAACAACATCACTTGTGCTCAGTCTTTTCAGAACACTAGAGAAGAAAATGAAGAATGAAGAAAAGTAGCAAATTTTTGAGGGAAAAATAAATAAATAAATAACAAAATAAAATAAAGGCAAATAGTTTTACCCTTAATGAAAGAAAGTAAGTTGAATTACTTCATATTTGCCCTAGGGTAAGACCAAATAGGTAACCAGGTCCTCTGCTTCAGCTGGCACACAGCCAGTAGCGTATAAGGGTGAGAGGGAAGGGAGCAAGAAGCACTAGGAGAAATACAAAGGTTGTAGACAGGCTGAGCTGATATTTGATGTTCATGATAATAATCATAAAAATCCTAGAGACATATATGCAGCCAGGACTTCCTTCTGGGCATTCATAATTAATAACCCATGATCAAGGGGGATGGATTTAATGTTCATGTTCATACTTTTATGATGTTTGTCTTTTGAAACTGCAGCACTGACTGGTTGTGTTGTCCTACTGGCTTCCTCCATTGGGCTGATACCTAGACCTGGGTTTAGAGTGGATCTCCTACAACATGTAAGATCTTTTTTTCACTATTCAAGTGTGTCCAGCATTTTGCTGATGTTCACTGAGCCCCACAAAACATCTCTGAGAGCATTAGGGCTTTGGATTTTCCCTTTAGAATCTGAATAAGATGAGAAACAGAAGTGTCCCAAGTCAGACAGAAAATAAATTATCTGCAGAGCCTAGGATTGAAATCAGATCTGTGAATTCTTGCAAAACCCCCCTTGTGCCCCCCACTGCCCCAAAAATAATAATAAAAAAAAAAGATTTTTTTTTTTTTTAAATCCCAGTCTCGCTAGATTTTCACATACTGAAAAAAAAATGCCCAATTAATCTGTCAGTGGAATTTGGCTCATTTCCACAATCTTCATCATCTGGCTTTGTAAAACTAAAAAGATCTTCCAGGGAAGGTTAGTAGGGCAATTAGGGGACAGTTAAGAGAAGAAATTTTGTCTAGGAATATGTGTAGAGACCTTATTTATTTATTATTTCTGAAGCAGTTTCTTGAAAACTCCCAGACACGGTCTTCCTTCCTCTACCGATATTCAGTAGCTGTTAACCCACATACAGCACTGCAGACCCCCAAAGGTAGAGAAGGAAAGTTGTTTCTGTAGCATTTCATTTTGTGACTACTTAAAGATGTATAATTATTCAAGAAAATCAGTGCTTGTTGTCTACTGTTGGCTGAATGAAGCACAAATATAGACTTAAACCCAATGACATATCAACACAGCATCTCAACATGAAGTTGTAGAGGTTTTCCAGGTGATCCAGGCCTGTATTTTGCAGAACTGTTTTGATGGGCACTTTTTAGAGAAAATGACTCTCTTAAAACCAGTCCTAGAAAAGCCAATGTTGTATCACAGTATCATATTTTCAAAATTGCATTTACACATGAACCTGAGAAAAAAATCTAATTAAATATGAGCATTTGATAAGTTCTGACCATTCTTCACAAGAATAATTGCATTCTATTAAGTATTCCCTTGCTACAGTGAAATCTGCTTTTAATTTTTTTTTTTTTTTTTTTTTTTTTTTAACAAATATTATTGTTCTTATACAGAATAATTCCAATACATCCTCCTCACATTTTTGGGGTGTTGTTTTCTTGGAATAAACCATTAGATCTGAATGAATGAATGACAGGAAAACCCTCCTGTCATTAAAATTAAAACAAGCAAACAGACAGTGAACCTCAGAAGGCAGAGAATGGTGGGGGTGCATTTACAGGCAGCAGAGAGCCATAAGGAAATGAAGACCTGATTTTCCAAAAGGCATTCCTGCTCTTCAGTTCCTCTTGACTTCAGCTGGGGTCGTGGGTGTTCAGCATTTATGAAAGCTATCCTCACACATGCACAGGTTGGCGTCTGCAGGACTAGCTCAGCTCAGAATAGATCTCAGGAGGTTTGAGTCATGGTCTCTTGCTCTAATTGCTACACATTGTAGAGTTTGCAGTGAAATTACTATTGTTATTCAGGAAGGGTATATTTAATTTTATATATAGATCCACACACAGAGCTAGTGTAAATTGCAGTAATCCCATTGACTTCCATCTGCTGAGAATAATGTCTTTATATTTTAGTAACTATCCACATAAATTTCTGAGTATTTTAACAGAAACTAAACTGGTTCTGATATTGTATAATACTTTTTTTTTTTTTTTTTTTTTTTTTTTTTTTGTGCTTTATGATTCTCCCATCTTTTCTAACTGTCCAGCCACAATAACCTTGTGAAAATAGACACACCATCATGCTTTCTAATTGTTAACCTTCTAAAATGAATTTGCAGTTGCTATCACAATCCTATCTTGATACCACAGCTAATAATTACCACTGGAAGGTAATGAGTGTATCAGAAAGCATGTGTTTCTTTATTTTTTTTTCTCCTCGTATATGGATTTGGTGTTTATAATATAAATATAAATCTGCAATAAAGAAAATATTCTAGCTTATAGGAACACATATTACTAGCAGTAGCTCTTCAAGTGTATGAATAACTGTATGATGCATATGCCAATTAAAAAAAATGAGGACTGATGCACTGAAAGGCTTTTGTTTGGTCATAACCACTTATTTATATTTCCTGTTGCACTACAAAGTATACACAGTTACTAATGGTTGGAAATAAAACATGGCTTTCCTCCTTTTTTTTAATGCTTTTTGATGTAGTTCTCATTTCAAAGTAAAAATGCAACTGCACATCTTCTCTAAGACGGTAACTAGGTTATTTTGTGCAATGTGAAAGCAGAAAGCAAATGCTTGCTAATGGCATAATGCAGATCAGTGTTCCCTGACACACTCTCTTTTTGCCCACATTAGTCCAGGGAACTTGGAATAAAAAAATAAAAATAAAAATAAATAAATAAATAAATTTAAACCAGCTCTCTCAGCAAATACAAACATAAGAAATTGTTTTTCAAAGAAATTCTGATTAACAAATTACTGACACTTCTTTCCTTTTCCTAATGCATAGTCCCACACATACATATCTTCAGCATTTAGAGCTTCAACACTAAGAACAGATAAAGCAGCTGCAGAAGAAATGTCACATTTGCTCCAAAGCTGCCAAATGTTGAACTGAGGCCCCTTTAATCCTGGGAGAAAATATGTCTCAACTGAAAAGAAACTAGCATTCTTTCACAGTGCATGGGTTACTGCTGTTGACTTTCCCCTTTTCACCTCAGCCTCAAGTCATTCCTTTTTTCTCCTCTATTTTACAACAAAAAAGGTGTGCTGTACTGGCAGTCACTCTGAGAACTGCACTTCAGTTGTAGTCACAACAAATTTAAACATCTGGAGTGAGAAGATCTGCTTTTTCACTGCAAATGGGAGAACTGGCTTGGGGAAAAAAAAAAAAAAAAAAATTATGCCAAAACTCCAACCAAACCTAAATTCTTAGGTTGAAGAAAACTAAAATGTATAAGCTTTAAATATTATTAGACCTGACCAAAATTAAATTCCTGACAATTATATTTTTTGACAAGCAAAACCCATTTCTTTGTGTTTGTATGTATGTGAAGGCTAGTCTTTCTTTGAATTTTTGTTAATTAATGTTTGTCTTCATGTTATGTGTGATTCCTGATTATGGAATGTAAAAATTTTGAGATTTATCTAGAAAGTCAATAAACTAAAACACTAATTTAAAATCTGGATCCTGGGCTGTCTTACCAATTAATGGGTTGCAAACTTTCCAGCTACTCCAGATTAAAGTTTGCTAGCAGATACCCATGGACACCAGGTTGGGGATGATAAAAACACTCAGCCTCCCGTAGAAGTCAACACCAAACACATGGGCTGTGACCTGTGGCCCTGCTCTAGTTGCCAGTGCAGAGCCCTACATGCACCTCACTCACGTAGGTAACCCCATGAGCTGTCTTGGGAACACACACCACTCCCACAGCGTGGCTGGGAGTAGAAGACCCCACTTCCTCCAGTATGTGATGTTAGTACCCCACTCGCTCCAGTAGCTCTCAACACAGTCCATGAGCCTACGCTCCCAGTCTGACTCTGGTAGCTGGCACCAACTCCTCTCACATACCCCAGTCCCATCAGTGCCTGGTATCGAAACACCCACATTTACTTTGGTAGCTGGCACCATAGGCCAAGGGTGCCCTTCCCCAACCTGACTCCAAGACCGGGCCCCAACCTTAATTCGCACACTCATTGGTCTTGTCAGTAGCTAGCACATAGTCCTTGCAGCACTCATACACAGGAGAGAGTGTGACTATGAAGAGAGATAGCTAAGAAAAGATTTAGTGAGGTTGGGGCAGTCTTTTGTGATCAAGCACAGGGCTCAGACATACAAATGTCTGTCTGACACACCTTTTATAAAACAAGACCTTTTACCCCCCTCCCTTTTTTTTTTTTTTAACCTATCCCCCTCTTTGTTCTTCCTGCTCCCCCTTCCCCTGCACACTCTTCAACAAGTATGCAAAGATCTGCAGTTTCTGCACCCTCCCTTGTCAAGGTTCCTCCCCACTTCCCTGTTTCACAATTGATTCAGCTACAAAGTACATGATGCTTTTCCTGGAACATTCTCATATGACATTGCTTTCCTTATCAATGAGTACAATTGACTAGGTTTAGTTCCCAGCACTTTCTCCCTTTCTTATTAACTCTTTGCTGTCCTTGAAAAGGTCCTTGACAAGATACTATTAAAAAAGCGGATACTTTCCTTTGCGGAGAGTCTGAGGATACTTGGTTTGTCTAGGTTGGAGAAAAGGAGCCTGAAAGGTGACCTCATTGCTTTCTACAACTTTGTGAGAAGGGGAAGCAGAGGGTGAGGTGCCAGTCTCTTCTCCCTGGTAACTGATGACAGGATGCTAGGGAACAGCACAAAGCTGTGTCAGGAGAGGTTCAGACTTGACATTAGGAAAAAATTCTTCACTGAAGGTGGTCAAACACTGGAACAGGCTGTCTAGCGAGTTTTTTGATGCTTCATGCCTGTCAGTGTTCAAGAGGCATTTGGTCAATGCTATCAATAACATGCTTTATCTTTTAGTTACCCCTGAAGTGGTCAGGCAGCTGGATTTGTTGATCCTTGTTTGTTTCTTCCAACTGAGCCACTCTGTTCCATTACACTCTATTCTACTCTATTCTACTGTATTCTATCATACACACCCTGATACAGACAGATGATGTTATAGCCATCAGTATAAACTATGGGATTTTATTCTGTGTCCACCATGGTATGCCTATGTCTGTACCTTTTATTTTCAATATAATAATAAAATTGTATCTATTGCCATGAGCTGTTATATCACTCCTCTAGTACGTTGTTCAATTCTAAATGTTTGCTATAAAGCAAAGATCAGTGGGGTCCATTTAATAGTACTATAGAGGTTTATACTTCTGAATGCCCTGAGTTTTGCAGCAATACAGGGACTGCCTTAGTCAATTTATTTATTGGCCATCATCTTTGGTAGTAGGTAGATGTTTCACAGGTAATATGAAAGCAGTTATTAAGTGTTTTGTGCTATAATTTCACTTATACTTGCAAAACCTTTTTTATCTTTTTGGATTTCAGTAAAGTTTTTGACACGGTTTCCCATAGGATCCTGCTGGACAAGATGTCCAGCACACAGCTAGATAAAAACATCATACAACGGGTGAGCAATTGGCTGATGGGCAGGGCTGAAAGGGTTGTGGTAAATGGGGCCACAACAGGCTGGCAGACAGTCACCAGTGGGGTCCCCCAAGGCTCCATTTTAGGGCCAGTCCTCTTCAATGTTTTTATAAGTGATTTGGATGTAGAATTAGAAGGTGTTTTGAGCAAATTTGCCGATGACACTAAACTCGGAGGAGTTGTGGACTCTGTTGAGGGTGGAAAGGCCTTGCATAGAGATCTGGGCAGATTGGAGAGCTGAGTAATCACCAACCGCATGAGGTTTAACAAGAGCACGTGCCGGGTCCTGTACCTGGGACGGGGCAACCCTGGCTGTGCATACAGACTGGGCGATGAGACGCTGGAGAGCAGCCCTGAAGAGAGGGCTCTGAAGGTTGTGGTTGACAGCAAGTTGAATATGAGCCAGCAGTGTGCCCTGGCAGCCAGGAGGGCCAACTGTATCCTGGGATGCATCAAGCACAGCACTGCTAGTCAGTCGAGGGAAGTGATTGTCCCGCTCTACTCTGTGCCATGCGGCCTCACCTCGAGTACTATGTGCAGTTCTGGGCACCGCAGGACAAAAAGGACATTAAACTGTTGGAGAGTGTCCAGAGGAGGGCGACAAAGATGGTGAAGGGCCTGGAGGGGAAGACCTATGAGGAGCAGCTGAGGTCACTGGGCCTGCTCAGCCTGGAGAAGAGGACCCTGAGGGGAGACCTCGAAGTCTACAGCTTCCTCACAAGGGGGAGTGAAGGGGCAGGTGCCAATCTATTCTCATTAGTCACCAGTGATAGGACCTGTGGGAACGATGTCAAGCTGAGGCAGGGGTGGTTCAGGCTGGATATCAGAAAGAGGTTCTTCACCGAGAGAGTTGTTGCACACTGGAACAGGCCTAGGGAAGTAGTCACTGCACCAGGCCTGTTAGAATTTAAGAAGCATTTGGACTGTGCACTTAGTCACATGGTCTGAATTTTGGGGTAGACCTGTGTGGTGCCAGGAGTTGGACTCATTGATCCTTATAGGTCCCTTTCAACTTGAGATATTCTATGATTCTATGAACATCTGGACTTTCCTAAATTTAACCTTTGTTGTAATGATTAACTCACTCTTTGACCTTGGAGAAGTCACTTGGTTCAACATTTCTGAGAGTTGTCATTGGATTCATAAGCATTTAAGTTATAAGAGACAAGGCTAATGGCCCACATGTGTTTGTGAAGAACAAGTTAAGGAGAGAAAGCAAGCTGTAACTAACTATGAGATAATACAGATATATGTTTAAAGAAGAATTAAATAGATAACTTTGAGCCTTGTATGAAATTCAGGCAGTCAGGCTTTCATGTCTCCTAAGGTAAGCTTGAAAGTTCATGAATAACTATACTTGGAGAGTAATTACCAAGTAGGTTTCCGCAGAAATCTGTCTTGAACCTGATGCTGATCCCTATTTTTATTTGCATATAGAGTGATGGCAAAGATCATATAAATTGGAGGACAGCAAATTAGGGAGAGCTATGGGCACATCAGAAGTCAGGTACAAAATTCATAATGCTTTTGACAAATTAGAGGAAAATTATAGTCCATTAATTAAGGACTGATACAATTATCTGTACTTAGGAGTAATTATCTGCCAAAATGTGGAGTGGGAAATGAGATTCTGGAAAGAGAATTTCATTAACTTAAATTCCACTTAACAATGTTGTAAAAGGGGGAACTGTAAGAAAATCTTTAGAAAGAGTATCTGTTGCAAGCCATCTGAGATAATCCTTTTGATATTGGTAAAGTATTATTTTGGTTACGATATACAGTTTTGGGCATAGGATGTGAAAAAAAAGGATATGTGGAAATGATCAGAGTCTGAGTAGCGTTGGTATTGTAATTGATTAAAGTGACCAAAAATAAAAATAAAATAAATAAATAAAAATGTAAAGGATAAATACCTTGAAGAATTTAGGTTTCAACGGGTATCTAACTCAGATACTTTCAAAAATTAACACCTCTTGGAAAAAGAATTGGAATTGTCCTCTGAATCTTCCCTCATTCTGTAATAGACCCCCTGGATTTTACCAAGTTTTCAAAATATATAATTGATACAGTTGTGAAAAAAGGGAAAATTTCACTTAAGGAACTTATTTTCCTTTTTCAGTGGAAGAACAATAGCTCCCCAGAATGGAAAGGAAAAATAATAATTTCAAATTTCAGCATCTTTTTTTTTTAAGGATGCATATTACTTTTTACATCTAGAGTTGATTGATTTAAATTGTGATTTTGATCTCTGGCCTCATGGGGATTCCATATTTATTATCTCTTTAGTTCTAACAGCAAGCTCAAAAGAAAATGAACAAACATAAAAAATCCACCTCTCAGCTACACAAATTTATCTTCAATCAAGTTTGGTTCTTTTATTTCCTTTTGGCACGTTATTACTCTTATCACTACAACAGTGGTCATAGTGATTCTTGTGTTTTTTTCATCATGCTTATTTCTTAACTGCACTGAAAGTTATTCAGTGTTTTGCAAGAAAACCTTTTCTTTATTCATATTTCATCATGTACAGCTATCTTGACCTCTGTGAGATGTACTGCAGATGACATTAAGATGTACCATTAAGAAAACCTTACGCCAATGCAACACAGATATCCTGCTGAAGTGAAACATTCACCTTCTGTGACCAAACATAAATAAATAAATAAATAAATAAATAATAGGAACAATGTCCCCAGGAGGAATATGTACAGAAATCCTGGAGAAAGGTATCAGTGGACACCTCTGTTACCTTTGCTCTTTGCATGAGGATTATACTTGTATCAAAACCCAGAATCCCTAACAATCACAAGGTGTTGGTGTGACTTGTATATGAAGAGAAACAACTGGACAAAGAAGAGAAGGGCTGATCTCAGACATCATCCACTTGTGTCATTCAGCATAGCACTTCACTGGTGAGAGCCCTGAGATAGAACAGTAGGAAAACACTGGTTATTTAAATCTGTGGTCTGGTCTTGCCAAGTGTTAGATACTTTCCATATGTCACTGCCCAGCTCAATGTTTTTGAGGTTACAGAGCTAAAAAAAAATAGTGCAAAGGAACAGATATATATATATATATTTCCATCAATATATGAGGCAAGTTTTAAGGATATTTAGTTGCTTACTTTCCAATTGCTTAATTACCTCTGAAAGTTTGCTCCAAATCCCTATTGTGCAGCTGCTGAGCAAAATCCCCTGGAACTGAGAAATCGTTCAATTTTCATGGACTCCCTGAACTCTGTATTTAAGAAGCTTATTCTAGACCTGATTCAAAGTAGTATATTACAAAATATCTTGATTCTCTGAGAGGGTATGCAAGGATAAAGTACAAATGCATTTTCAGTTCTCCTGGTCAAATCAAAATCCCTTTCCTTCCCATTAGTGGGATAATAAATTGCCTCTTTTATTCAATGAATTCAAATAACTGCTGAATACGTATAGCCAAAAGTATTAGTAGGTCTCAGATAAAGTGGATCCAGGAATCTCTAGATGAAAGAAATAAAAATGTTGTGTTGAATACTGAGGAAGAGCTCAAAACCATCAGCTCCCAGACAGTGGCTACAAAGCTCTTTTGAGCTGTCATAAGCAACAAATGTTTTGATCTGAAATTCTTTTTTATCCGAAAGTTTGGAAGAGACTGAATTTGTGTTAGCACTAACATAGTGGAGATGCAGCCAGTAAACTTTGTTATTTCTAGAGCTACCATAGCTTAGTCACTTTTACTCCTGGCTGAGATCACATTGGATTCAGTTGATGGTGCTTATCCCCAGTGCAGATAGTGGAGTACGGTGTTGGGGGTGGTAGGGATAGCTGCTGCACTATAAGATGTCAAGTTCTTCACAGGAGATATTAAATTAAGGATTTGTTTGGTTGCCCATGCGGAAATTAAAGATCCCATGGCAAGTTTTAAAAAGATTGGAAGATAAGTCAAGTAATGATTTGCCTTCAGAGCCAGTGGACTATTCAAGCATCAAATTCATTACTTTATAAAGCACATGGCAATACTTGCACAAGGTATCTAATGCACTAATCCAGCCCTTATTGTTATTATTATTATTATTGTTATTATTATTTTTATTACCTGGAACTGTGCAGGTTACACAATCTCTCATCTGAGTCATGCTGTTTAGTTTAACTTCTTTCTGAGCAGGCAAGAGCCCTGCTATCACAGTCAATTCAGTCTCTTTGGAGCATGGAAGAGTGTTTAGGCTAAGCCAATAGCTTTGTAGGCATACTGCTCTCATTTGTCTTCCTGTGTCTGTGATTTGAGAAGGGTGATAGCCTCCATAATCCCAGCTACCCTCTCAAGGTTTTGCTGTACCACATGTTCTGTTGTAGCTGTTGAAGCAGGTATTTTAGAGTTACTTGTCACTAGTTTTAATTGTGGGAGTTGAGTGTGAACCAGGCTGCTACTCCTTGGCTTCATTTTCTATTGATTTTACTTCAGAACACCTACTGAAAGAGAAGTCTCATAACAAAAACAAGAATATCTTGACCTTCCCCTTACCAAGTCCTATTTTTGATCCTTAATTTCTTACTCTAATCTCATTTTCTGGAGCAATAAAGCTGGTCAGTTTTCATGATTATTATCTATCCCTTTTACACTCATCATTTTTCTTTTCTGTTAAAGTGATTTTGTTATTAGAGTATTGTTTCTGGACTGCAAGCATATTTCACTTTTGGAGTCTAATTTTTTTTTTTTATTGTATGAATATGTTGCGTATGATAGATACATAAAAGAGTAATTCGCAAACAAAACTTATGGTCATAAAGGAAATGGGGATAACAGTCTGTTACAGCTAGGAAATAGGGACAGGTTGTACCCTGAGGCCCTTTTAAAACTGTACTAAAATGAAACAATACTGCGGGTCCAGAGACAAAATGTGGCAGCATGTTTGCACTTTCAGATTCATTCACAAAAGCCTAAAAACAGGACATGACTGTTGGACAGGACATGGGTTGAAAGCCAGGCTAGTTTGAGGAAGTGAACAGCAACATAGTTTGTGGAGGATCCTGATTTCTGATCCTCATAAAACCCACTCTAATTGTCTTCATGGATTACTTTTAAGCAGGAATCTTCTGTGTATTCAGAATGTCAATGATTTGTTTTTTTTTCTTTATCTCCTGAATTATGGAAACAGATCTTGAATACGCACGTTTGGAGAAGTTTACATTTTACCATGAACTCCTTGATTTTTTTACCTACAGAAGGAAATGTTGCCATTCTGTCACACAACATTCAAGTACATGAAAATTTTCCTATTAGAAAAGCATAGTAATTGAATTTGAGTATCTAAAAAGTTAATTGAACAAAGAAAAAATATTAAAATTAGAAGAGTTAATGAATAAAATCATCAGGATTGAGGAAGCAGGTTACTCACTATGTGGAGAGAAAATTCTTTAGAAGACATAACAAATTATTTCGTGAGATATAGAAAAAGAGTTTCTTCCTTAGACAAGATCAGGAAATAACTACTATATATTTCTCTGGGTCAGATCATTTTGAACATAAATCAGAAAACATTCTTTGGCTACAGCTGAACTATAATGATTTACTACGACTGATAATCTGTTTCTAATACTTTTGAAGTGATCAAAGTATAACTTACGAAACACAATGAAATGACAGGTTGTGCCTATGTACAGTTTTAGGAGTTTGACATTTTTTGGAAGTTTCTTGTCTGAAAGTTACAGCTAATTTCCCCAGTGCAAATGTCCTTGGGGTTGTTAGTAGTCCCCATCAAGTAAGAAGTAAAATGAAACTTTGTTGGACTAACCCAGAAGGGTACATTTGGATACTTTAGGCTTGAAAACATCAGTCCTAACTACAAACTTAATGGAATTACATGTGATTTATGTTGCTTGATGGAGACCTGGAGTCACTGTTGGTGTATGAAGAAATGAAGAGCATAAAACAGCACCGTCCTTTACATAGAACTCAAAAGATATTGCAGAGAACTGAAGCCATTGTTAGCATTGTTGCTCCATGTAAACACTTACTGGAATGGCTGAAGGGACATCACAGAAGTGACCTGAATTATTGTAAACTGAGAGAAGACATTTCAAGGGAATCTTCCACCTTATATGTCTTCTGCATCCAAAGAAGTTTGAAAGGGCTTGGATCCCACTGTACTTTGTATTAGAAGAATGACCGCAGAGTAACTGTAGGAAAGCAGTTGCTGTTATACTCATTAAAATTACTCGTGTTGTAGCATACTCATAGAAATAATAAGATTTCTTGATGTGTGTTTATTTCCCACTGGAATGGTATGTTGCATTATGATAGCTCTGCAGTCACTGTGTGCTTGTTCTGGTTGAAGAGGCACATTCATTATAAACCCTCTTTTCAGATGCTTATATCTTTCTGGAAAAGACTAATCCTTTGGCCTGACATTTCCTTTGTTCCTATCAAACAAAAGGTGCTGATTGTCTTCACTCTTTTTGTTCTGTATTTCTTAAAAGACATTGGTTGCTTTGGAGTTAAAAAGCCAATAAAAAAGTCCTATTTGCCATTGCATATGCAGATAATATTTTTAAACATGGATATCCCAATTGTACTGCATTTTATTTTTTTTTATTTTTTATTTTTTTCCAGATGTTTTAGGTGGACATAAAATCAGAACAAGCTGTCTGGGAAACTCTGAAGAAATTTTGAAAATAATTTAAAAAACAACAACAACAAAATATAGTGATTGGAAAACTCTCATGCTATATATGTAATATAGACTTGATTCAGGATTCAACCTGTTTCAGGCTTTTCTTCGAGTCATAAGTTTGAAGTGTCTGTTTTTACAGAAGACAAATATTGTTGACTTAAAAGAAATGAGCATTTACCTTGAAATCCCTACAAGATGGTTTTCCTGAATAACTGAAGCACAATTTCTGAGACTGAGCATGGCTTTTATGGTTTGGTTCTGTCCAGTATTTTTTGTCTTCACTTGCTACAGTGATAAATTCCTGATATCCAATATATGCTTTTTGTGCCTGTCATCAGTGACATGTCTGGAGCATTGGTCTCTGAAACACCATGGCAGTTGTTTAAGAGGTGTCATTTAGTCTGTTGCAGTATTAGCCACCCTTGACCTTCTGCACACAGTCATCTGTGCTGTGAAGCCCCACTAGGATGTTTAGATGAAAATGTGATTATCATAGCTTTAATTTCAATCAACTTTTTTCATGCTTCAAAGCTCTGCATCCCACAGCACATCACAGCATACACTATACGTACGTGCCTGCCACAGACTTGAGCTGGGCATTCAGCAGTGGAAGGGAAGGAGAAAAAAGCCTGACAGATCTATTTGGTCAACCGTATCAATTCAAGGCTCATTTGCCAATTTTCCCATGATGCGCCTATAAATCAAACAACATTTATTAAAGCTGGTGGAATTAAGTATATTGAAGACCAGTGAAGAGACCAAAGAACAGACCTAACAAAATCTGGACTCCAGTTTTAAAATGTTTTGTTTCCCCCCTGGAAAAGAGAGGATTTATGCAAATCAGGTCCCTGCCCTTGAACTTTTGAATATAAAATTTATAATGTTTTGTACATTGTACTTGATCATGAGATGTTAGGGAAAAAGGATATATTCAAATACATACAGCCTTAAAGCCATTGTATATTACTCTTTTAATATGGGTTTCTGAACTACACTTAAATATATATATTTAATTAAGTGTAGTTAAAATATATTTAATATATTTTAATTTTAATAGCATTTAAAAATTCAAATAGCATTAAATATGATATCTCTCTTGTTTCTTGAAATGTGCTGAAGAATAAGGATTACATTTTCCTCATAAATTCAGGGGTGCTTCCTCATTTGACATGAACCGTCATAGCTATTTTAAAATGAAATCGACTATGATATTTTATAGCAACTATTCTACAATTCTACAAATGTCGGTAGTACCTTTCAAAACTATGTTCCCTGGCCCAGATTTACAGTTACCTTGGGAACAATTATTCTGTATTGGGTATGTAGATTCTTTTTGTCACATCTTTTCTGGTACTGAATCCCAGCAGTCACTCCCGCTGTAAGATCCCCAGTTTGTAACACAACAGCAGACTTGTTCGACAGCATAGTTAATGAGCAGCAGAATAAGGGGAAATAGAACAGTCATTTAGAAAAGGCAGCCAGAATGGTGTGAACCTACACAATTGTAGTAAGCAGATGTTCTGCTATTAGCTGTAGTGAAAACAGAAGCATAATACTTAATGTTAAAGATCTGAGAGTTTAATGACACAATCAACATAAAAGTACAAAAGGAGACAGAGACCAGTCAGAATAAAAACAGAGAATATGTTGTAGGGAAATAATATGTATGCAACACTAAACTCTTCAAGGAAGGAGTAAAGGGGTGTGGCCTCAGGAAGATCTCTAATGTCAAAAGGAGGATTCACAAACCTGGTCTGACCATGGTGTATGAAATGATAGTGAGGTAGAATAATAATTTATGTCAAAGTATAACTCTGAGAAATCCTCCCAAGTCTGTGAAGTACAGAAATCTGAAAAAAAAAAAAAAAAAAAAAAAAAAAAAAAAAAAAACCTGTAATTTTTTGCATTGTACACAGAGACTCACATGTGGGATGAATGATTGGGAGCTATGACTTCTGAGCCTATTGAGCTCTTCAAGTGACTAAACCACTGTTTTTGTCTTATAGGCATCTAACAGCATTCTGAATTTAACCAATCCACTTGCTCTGTATCATGATGTCCCATTATGAGATAGATCTGCATTAAAATGATGGGGATTATTGACCTTGACTCTTCTTTTACTGGAAAATATTCCCACAAAATTGCACCCATGTTTCCTATGTGGAACCTAAATGTTTATGGAGTTCTTTTAACATGTAAATCCTTGTTTCATTACTCTGCATCTTTGCAACTGCATCCTCACAGCCTTCTTACCTGAGCTAGTTGGGTCAAGGATACCTCATGCATATTACTTATACTGAAGATATATTTAATTATTCCACAACAGAAAGAGTCTAAAAACTTGAAGGAATAAATTACATTCCCAAGGGTATAACATGTTTTTAACAAGGTTAACTGTTAGAGTGTACCATTCTGTTAGAGTATTACCATTCCCCAGAGAAGTAGGGGACTTTGAAAATGAATCTAGTAAGTCCAGTCCTATCCTGGAAATCATGAAGAAGTTCTCTGTGTTCCTGGTGTATAAACTATGACTGTAACAGATATGTCCCAGTATTATCAGATAGAATTTCTATTATTTGTTTTCTTTTTCTTTTCTTTTTCTTTTCTTTTTCTTTTCTTTTTCTTTTTTTTCTTTTTCTTTTTCTTTTTCTTTTTCTTTTTCTTTTTCTTTTTCTTTTTCTTTTTCTTTTTCTTTTTCTTTTTCTTTTTTTTTTCTTTTTCTTTTTCTTTTTCTTTTTCTTTTTCTTTTTCTTTTTCTTTTTCTTTTTCTTTTTTTCTTTCTTTCTCTTTCTTTCTCTTTCTTTTTTTCTCCTTTCTTTTTCTTTATCTTATTTTCTTTTACTTTTCCTTTTTCTTTCTTTTTCTTTTCTTTTTCTTTTTCTTTTTCTTTTTCTTTTTCTT
>CM021765.1:61055671-61091141 GCA_011076525.1 Nettapus auritus | reverse complement strand
TTTTCCCCTTTGGTATTATCCAACAAAGCCCTGCGGCTGACTTGTTTTTCCAGTTCTTTTTTTTTTTTTTTTTTTTTTTTTTTGGCTTTAATTTTTACCCTCTGGAACTATTTCTATTCCCTAGTTATTCAATGAATGTAAATGACAATAGACATGACAACAACAAATAAAAATGAGTGTCCAAAGACAGTGTAATTCTTCTAATAACTTTCCTCCCAAAAAATATTACTGCAGAAAGAGAGATTCTTGCAGCATATGTACAATGGTGGATTTGTATTCATCATCTCCCATTTGTGTTTGTTAACCACCATATTCTGGGCAAGCAACCCAATAAGTTTGTCTACCAGTTTATACTCTGGTCCAAGAACTACCAATGAATGTCATAAAAATATTATCATAATTCATCTGAGAGAAATGTTTTCTGAGAGAGATGTTTTCTGCAATCTCATTTTCCATAATACTTTAAAGCCATCATTTTCACTACTCCCTTATTTAGGAGTTTGCAAGATTTGGAAGCAGAATGCTGAGTATGGGTAAGATCAACATGTATTTTTTTCTAACATGGAGTATTTCATTTCTGTAACTGATGGTATCTCTGTGTTTAAGCTTCTGGTAGATGAAAATCAAACTGTAGCCTAGCAAACAATTTAAGATTACGCTCCACTGCAAAGTATGCCAGGGAATTAATTCTGCACACAAATCATGATGCCAAAAGGGAAAAAAAAAAAAAAAAAAAAAAAAGTATGATCATATAAATGCATATACAAAAGCTTACAGAAGCTGGACCTGGTTCATTCTATTCAGGCAATGAGGTTAGTTCCAATGATGCAATGATGGCAGCTTTTTCAGGTCCAGGATCAGTAAATTCCATATTAGCCTTATCTGTGACCTAGGTAATAAGATAAAGTTAAGGAAAGTAAGTTTTGTCTTAACATGAATGAATTTCAGACCTATAAATAAGAATATCATGTGCATATCTTACTCTCTTTCATGGTTATTAGTGAGACCTGAAATATATAAGTAATAAGAATTGTAAGCCATATTTGTTTTCAAATAGTGTGGTTTTATTGTTATTGTTTTTATAACTCTGTCCTATATTGCTAGACATTTCTGGATTTAGATAGCTTTCCCACCCCAGTGGTAATGAGACGTACAAAATCTTTCAAGCCATCAGTGAGTTTTATTTTTTTAATAATGAAGCCATTCAGAAACAGTTACATGCATATAACTCTGATAGGCATACATAGACATATAAGTATGAACAGGCACACAAATATTAACACATGCAAGTATATGTAGGTACACTCGAACTCATGCACTCATAAGGAATAGTATATGCAAGTGCTTTATGAAGATAAAACTATTTAGTAACATTCAGCTTTCTACAGGAAAATTTGAAATTACTTCCACTTCATTGTGTTAACATATATCTCAAAAACACAGGAAATTATTAACAACTATGGTATGAACTTCTAACCATGTTCTTAAATATATTTTTTTGTTATTTATTCATAAAAAATAGATCTGAGAATTCCATCTTTGCAGCAAAAGTGAGAGATGAGTATTAGGTCACTGTTTAATAACTGACAGCCTGCCTACCTGCCTAAGGAAAACTACAGAATAAAAATTTTCTGCAAAGAGACTCTATTCCTAATAAATTACTCTTATGGTTTATTAATTTACAGTAAGCCATACAACCAGAGTTCCTTAGAATTCATTACTCTGCAGGTGAAAAAAATTAACTTTTTGACAAAGCAAAACAAACAGTTTGTTTGGGATAAAAAGCAGCTGAATTTGAGAACTTAGATTTAAAAGCAATAGAACAAAACATATTTTAAGAAAGTGGATGCATTCTGCAAATATTGTTTTGACTCACATGTCCTATTTTTGCACCAATGTCCTTCAACTGAACTTAACAAAAAGTCTGTAACAGAGGATTGGGAAAGGGTTCTCATTATGGCAAGAACTGTGCATATACAGGATGAGAAAAATACCTTCGCTAAGATATTTTCAGTCCAAGACGGAGTTTCCAAAGAGAGTTGGCTTCCATATCCTGCAGCCATTCAGTAGCTTCTGTCATCTTTTTTGGACCTCTTGGGAAATTTCAGCCCAGATTTCTCTCAAGAAGAGAGATGAAGAAGTGAAGTAAAACAGGTTGGAAATTAGGTCATAGAGGTACCTGATTAGAAGATTCTCTCTGATTCTCTCTCTGACATTTAAGTGCATGCCAGAGTGATTTCCTTGTAGACCAGGGAGGTTCAAGATGTTGTTTCCAAATGCAGTTCCCTCTTCCTTTTATCCCTCTATCACAGTTTCATCTACTTGAACTGCCTGATTTATATGAACTGCATCCAAAAACTTTGCTTCAGCATTTCACAAAATGAAGCCTGCTCCTACAAGGCAAGACAGTCCAAAACAGGACCTGGTCCTTTGGACAGTTTTAAACCGTTTCTTCAGTGGTGACTTTCAGTCTAGGGCATCAAACTAAATGTAGTCTAAAGCATATGTTTGCAGACAGTGGACATGTGAGAAGCTCAGTATGGGCTACATCTGCCTACTACTTTGTTATTGTTATACAGAATTACTTGGTGAAATAGACAAAGCCATCAAGTGGGCACATGATTGACAAAAGTCTTTGGTGAAGTCATATTTATGTCCTGATTGAGGTCTGGCCTGACCAGCCAAGTCCTTCCTGAAACAGCACCTATGAAGATAATGATTCAATGTGGCAATTCAGCAGATGTCCAGCATTAAGTAAACAAATAGAATCATTGAAAAAAAAAAAAATATTTAGAAGTATTTAAGTGCTTTGATGATCTGAGGCCAAGAGAAAATGCTAAGGCCTCCTAGCTTCTGGTTGTTTCTTTTGGCTGAGGAGTTGAAGTTTTTGGAACATCCTCCTGTTGTTAACTTGTTTGTTCTAATCAGGACAGCATCTTTCAAGTCCAGAATCTGATGCTTAACCACAAAATCTTTGCTTTTGTCATTTCATGGGTACTTCTTCATCCCCTCTCCCATTACACATAACTGTGGTGCAGTCATTCCCTAAGTAGAGTATTCTCTTGAAGGGACCGTGCCAGTTGAACTTCATGTGAATTGTTTAAAATTACATGGAAAATGAAACAAAACACATTTCTGCTCTGCATGTTAAAATGTCAAGTAATATTAAGTGTTATTAATATTAAGTAATTAAAAATATTAAGTAATATTAATATTTTAATAATATTAAATCAAAGCCAACATATCTATTATATTTTGGGGATGAAATTGCCTTAAATGGTACATTGCGTTAAGTTAATATTTCTAACAATTAGAAAAAAGTATTTATGAAACAGTCAGACCGTCTTGCCAGCTGCACATTTCAGGGACTATTTCTCCAAAGAGGTACAGGCAGTGAGGAAGAGCTTACATTATATGTGTATATACACACACATAAATATATATTATATATATATTATATATATATTATATTAAATATATTATATATATTTTATATATGTATGTCTTACATTATATATGTATATACACATATATATATTATATATATATTATATATATTATATATATTATATATATATTATATATATATATGTATGTCTTTTACTAAGAAATGTCTTAATTTTTTTATCTTTTTTTAATTATTATTCTGGGAGACTGACCATGGTGTTTTTGTGGCATTTGTAATGCTAAGCAAAGATGAAATTTTCTGAAATTAAATTACCATGCCTGACTTTTCATAGATATATTAGTAATATTGTATTATGTTTTTGTCACCTGAAATGGCTAGAAGTGGCTTTGGGTAGTAAAAGAACAATGAACAAAAGAACAAAAGAACAAATATGTTATATCGGTGAATACTTCATCCTTTGTATCTCAAGTGTTTTATATTCAGGAATAATCGTTTCACCACTGAATTAGACTGAGCTAGATGTACAGCTCTGGGGAACTGGGGACAAGGGCTGGGGATACAGAGGAGCTGTCACATGCTTGTCAGAGAAGTCTTAATTAGGAGGCTCCTAATTGTCTAGAAAACCTCAGACTCTACCCTGTACTTCAAAACTCTGTAAAAAGTTGCGCATGTGTATGAACTACATACAGGGAATCAGAAAATTCTGACTGTATTCAATGTGAAAATTTCTTTTCATCTATGTAAATTTGTAGCTACATTCTCTGTTTATTTATTTATTTATTTATTTATTTTTATTATTAAAGAAATGGAGAATTCAAAGCCCAAGGGTGGTAGTTTATTAGAAATTCTTTTTATGTATTATTCTTGCAAATTTCAACAGATAATTAAATTTGGCATCCAAAGGTACTCTCCACATTTAGCAAAAATGTTTAATCTTTCTTTTGTTTAAGCACATACTCATCATAATTCTAAGCTCATGAACATTGAAGAAAAAAAATGTTTTTTCATATCAGGTATGTGACCATGCATGAAAAGTGATCACAGAGGTCAACCAAAAGAGCTGGTTGAGCATACACGTACACTTAATACATATTTTATATTGCTAAGAAGGAACTGAAACCATTTCAACCTGAGGAGAAAAAAACACACACACAAGAAACAACCTCCTTCCCCTAAACATTTTTTTGTTCCATTCCTGTTAGGCAATCAATCCAAAGCCCGGTGACAATGATGGAAAACTTCAAATGACATTCAAAGAGTTTTCAGTTAGGCCTTAAATCTCTTCAATATGAGCCACTGACAGTATCCTATCAATCCGTTTGTGACTGTGAGCTCATTTGTCCTTTTCTGTTACATTTTAGTCTACCAGCTTTAAAATTACTGAGGAAACTAATTACAGGATTTTATTTTCTCCACCCAAGAAGACTGGAAACCAAAAGTGAATGTCTCTGTTGCCAGAAGAGATAGGCAGAGTTTGCTTGAAGCTGTTGCCTTCTGCTTTGTTTCTCCTGCAAAAGAGTAAGGTGCTTTCTTTTTTTTTTTTTTTTTTTCCCCTCACTCTTTGCTACAATCCATCTCTTGCAGGCAAAAGGGTCAGAGGATAAATAAGTGTTACACTTCAACATGCCTGATTCTTGATTGAATGAGCTCTAAAACAGTCAGGGTGATTAGGAAAGTGTATGTTGTCTTCATCTGGAGTCAACATATTTTCCTGTGAGGAAATACCTCAAGGACATTCAGTTCCCATAAGCTTCAGAAAAACAAGGATGTGAGTGGAGGAAAAAGACCCAAATAAGTATCCCTCACTGACAGAAAGACTGGAAAGTAATCTCAGCATAAATTAGACATTAATGAATATGCATCACATTATGAATATGCTAGTCTTAAGAAAAACTTGGAGCAGAGAAACCTAGCAAAAACATCTGAAGGAAATCAGGTTTAATTAGTTCTATTGTTCACAAAACTGTTTTTTACCCATGTATGCCTAACAACAGACACATTGCTAAGACAACACATTTCCATTTCTGATACAGGTGGTTATCACAGAGAAGCAGCTATATTACTTTATCATCCCCAGAACATCCCATCTTTTCTTATAGCTTGGAGACAGCATCTCAGATGACAGCCCTCTTGTTCATGATGGAGGTGTCACAGGATGAATCACTTAACTTCTTTTTTTCCATTAAATAAATAAATATATATATAATAATCTAATACACACTTCACTGGGGCAGAAGGCTTAATTAATGTTTATGAAGTGCTTTGAGATGAGATCCAAGGATGAGAGTACTATGCAAGTTAAAAGTACTATTATTATTGTAGATTAAAACTATATAAGTAATGAGATATTCTAAACCAAAATCCACACAGGCTCATTTCTGTACTGTAAACCCTGATTACCTCCATGCACAAACAGCTGATACTTACCTGATGACATAATCTCCATCAGTGATATCTTTGTTACTGTTTCCTGGCCCAGTTGCTGACCTTCTTTACTATCTTGTTTGGCTTTGAATTCAAATGGTTTGCTTCAGTCACCAATGAATGTCAGAAAAGGTTGTGGAATTTTATTATTGTTATTGTTGTTATTGGTAATAGTAGTAGTAGTAGTAGTAGTAGTAGCAGCAGCAGCAGCAGCAGCATTTCTAAGTGGCAGTTAACAAAGTGGCATTTTTAATCATTAGAATTATTTGGGTCCATATAACTTAAGCTTTCCTGAAATCTACAGGACTATGCCTGCCCATACCAGTGGAGAGCCTAGGCACCTTCACTTTCACTATGCTGTCTGCATGGGAGAGAGTGGCAGAAGCCCCACCTTCTCTGGGGAATAAAGGGTAAATGCAGGACGCAGGGCAAATAAGTCCCTGCAAAGTTCCTGAGACCTAAGCAATAGAGAAAGGTGATTCTAAGGTTAGGAACATTAATCTCAGGACACTATGGAAATCAGTGCAGCAACCCCTGGAGTTAAACTAAGTCCCTACTTGGAGTGGGGAAATTTAGGAAGGGCTTCTTCAGAGAAAATAAAGACATAGAGAAAGGAGTAGACAAACACAGACTAATCAAGGGGATGTAAGGGAAGGCAATTTGAAGGGTGATAGAATACAAGACCCTCTAGACTTTTTATTCACTTTGTTTTGACATGGAAGTTTTTTTTGTTTGTTTTGTTTTGTTTTGTTTTGTTTTGTTTTTTCACTCAGATTTATCTTAAGACAGTAGTGAACATAAGCCTTAAAGAAACTCTCCATTGGCAAGTTGAGTTTCAGACCTGTGCCTGATAGACTTGTTGGCTTACAGGATCCAGTTATTCTCAGTGAGCTTAGTATTGTACAGAGACATCATAAAAAATTCAGAGCAGGACATTTTAATGGAAGATACTGCCAACAATGCTAACATTGTCTTAACAAGTCCTTCCAGTAGGAAGAAAGAGGAGAGACATAAAACCCCCTGGGTGTCCTGTTTATTTGGAAATCCTGAAATTGAGTCCAAGTGCTAACTGTACCCTTAGCATGAATGAGGAAAAGTTTCTTTAGAGGTAACAAGAATTTATACATCATCTTATCCCTACCATTTTTGTGTTTGAGGATATGTTGTCTCCTTGTTGACAGTATACAAACCAACCATATTTTGTAATCTTTGCAATGAAAACATTACAGATTTTTGCACCCAAATATGAGTGATCACAAGGTTTGGATGTTTTTTTGTTGTTGCTGCTGTTTGTTTTAAACCTTCCTATCTGTTTAAGTAGTTCCAGATTGTGCTTTGGGTCTTGTCTCACAGCTTTAAAACTTTTCTAGTGTCCTTTGCTCTCTGTTTTTTGGTGGCTCTCAGGCACTCTATTTCAACTGCACAAATGTTGGCTGAAAGGAAGAAAAAAGTGGTTCTTCTTAATCTCCAATAGCAAGAAATCCTTGCACAGTAACAGACTGCCAAATTTAACTGAAGGAAACAACATTTTGAGTCTATACACACTGTCATCCTTAGCACTAACAATTTAAAAAGGGGACAGGGGGTTGCTAGGGGGGCTTAATGAGCAACTTGTTTCCATGGTAGACAGTTTGGAAATCTGTATCTTGCTGCAACCCTTGTTAAAAAGAACCTATTAATAAAAGCTGCCCTGAGATCAGGGAAGGTACCAAAAGGTGATATCCCACAAAGCAATCCTAGAAGCAAAGATATTTTTCCTAGTCACTTCATCTTCTTGCCCTTTTCATAGCACAGATCTCTTGTCAGTCTCATAGATACTCAATTATTTCAAAGTTAACAACATGCAGAAAATTCTACAAATGGGTGCTACATATCTTCTAAGAAGAAAACTGAGAAGTTAAATAACCTATGATAAATCTTTCTCCATCTGTATAGCTTTCTCACAAAATAATGTTTAAACTGAATGTCATTAGACATCCCTTTGTTCAACAGATACTGGGAAATCAAATATAATCTTCAGTTTATAATCATGCCTATATATGTACCTCCTCCTTCCTTTTTTATTTTCTTGTCTTGATATTCCTTAGAAGAGCTGATGAATCCTTGCATTTCCTATATCATCTGCTGCTTTTCAAAATCAATTCCACTACATTATCCCCAAATTAAACTGTCACAAAGAAATTTCCTATAAATGATTGGTTTCCACTAGTTTAGCACAAAATTAAAAGTTCAAGTTAGAACAAGAATGCAGCAATGGATAGAGTTCTGGACTATGTACCTTTTTCTTTGTGTGAGTTATTCCACATATATTGAGTGCTGTGGTTGATGGAGAGCTAAAATCCTCTGTCAGGTTACCTTGTTTCATTCTTAGCATGAATCTTTGCTTTCTTCTTTATTTATATAGGGAACTCTTGGCATCAAAAGTGCTGCCGTTCCAGCAGCTCCTATGAAATTAATACACATAGTGGGTGTGGGAAAAGAAGCTTGGCCTAGATGAGTATTAATCATCAATTGTAGTCTTATAATGAGCAAGGGAGCTGTTATGCTTCTGCAGGATTCTGTGCCAAGCCTTTTGCTGCCTAGTAATACAGATGTACAGTTTTGCCTTCACAATTTAGTCTGTTGGCTGACATTTCACCCTTCTGAAGATAATCAGGTGATCTTGATCCTTCTTCCCCTTCCTTCCTTCCTTCCTTCCTTCCTTCCTTCCTGCCTTCCTTCCTTCCTTCCTTCCTTCCTTCCTTCCTTCCTTCCTTCCTATCATTTGTTCTAGAGTATGTAAATAATTCCTGTTATTCCTGCAGATAAGTACTTTTCAGTCTTGATTCATGATCTTCACAGTATCCATGTGAGTTATAAGACAAAAGGTGGCAGAATTTGTCTGAGAAGACAACATAGTGATGGTGTCATGTGAAGTGGTAGGACTACCCACGTTAAAAATCTTGCCATGCCAATGGACCTCTTGATGGTCCCTCTTCTATTCTGTGCCCCTTTTCTCTTGAATACTGCTGTGGCCAGGTCACCTGAGGTGACAGGGTCATGTCACTAATCCACAGATACAGAGAAACAACCATTCTGTCTTGCTTCAAGAGCCTGTCTACTGGGGGTCAGCAGGTCTGTTAGCTGGATGTCACATGTAGGAGGAAGAAGCCAGAGAGACACAGTCTGCAATATCTGGGTCTTGCAAACAAGTGCGGGGAACTAAGATCAATACAGGGGCTTCCCAATGCCAGTAGATACCTGCTTGCTAAAGTCACAGGAGTCATAGACATAATCCATGACAAAGCAGAGATTTGAAAGCTCAGAGTTATTGTCAACTGCAAGAGGAGAAATATTGAAAATGCTCATGGAACTTGCTATTCACTTTTTTCCAGATTGGGTCCTTGCATGTCCCACAGTGTCAAGAAATGTTGTAAATTCTCCATGGTGTATCTGTTTGGTTTGGGCCCAAGAGGGCAGCTCTGCAGAGCTCTGCAAGGAACACTCTGAAGCCTTTTCAGTCCTTTCTCTGCAAGTTTCCTGCATGGGAAAAGATACGTGACAAAATTAGGAAATTTAGACTATTTATTATTTTTCTCTAGGCCCACCAGACAAATCACACCATTCTGCACACCTGGTATGTCTACTACAGACCCTTCAGTGGGACTGTCCTGCTCCATGGCTCAACTAGGATTAGGTTGAGCTCAGTACCATGTTGGCCCAGTGGTTTCTGACTTGTTGACAAGGTTAGCTATGACTTGAACATACGCATTTTCCCTGGGGCATTGAAATATCTAGTGCAGGTCTTGCTTTGCAACAATATTTAAATGAAAAACTTGTTTTCCAGAGACAGGCGACTTCATAGGCCAGACTGATACCCAAATGAAGATAAAAACCATCAGTGCCAAGCAGAATTAACAGTGGCTGGAAAAAGAAAAGCAGTCACAACTTTGAAGCATCTAAAATGAAATTACAAGACATTGTGTTTAAAAAATTATTGGAGCAACTGAGTGAATCAGAGAATTGACAATGCATCATCATCATTTCATTTTTGCTTAACGTATAGAG
Source organism: Nettapus auritus (assembly GCA_011076525.1). NCBI lineage: Eukaryota > Metazoa > Chordata > Aves > Anseriformes > Anatidae > Nettapus > Nettapus auritus. The sequence goes on along the minus strand of CM021765.1, from coordinate 61,081,261 downwards.
ATTTATTTTATTAGGCACAAAGGTCTCTCTGTTTGTAATGCTGGTTGCCTTCATTACCCTCCTCAGAAAATGGAAACTTTTTGAAAAATATAGCCTGATGATGTCTTGATTCAGGATTTACAGTGAGCAGGCTGATGGTCCTCTTTGCAGAACAAAGACACAGACAAAACACAAATACTCTGAATGGCTGAGACCCAAGGTATTTTGGACTTGGAGAAAGGAATAAGCTTTTAATTGGTGTTGAAAAATGAACTGGGCAGAGGAGAAGAATAAATAATACATATGCCTTCTGGCAACACAGCGAAGAAGCTGCTTGTTTGCTCACCTTCAAAGAGGGCCTGTACGTCATGTTCTCCCCTCACAAGTTCTTAAAGACTTTGTTGGGACTGAGAAATTTAAACCCATGTTTCTAAAACAAATCTATCTAAATATATTTTTTTATTAATGCCAACACAACGAAACCCCTAACCTGTCTGCACTTTCTATGCAGAAGCAATGTGTTACTGATATTGTTACTATTAATTACTGCTGCTGTTATTTCTAGTGATGGCAGAAGGCTGCAAAACACAGCCTGTGAGCACTGCTTGCCCCCAGTGATAGACAGTCCCTACAGTAAGCTGCCTATAACTTATCAGTTAGATAGAAAATGTTGTCCGCATTTTACAGATGAGATATTAAAGGTACAATTAGTACCAAAGTCATTTACAAACCTAGAGACTTTTTTTTCAAAAATCTTGACAGGGTCCTCTCACTGAAAGCTTGAGAGGCTCAGCTCTTAGGGTCATAATGCAATAGGCATACAGTGATATTTGTAAACAGGTCTACCCTATGGCTTCAGAGAGATTGTGTTTAAATTCAAAAATACTTTGTAAAGTATTTAAATCACTTTAAGAAATATTATTATTTCTAAAAAAAAAAAAAAAGTTTACTTATTCTTTATACACAAGAAAAAGTACAACGAAATCTACTTCTACAACATCTCCAGAGTCCCTATAGAATTCAAACTGTGCTCAGAAGAAAAGTTGTATGCTGATCATTCACCAATTTGAATGGTTGCAGAAGCAACTCTGAGGTAATCCAATTGGTCTGGTGAAGAGGGGAGTGATGGATAAAAGTATCATTACATTTTCAGTGGTCTATTTATCTCAGTTTTTCTGAAAGCCCATTTTTGGCTCCAGTTACAGAAATTCATCTGTTTCTTAATAAAGTCTGTAAATGAACCAGAATAATTCCATCTTCTTTATTAAAAAAGCAGCAAGATAAATCATTTATTCTAAGTGTCACTGGCATAAAATTTAGGAAAGATAATTTATTAGAGACAGTTGAATTTTTAGAACAAAGAGACTTTATCTTTAAACACGTGCAGTATTTTCCCAATTAAATTTTTAGCAAAAAGTTGTTTCCATTGTTATTATTTTTCATGCCTTATTAAAAACATTACTCCATTAAAATTTTAAGATTCTTAAATAGATTACTGAAAGTGATTAACAGGAATAAATATATATATATATATATATAAAATCATTTGATTTAATTTCTTAATAATGTTCACAAAGAATGTCTGCAGGAAAAGGTTATGAAAAAAAGCATAATGAAATTTAAAATGGCCCCAAACTGTTCAAGAGTGAAGACTTTCAATTCCTAATAGCTATTTATTTATTTATTTATTTACTGGGAGGTGGGGGGAGGAAGCAGGTTAATGATCAAATGGTTTCATTGAGTTTCTCTAGAAACATCATCTTATTTTTTGAGCTAAGGGTGATTCCATTCCATCTGGAATTGAATGGTCATTTTATAAGGAAAATTAGTTTTCAGTGTAACAGAATAGAAGGAGGAAAAAAAAGAAAGAAAGCCAATGTGCATACTAGGTAGCATCTGGTTATCAGAAACAGAGTAATGGATCAAAGGCATATCTGGGAAGGTGTTTCATCTCACTTGCTCTCTGCCATCTGAAGGGTTGCTGAGGTGACTAAATTCTGTCTGTGACCAACAGAGGCAGGAAAGAGTTGCAGGCTGACAGTTCACTCTGTCCTCACATGCTGTCTGTGATAGATGGAATGTGCTTTCTTCAGAAGATTCTTATGCTCCTAGCTTGGCTATAGATGGAGCCTGGATCCTGGAAACTTCCAGATGGCAAAAAGTGAGCCAAGATGAATCCTATTCTGTCTGCTTCTGTCTTGACATTCCTAGCAGAGACAGAAACCTCTTCCTATTTCTAACATGGAAAAGATATCATTAAAGTTGACTGACCGATGGAACAAAAATATTTTGCTCTGATAGCTGCACTAATAAAACCTGAATAAGCCTTTCTGGTTGTGGAAATAAGTTAATGTATAGGTTTTATATAGCTGGCAGTAATTTCCAGTGACATACAGAACAATGCTCAAATGCAGTTATTTGAAACACTGTGTTTCTTTGGCTGTCACATTAAATTTTTTACAATTAGATATACAGTCTAGTTTTCTCTGTAACTTTTCCAGCACATGCATTAAATGAATTCTAAGAACTTTACATCCTTGACGTGTTGATCACTGCTGAGGAAAACAGAAGAAGAAATAAAATGACTTGATGTAAAAGGGAAGACTATATGCACTCTTAAATTGCACTCTTTAAATTGTGAAAAAATTTTACATTTGGAAAGAGAAACTATTTTTCTCAGTACAATTCCAAATCATTTAGATTTTCTCTTCTGACAATATAATGCACACAACACACATCTGCCCATTCAGATGATCTTCTCTGAGCAGTTTTCCAAGACAACCTAATAAAATTGAACCTCAATTTAAAAATACCCCATAATTGTGAAAAGGATCTGACATTAGCAGAAAATAATAATAATAATAAAAATGTTATTTGCTTTAATTTGTGCACATTTTGTTCTCTTTATAGGTTTTGTGCAAACAGAGATGGACAGAAACAAGCTTATTTTTAAGTTCACAGCTCCTGGTGCCATACAGAAGTGACAAAACCTCAGTTTGAAAACAAAACCAGAATTGTAGCCTTTACCTTGAGTTCACATTCACTAACCCATATGTAAATCTCCCCATGTTGACAAGATGAGTCTGTAGAAAGCTGCTGTTCTCTTACATGGAAAATGACAGCAAGGTGTGGTGGTGGAGTTACTGCAGCGAGAGTCCTGTCTGATGGGGTGTGAAGTCAGCAGATTTTCACTCTGTGGGCCTTTAGCGTTGCTTTCCTCTATAAATGTGATGAAAGAGCAGCAGTTCTGCTTCTGTAAACCTCAGACACGTTTGTGTTTTGCAAAGAGAAATAAATTTTGAACTGTCTTTCAATAAGATGAGCAAGAAGACTCAGGCAAGGCCATCAGTCTATAATCTGTAGTAAGTCCATGCTCCTAGAATGATAGTTATATTTACAAGGATAATCTAATATGGGATTTAAGGAAGAAAAAGGGATGAAACTTCACATATACTTTCTTACTTCACTGCAAATTAGAAAATCTGTGCTGATAGTGAGTGGTCCTAGTATTTGTAGCCTTAAATTTTAAGCAAAGCTAAACATGAGGATGTGTGTGCCAACTTTTAAAACACTGTCCACTGAGTCTCACCTGCTTAACCCTGCCCTGAGCTGAAAAATATGTCAAAGGGTCTGAGACCTGAGAGAATCTTGGTCATGAGAGAGTGTAATGGGGGCCATTCCTTCACTGTCTACTGAGAAGTGACTTCTAAGCAGGTTGGGTGGAGGACTGAAGTGGGCTTTTGATAGCAGCTGGAAACTCCTGAGAAATTCTGAAAATCAAATCTATGGCACTCCTTGTTGGAGAAACCCTGTTCAGTGGATGCTTCTGAGAAATTAAATGACATTTCTAAAAAAAAAAAAAAAAAAAAAAAAAAAAAAAAAAAAAAAAAAAGCCTTAGATCTTCTCCATTTCATTCTATAGTTCTGACAATGTCCAAGTTGCCTGTTAATCATGACTCTACTTGTCACATCTATGTTTCAGAGAATATCACATCTGTCTGAGAGAAGGGTTGGTTGCTTTTCTCTTTTTACCTGTACCTTCTGCCCTTTGCCTGTGAAGTTCATGGTAACCTACAAGTGTGCTTGTGTGTGTACATGTGTACATGTGGGCTTCTGCCAATGGATAACCTTACTGATAATCTGGTATCCCTCATTTAATGTCCTGATAGGATAACAGCTTCTGTTCCTTGCTTGTCACTGAGATTTCAAAATATTAGATGTTTTTATTTATTTGTTTTTTTTTTTTTAAAAAAAAAAAAAACTTCATTTTTTTTTTAACTTCAAACTTAAACTTTAAACTTTTAAACTTGATCTTTTAAAAGATCAGTATTAGCTTAGTGTACCTCCACTCCTCCCAGAACAGCATAAAATAAAAAACAAACTAACTAACTAACAAACAAAAACACTCTATATCAATTAACCAGCTGCAGAGAAAGAAGCAATAAACAATGACCATGACTTTTTCAAACTTCTCTCTTTTTTCATATTACTCTAAAAGCAATAAGGGTAAGCAGTTCAATGCAAATGGTATTACAGTAGGCTAGAAACAGCTGCTCACAGGGGCTGAACCAGATTTTCAGCTCATATAAATCAGGGTAAATCTACTGACTTCAGTAGAGGGATGCTGATAGCCTCTGAAGATTTGGGTTGCTGCATTTCAGGTCTGGTGCGTTTTCCTTACAATTTCCTTTTTAAATGGCTTGTAAATGACCTGTGTTGTAGAGAGAGAAGGGAGTGATAGTCAGCTGGTTCTGTTGAATACAATTTGTGCCAAGGCTATTACTTAGAATGGTCTGCATCAGTAAACTTAGGAGGAGTTAATCTTAAGCAGTTACTACTGATGTCAAACTTTTTTTTTTTTTTTTTTTTTTTAACTGCTTCCCAAGAAGCACACTTCCCCTGTAAACACTTGACAAAGTTTCAAGGTACCATTTTAATTAAACAAAAACAATTTTAGGGGTTATAATAAATATATAATGTAGGAGAAGAAGGCTGACTATACACTTTCCTTATCATTCACAAACCTGAAAAGCTAGCCAAGTTGCATGTTACTAAAAAAGTATGGAAGTGGGGTCTAGTTTTACAGAAAACATCTGCTTAAAATGAGTAACCATCCCTACTCTCTCATACATGATTCCTTGGATTTGAAACATTTTTAACATCAATATAAAAAAGCAAGAAACATTTCCAACAGCAGTAATTGATACCTGTTTATTTCTGTATACTTACCATCTGTTATAGTCCCTGTGACATGCTTAAAAAAACACCTCAATGAAAAACTGCTGTTTGTAGTCACATTAACATAAATATTTGCAAATGATACTGAGGACCCTAAATGTCTATGTCATTTCTGAATGTAGTATTTCAGCATCTCTTTTTTTTTATTTATTTTTTTTTTTGGGGGGGGGGGAGGGTGTTTGTCAGGGTTGGATTGTTTGTTTGCTTTTTATAACTTAAGAACCTCACTCATTAGATGTTATTCTGTTCTGCATGATTAATATTTTTGTAAGTCTTGGGTATGAGAACTTAAGTCACATTGCAGATCTGTACAGCTGTGACTTCTAAATCTCTGCTTAGCTTCTCACAAGATAATTCAGATAGGAAAAGACTGGGGGTGGTCTAATGTATTGGTTAGAACAGCTTGTTCAGGGCTTGATCAAGCTGGGTTTCAAAATTCCAATGATAGATATGCTGCAAATCCTGTGTTCAGCCTCTTTTTTTTTTTCCCAATGATTAATTATGCTCATAAGGAAAATCTTTATATCTAGGGTTGGTCTCTCCTGGTTTAACTTAGGAGGCCTGTTTTTCACTCCTCTCCCATGTACCTAGTGTAGGACCTGGTTCCATCTTCCTGGTAAACTTGTCATAGCTGGAAGACTAATTCTAAGGCTTCCTTAATACTTCCACAATGATTCTATTTTCCAGGATAGTGTTCATTTTCTTGCATGGCCCATCCTTGAATCAAGCTGTCTTTTTTTGTTTGTTTGTTTTTGTAGTTTCCCTTTATTTTTTTATTCATCTAGATGGGGATGGGGAGGGAAGAGGCATGAATGGGGAGTGAGGGGTGTAGAATGAATGGTTTAAAATAGAACAGAAACTGAAATGTTCAGACAACAAAACCTCACACTGTAATTTAAGTAAATTACTGTATATGTCTCTGTGTGTATGTGTGTGTTGTGGTTTAACCCTGGCAGGAAGCTGAGTACCACACAGCTGTTCACTCACTTTCCCCAGGCAGAAAGGGGAAGAGAATTGGTAAGTTAAAGGCACAAGATCTCACGTTTTGTTTTGACTGTAAAGTATTTAGAGACTGAGTTTTCTCATTCGGCTCTATGGAATCTAAGACTATTGTCAAGAATCTGAGTTATTTAAGTGTTAACATCACAAAGATGATTGTTAGAAATAATAACGTTTTAGGCAGGATTTAGCTGAAAAAAATAAAAGACAAAAAGGCAGATTAGTTCATTCTCTGCAGATATCTCTGTTCTGTGCCACTGCATATGGCAAGAAAAATGAGTTCTGATTTAGGCTGAAAAAGAATATTCAATCCAATTGTATCTGAAGAGAGGATTTGAGGTAGGTGGAATAACTGCATTTGTCACACAACTGTGTTTTGAAGTCTTTATAGCAGTGTGGAGAGAAGCCCAGAGTATGTTTATATACCTGTCCTTTCATTATCAAGTCAATATTTGATATGATGCAAGAGAAAAAAAGATTCCTCAAAGTCATCATCAAATATAGGACATGAAAGCAGTTAATCAGTAGGCAGGTCCTTTATGGACTTCTTCATATAAATTTGAACAATGCAGAGGTATTTTATGTACATTTGAAAACCAAAAAATGAGTGTACATTCAGACTCTTCTGAAAGTGTTGACCTGTCAAGGTCTGGTGACCCAAAGAAGGAAGAGATTGAAAATATTTGAAATAACCCAAATGCTGTTTGTGTGGTATTTCCTGATAAATAGCTACATGTCTTTCATGGGAGAGCTGATAGAGACAGGAAGCTTCATCTGTTGGATGAAAATTAATTCTTTCAAAAATTAAACCAGGGTTTGTGAGATGATGCTTCTAAGAAATTTTAACTTTGGAAACATCTGCAAATAGTATTTTTTTTAGATACTTTTAGATATTTTTTAGAAAGTGGTTACCACTGTCCTGAACCTACAAATGACTTTGCTGTGGTCTGAGGCCAGTCTTTGAATGCAATGAAGCACCTGACATGCTAACAGCCAGCAAGCCCTCTTATGTATGCAGCCTCCATGATGAGAGCTCAAAGAAAAGAAAAAATACATCTGTGACCACTACTTGGAAATCCATTCTCAGCTAACCAGCAGATAGGTAGTCAAACATTGAGCATGACATAAATAAAATTTATGCTCAATACTTATGCATTATCACTCAGTCCAGTGTTCTAGTACTAAATACATGCAAGGAATGTTTATGGAGTGTGGAAGTATGGTAAAAGGGCAAATTCCCTGCAGAAATTATTGCTGATAATACTTCAGTCCCCTCTGATCATTACAGCATGTAACACTAGTAGCACAATGGAAAAACTTTCAAATAAGAAGGAAACATCATGCTGTGCTGATGTTGTGATGCATCAGCGTCATCTGGAAGAAATTTTACAGATTCATTAGGCAGCAAATTAGCACTGTTAAAAAAAATATTATGCAAATATGAAACAATCAGCTTCAGCTAGTGAACTTGAATGTTCAGTTTATCTAATTGAGGAGATCTTTAGAGCAGGCATGTATATCCCATCCTTCTGCAGAGTTGCAGAGGAAAAACCTCACCTATGTTTCAGATGTGCAGTCCTTCTTTACAACTCAAGGTCTTAAAAACCTGCGACCGACTAACTGTCTTCACTGAGGTCTGTGATATCAGTGAGAACAAAGTTTCCTCAATGATGCTTATACAATTGTTCTAGCTTTCTTCAGGGAACAGGCATGAGAAGGAAAGACTGGCTTCATTTTAAAGGAAATCTAAGTTTGCAGACCTTTGTAGGAGAAAATCCAATTCAGCAAAACACTTCCCCTTTTCTACAATAACGGGAACAATCAACCTGATTTTCATTGCAGGGCGACGTGCTTCACAAATCAAAGATTTTCCACAATGTGCTGCAGAAAAATATGATTTGCTTGATATTGTGCAATGGGTTTTGTCAAACAGCTCCTTCTCAGAAAGCTAACGGAGAGAATAAACTGTCAAGGGAAAAGAGGGAAATCCTCCCAATGATTTGATAATTGCTTTCTAGCTAAGAAAGAAAGGGAGGACTGAAATACTTTCTGAAGTTTCACAGAATGTGGGTATCATCTGTGGAACCTCAGAGGGACCTGTTTTGAAGCCCATGCTGTATCTTGTTCTTGTGGTTATCCAGCAAAACAAATATAGAATAAGGTGGCAAAAATCTGATGACGCTGAGTTAAGTGGGGTGGTAAAATGACTATGCAGACTAGCAGAACCACCTTACAATACTGAAAGATTGGGCACTTAAATGGCAGAGGAAATATTGTGCTGAGTATTTCAAACAGAGAAAGCCTGCCCTAAGTGCATACTGGTGGACTTCAAACAATCTATCAAAAAGCATCTCAGAGTTGTAGAAGATAGTTTTATGAAGATGTCAGTACATCATTCGGTAATAAGTTAAACATACTAGAGAAGGGAAAAAACAAACAAACAAAAAAAAAAAAAAACTGTGTCATAATATAGATCCATACTGTGCCCAAATCATGAAAAAACAACTGCAATTCTGGTTACAAGGTCTTGAGGAAAAAATGATGCAGAAGAATTGGTAAAGGTGCAGAGAAAGGTGATAAGAGTCATCAAAATTATGCTGGCTTCCTTTTCATTGAGATTAAATAAACAAGAACTCATCTGCAGAAAAAAAAGAAAATATAATTAAACAGGGTAGGGTATGTGTCTGAAGTTATCAGTGACAAGATGATAAATGAGGAACCATTATTCACTGTTTTAGATAACAAAAATAAGAGGCCATCAATTGAAATAATCACAAGGAAAATTCAACCTAGACTATATAGTTTCCCACCCTATTTTCACAGCAGTTTATTAAACCCAGAGGTAGTGCCTCTGGTTTAGGAGCTTTCTGATAACATGTATGATTGTTTCTGGGCCAATAAATAAGAAAGAAATGTATGCCTGGCTTGTTCTTAAGATTTTCCTTTAGTAAAAGGTGCAGGTGAAGCTGCAGACATTTTGAGGGGCTAAACAGACCTTCAGTTTGACTCTCTACAGCTGTCTATTGTTCTTACAGAGTAGGTACCCCAAAAATATGAAATTAGGCACATTTTTCTGACTTCCCAAATCAGAAGTGTTGTCCTTACAGCTTGGGCTCAAACTGAACTTTTCCATCCTAAAATTTATGGCTCATGTGGTAGAGATTTCCTGGTGTTTTTCTTCAAGTACCTATGAATTTCCAGATAACTCTTATAAGAGCTAAAATTCACATATGTACTAAACACTTATTCCTGGATTCCTTTCTAAAAAGTACTTAGTCTGGAGTTAAGATAGACCTCATGTGCTGAAAGGAAGGCAGTAACAGATGCACTGAGATTCTGTTTGAATAGTCTATGCTTTTACCTATTTTAATGAAAAATTTCTTTAACACCTGTATGCAACCCCCGTACTGCTCCTGAATGTACCCTAGTCCACCTTTCTGGGGCAAGCTTCACCATGTACCACTGCAGAGAGAGAAATCTCTTCCACAAATTATGCTTATCTTGTTGGGGCTCCATATTACGTGCAACAGAGAAACATTTTTCACCCCACTGTCTGATTTCCTTTTGAATTAGGAGTTATCTTACTTCCATGAACCCTGAAACTGGAGTCATCTCTGAGCCATATAATTTAGTATCAAAAGCACAATAGGTGATCATGAGTAACTTGACAGTAACCCACATGCAGGTGCATGGCAAGAAAAAAAATAAACATAATTAATGAACCAAGCTTTTATTTCTGGTGTCTGTCATTACTTATAAATTACTTAATAATTGATTTGTGCTGGAAAACAGCTTGACAGTAAATGTTACTTTGTTTTAAAACCTGCTGTTTACATAGACATTAAAACTGCTGCTAGATAAGAACTACTAAAAAATTCAGCAAAAGCAGTATAATGCTGTTATAAAACAGAAGATCATCTGACTACAAGATAACTTTACACTTAGGCTTAGGGCTTACATGGCTTACGGCCATGGTTCAGCTTTGTGAAAAGATGAAGTTACAATGAATTCTTGATTTAAAAATCTATTTATTTTGTGTATTCTAAATGACATTTATTTTATTGACAAAAGCAATCGCTTCTTTTAACACAGGAGACATAGCCTAGAGATGATGAAACAAAGGCTGGATTTTTCATCTGACAAACTTGTCTTCAAGAGAATTGTTAATTAATTTCAAGTGATGAAGAGAGTCTGCTTTGAGCCACAAATGGACAGTTCAGGATTACATGAGTTTTATGTCACACAGAATCTTTATTACTGGAGATGATGAAAAAGGTAGGCAAAACTCAGATGGACTTTTAAAACCCAGGTTGTTTGCAGAGTTGACAATCAGGAAAATCATTTCCCTACCCCCAGCTAGATAAGTTGCGAAGGGAGTTAGCAAGAGATAACAAACACAGAACTCAGTTTGACATTTATTATTATTATTTTTTTTAAGAGCAAAGCAACATTTGAAGACCAAACAAAACTAAAAATAAATAAATAAATAAATACAAGAAAAATCTCCCAGGCTACATCCAATTATCCAAATCATCCTGGTATCAAAATCTAATATCTGAGCTGACATTACTTTTTATCACTACATGGTCAATCCCCAGAGACTGCTTTACTGATCAGCTTAATGTGGGAACCTGTAGAAATTTCCTAACATCTGAAAATTCAAGTTGTCCTAAAAGTACAGTAGCTGAAGCAAAGGGAAGTAAGACAAATCCTTAATTTTCCATAAATTAATGTATGAAAGTAAATTTAGAATTCAGCAGATCTTTTTTGTTATACTTTTCCATTTCACTCTCCTATCTGAAGTGAAGACAACAAAATACTTCAGTCTCTCTCCCATTCATGCTTTGGTATTGAAATACAGACTCCCACTTCATGTTGACTGATACCCTAATAGCCACCTTTCCCATTGTATATTGCTAGGAGAATATTTTCCCCTTAACATATGTTCTTGTTATGCTGTAATTTATTGGTAAACAACTATTTGGTTGTTTCTAAAAGTTATTTTTATTACCCTTCAGAAAGGTCATGTATAATTGTTCTTGTCAATCTTCTTAATGAATACAGGTGGCCAGAAACTTATTCTACATCTAAAAAGTACCACTGACATTTTAATGTGTTCAAGCTTAGAAGGAAGGAAGAGTGCATTTCTCAAGGCACAGAACTGATCTGAGACAGCTACTGTGTTGTCAGCACATAGGCTACTCTTTCTACTGCTGAACAATTTTCTCTGATGTGCTGTATTTCATGACACCAACAGTCAAAAGCTTTCTACTGTTATGGCATGTCTTGACTCATCAGGGTTATTTCAATGACATATTTTCCTCTGTAATTTAACTCTTTTAGATGAACAGAATTTCACTTTTATGCAGATGGTTTTTTCACTATTAAGTTCCATTTAATCCCTTTGTGCAATAGTTTATAAGCATCTGAACTCAAATCTGTTTAGACTCTTAAATTCCATTAAAATGCAGCGCTTCTGACTTGCAATTTCTAGGAAAATATGGATGTTTATAGTAAGAACTTTTGAATTCCTCAGCTTGTTTTAGAATATTTGCTCTTAACAAAATGACCATTCTAGAAGTGTATTACTTGAAAGCCTGGACTGAAAAGCCAATTATAACATCTTGGTATATAGATTGTCTGAAAAGGAAAATGTCCGTTTCTGATGTTTTTTTGTGTTGGATTTATTTTTGAACATTTTTTAATTGTTATTATTCACTTAAAATATGAGATGTTTACAAGATGTGGCTTAATAGTCCATCTTAGGTTATATGAAACAAAATGGGGAAATGTCCATGAAACATCTTCAAAAGAATGGAAGAACCATCAGTATACGGTTTTAGAAAGGGACACTGTCATTCTCCCTGTAACAACTTAAGCAGGTAAGACACTCCAAGTGCATTCCTTATGGCAACTGCAAGCTAATGGCATTTCTCTAACCAAATTATTTTAAATGATGTTATGCAGATAACTTTGCATTCCATCTTTTCCCGCAGACAGGAGACCAAATATAAGACCAATGTGCAGTACACACATGGTTCTATTCTGAATTTATGAACCTTTTATTGAGCCACGAAACCAGGCAATGTAACATTCATTCAGCATATGTAGCTGATAATTAGCATTCTTAAATCTTAAACATGTTTAGTTGGACCTTGTATTTATGTCCATTTCTGTACTTGTACTCTCATATCACTGGGGCTTCTGCAAGAAGTCTAAGCACCTAGAGAATAAGGCATGCTGTGCATGGCTTCACTTTAGACTTCTGATAACAGTAGCCAATTTAAGGAGAGTTGTAACTTCTTCAGTTATGCATATACTTATATATATGAGCACCCTTACTGGTGAATTTAGCATACATTGCTGAAGGCTTTTACAAGCTTCTATTCTCATCTTGTTTGTAGGGCCAAGAGTAACAGGAAAGAGAAGGTGGTAAAGCAAAGACACCTTCTGTACTCTGCATGACTGTATAGGAATGATCTTTCTGCATTAGTTGTTCACTAAGGAAAGCTGGAAAGAAAACATAGTCCTTTGGAACAAGCTCTTCCCAAATCTCAAAACTTGGCAGAGAAGTTTGTGACTGCTATTATTATTTGTTGTTCTTGTTGTATACCAGCAAAATGTTCTCCATGGGCCATATGCATGATGGACTCACTACGCAACAGAGGTTGACATTACATTTCAAGTCCAGTCTGATTTCTTTTTCCTCCAAATAAGACTCACTCAGTCACCTAAATTGGGGAACACAGGTTTAAGCTGGAACTAAGGCAGGTGCTTTTTCATTACAATTTTTGAAATTTACTGAATACAAGGTTCCTAAATGTTTTTGTCTGCTAATTTATAGTTTTCATTGCTAGAAAGACCTCAGAAATACAAATTAAGAAAAACAAATAAATAAATAAATAAATACAAACACTACTGCTCTAATTCAAAAAAGAAACCAAGCAAGAACTGTACTTTCTTTCATTGTTGCAACATCTCTTCCTGCATTAGCCTATTCTGATCCTTTTCCCACCATGTTAAACTTGCTCCATACGACCTTTCAAGTTCTTAGTCTGTGGAGTTTGTCAAGAGTAAAATCATAGAAACAGGACCAGTAATTACAATGAGGAGGTTTATTGCTGAAGAGAGGGGAAATGTAGACTGCTGAATTTGTCCAAGCAGTTCTCTTCCCCTTCAAACAAGTTGCATGTAGGATGTTTGCCATTAGATATTCCAAGTGTTTTGTTTTGACATTTATGATGTAAAATATGCCTTACATTGTGGAACTGGTTTTGTTTAAAAATTAATTTATTTTATGAAAATAGCTGAAAATCCCCAACCTCTAAACAGAACACTATTCCATCTGAAAGGAATACTTTCTGACTTTTCAGTTAACAAAAGTAATCTGAAAACTTTAAGTACTACAGATAGTAAATATCAGAATAAAATCCTCCCCTCCTACTTCTTTCCTAACTTTTTGTTTCTTTTCTTTCATTTTTATTGTTGTATTGAAATTTAAGTGTAGGACTGCATTGACATTGACTGTGTTAATCAGTGGCACTTTGGTTACTTCATGGGAAAATTCAGAATTGGGGCCAGTGTGCTGTGGTTTTGTTTGTTGGTTGGATATTCTTTTTTTGTTTGTTCTGAGTCTCATTTTAAAATTAAAAGGTAATGCTAAAATGAAAGCTAATGGTCTAAAGGGTCAAATTTTTTAAAAAAGGAAGTTCACTCCAAGATAATTTGGTAATAGATATGCAAAGTAAGTGACATTTTGTTCTGTTTTATGTAATCAACTTCAAGTCCTTGTAGTATCAGACAAAATCTTGAGGTGTATTCTCTGTGCATAATTCACTTTATTCTAGTCTGTGGTGTTTAGCTTAGATATTTAGCCACATTCTTGCAACCTGATCTTGTGATGATGTTTATGATTATAACAACACAGAAATACTATTTTAAAATCACAGCACAGATGACTGGCATACAAAGAGTCAACTTGAGGAAAGCCATGGAGAAATCTTGGAGTTTTCATATAGTGTTTTACCTTTGATCACAGAGATCAGAACATTCTACTGGAACAGAGAACTGGGAATAGTTTAAAATATTTATTTTAAATGGAACGGGGTGGGAGTGGGGAACTTTCTATAACATGTACCTGAAAGCACATCTGGGGGAAACACACCATAAATACTAGTTGATGACAAATCCTTTCATTAACATGCTATATCTGCTTAGGTACACAGGAGCAGAAAATTAGGTAGCTCTTGCATATTTAAGAGGTTGGAATATTAATCAGGGAAGAGATTATTATTATCAGACCAGAAAGGATGAAGACAGAATAGTTAAACAGAGATTAGCCAGAATACATTCCCCAGTATAAATCCGGCTGTAAATATCAGTTTTGCAGCTAACCAATATTTATGGTACTAGATCCCCTTCATGGTCCGTTTGGCAAATGGCACTGAAAAGTATATCTTTTAGATGTTAAGGCAAGATTTGTTTGTTCAAAGACTGACTGGCCCTGGAGTTTCATCAGAAACTTCTGCTTCAATACATTTCTATAAACCACCTCAAGGGCCAGGGGTCTGGGGTGTCTCTAGCTTGTCTTTCCAGGAAATATTGAGCGTAATTAAAATCTTTAGTCAAGGCACTCCTTAGAGGTCATTCTGGACCTAAAAGTTTGTCTGAAACTGTGGGTTAGGAACGACAGTAAGACATGAAGCTTTAGCATTCTTCCCTTATTCCAAAAGATAAGAGATGTAACAAACTTCCTATGACGTAAGCCCAGGTGGAGTTGCACTACTTTCTGCAGAAAGGGACAAGTACCTTCTTGGCTATTGAGCACGCATGAAAGCAAAACATTGAGAAAGTAGCTTTCTTCTTTCTCTTTGCTCAGTAGAGAGTGAAAACCCCACATGATGGATGGCACTTTTTTTTCTGAGCCTAGTATTGGATAGATGCAGAACTCAAAAATAAAGATAATGTCAAGAGCAGAGCCATTTCAGACAGCTTCAGTACCACAAACTGCTGGCTGGTGACTGCCTCAGGACCTCACCTACTTTTGGGAACAGCAGGAATACAGTGTATGTTGGTCATGAGCTGCCCTTTACTTTCTCAGGATGGTTATCCCTATTACATAGCAGTGCAGGAGACGTGGTTTGCACACTACTCCTTTAGGCCACCAGCTAATGACTTCTGTATGTTGGAGATCATCCAGTCACTGTAGAGGATCAGTGTAAAGGGAATGAGATGGACTGTAAACAGTCTCACCACCCACTCCTGGGAATAATTATTACATGGGGAAATGGGGCAATGCATTTAACCATAAAAGTTAATTGCTCTGGCTGTCTGAAGGCAGAACAATGTATAATTTAAACTGCTTATTTTCCTCCGTTTTCAACAAGATTCTCATCCACTGGTTTTGAGAAGCACAGCCCTCTTCAAATTTGTGAGGATTTTTTTTCTTCCTACTGGAAAGTCATTAATGTTTCTGCTAAGCATTTAGGAAGCAACCAGCTGTTAAAAGCCTTTAATTGGTAAGTTCAATTCTTTAGCTCCTAGTGGCTGGTGAAAAATAATCTTAGAAATACCAACAATAACTGCAGATGTTATTGAAGTCAAGGTGAAAAAGATAATTACTAAAACAAACAAGTCTGGTACCAGGCAGGCCATCTTCTGTGAAATGGCAATTAGATATCCAGAATTTTCCATGCTGCAATCCAATGATTTCCTGCTAACTTTTTAACACTTTGACATTAAGATTCAAGCTACTGGGAACCACATCACCAGTAACCCTGAGAATTGACCTGCAATTTTGTGATTGATCTCCCTCGTTACCCTAGAACTTGAAATACACCTGTTTCCATCAGCACACTCCAAACTGCTTGGCATAATAATTGAGGTTTCTGTGTTTCAGTATACTGAAAACTGATACCCAACAAGCAGTGGTTGAATTCAGGTTTGTCTTCAGTTTGTCAAATAATTTAAGTCATTTCATGAATTCAGACATTCTTTGGCAAGCAATCAGTTCCCCACCTGGATCTGGATTCTTTGTCTTTATATTGCTACAACATGTAAATTCTGCGGTGACTTCATCTGAACTTTTAAGTAGAAGTTTGTACTCCTGTCTTTTGTGAAAACATACAATGGTACAATGACCTTACATACAAGGTACAATAACCTTACAGCTGTCTGGCTTGAAAATAAGCTCAATACATTTTACATTGTCCTTGAGTTTTCACTGTGCTGTGGCTGCTTTAATTTGTTACTATCTAACAACATTGCCATGACTGCTTCCAGAAGGTGATTGAGAGAAAGAAATTGAGTCTTGGGGGCATAAAAGAAGGAATAGGAAACATTTTGTAGTTATGAGGAAAATTAATTAGTGAGGTGGCTCTGGAAGATGGATGGTAATTACCCCAGGAATGGGTCTCCTATAATCTCTTTGTCAGCTGTTTCTCATAACAAGGATTTTTTACCCAATGCCATCAGCCGTTTTCAGCTCCCCCATACTGCTTACCAAATACAGACTGACTGTAACTACCAATGGAGGTGGTGTGCAGTATGAACTGTAACACTGCCATGTCTTACCTGGCCAGTCCAATTTAAAGCTCAGGAAATCGCATGTGAAGACCAAATCCCAAGGACATCAGCTTGGCTTGGGAAAGACATGACATCCACAGAGGAAGACTGATTTGTCAGTGTCTGACCCTCATATGGTTCAATCTGATTACCCAGCTGGGTACAAATGAGGTCACTAGATCATACGGAAGTTAAGCACCTATTTACAGCATTTGCTGGGTTCTAAAGAGACAAAAACAATACACAAATAATTTCACTTCACTCTTAATTGAGAGGTGAAGATTTTCCCTCAAGTAATGAGCAGTTTAGCTCTTTGACTAGAGGTATATTCAAGCAAGCCTCACCTCTGCCAGGACAGAGTTTCCTCACTCCATCCTTTCATTTGAACCCAGCTCTGTTTGGACACTTGTTTTATCAGATCTACCAAGGAATGTGGATGGTGTCTCACTGGGGGTTATCTGTGGAGAGTGTTTGTTGCCTTGTAGATTTAAAGCATGGCTCAATAACTTCTTTTCCTTGTAATATGCAGGACCTCTGTTTGTAATAGCTCTTATGTCATGTGATGCTCTTTACCATCATGAAGCTGCTGTGGGAATGCTTTTCCATTTTTATAAGAAGCCATGATAAATCACGTGTCATTTCCTCCATGCCTCTTTGTCTTCTTCTGCTTAGATACCAGCTACATTATAATCATGCATCTACATTTCTGAACATCCTTCATCATTCTGATGTCTTTTCTGTTTGTGGGTTGTTTTGTTGTTGTTATTTTGTTTTTTCTCCCCTCAGCTACCCTCCTCCTGTCCCTCAGCTGGAGCAAGTAGCAACATGAGCTTTCTTGCTTATTTCACAACAACCTTCCATGTACCTATTAATAAAAGTACATTAGTTAGGCAGTGTATTTGACAGGCCCAATGGTGGTTTGTAATGCCAAGTTGTGTGCTTCCCATGGACCTCCCACAAATAATAATAATAATAATAATAATACATAAATAACTGGGTGGCTGGGGTCTTCTTCTCTGTCTTTGACATATCTAATTGCTTCTGTCACTTATCTTATCTGCAAGCTAGTGATCCAGCCTAAATAAAGGTGTCATTATAAAGGTTTTTAAATTAACTAAGAATGACATAAGACAGTTAAAAATGTTGGTTTTCACAAGCATTGCATTTGTTAAAGGTTTCTACCTCAGCATTGTTGATTTTTTAAAACAAAATATAATATCAGTGCAGCAAACCCAAAACAGAGTGAAAAATTGAACTTCTATCTTTCTCCATCATCAGAAATAGGAGTCCTGTAGTCAGAACTGAGCTGACAGGTTTATCAAGTGTGTGAATCAAAACTGAATCCAACTCAGCCTTCTATTACTGTGTTGGCTCCATAATGTTAAAAGTACTAAAATAGTCATTACATTTATCACTTACAAAGTAATAATAGCAATAAAAAGACAAACAAAAACCATCAAATGCATTTCAAAGAAATTTAGTGAAACATTGAATTCAGATTCAGTAAAACACAAATTCAGATGATACACTTGGTATGATGGCACTATCTTCTACAGTCCCCGTGCTTTCTATACTTACATTTGAAGTAACAGTTTGTAAGTCCTTTTAATTGTTTCTATTAAATATAAAATGTAATATGATGACAAATGCCTTCCTTAGAGAGTGAAGCTGCATTTGGAAGAAAGCAAGAAGCTCTCTGAAATAACTGAACAATAACTACTTAGAATCAGAGACTGGAACAAGAATTTAACATGATGAGAATCTGGAGAAAACACTCAAATGGATTATATTAATCTTCAGGAAGCAGGAAGCCACACAGGAGCTATAAAGTTGAATGTGAAAAGAGAAAATTCTGTTAACAGCTCTGAAAAAGTCTGCATATGCTGGTAAAGGGCTATGGCATAGAGGTATGAGATTTTGCAATCAGTAAGAGAAAGAAAAGAGCTGTACACAGTGTGTTTTCCCATCTACGGTTTTGATGTGTTTAGGACTTACTTTAGAATGAAAACCTTATGGAATAATTCTCTTTTCCTCTCCTCTCAGGTTTATCTGTAAAACATGACTGTGTGAATGTGAATGGCTGTTTACTTGTCACTGAGGAAATAGTAGCAGACCATACAAATTCACTTTTTTGCATTACAAAGCACAGTATTTAAAGGATTAGAATATCATTTCCAGATTATTTTTGCAAAGTGAAATTTATAGTCCAAGAAAGATATGCTAGATAGTGCTAATTTTCGCTAAATTCTGTCCCTAAATAATTGCCATACTGCAAATAAAAAACTTGGATGCCATCCAAATGTGAAAGATCGATAATAGTAATTGTGCTTTCTAAGCAGAAACCCTGCTACTGATTTAAATAGGACAAAGATGTTACACATCATCAGAAGTAAGAGTTTAAGAAGGAACTTATTTATATTTGCATTATTCTGTATAGTGATATTTTTTCAAATAGAAATACTTCATGCATCACTATGTCTCCTTATTAAGGAAAGGGTACTATTTTGGAGTCAAGCTACCATAGAAATTGAGTTTTCAAGCTACGTGAATTTTCAGCTATTTACTGTTTAATGCTTTCACCCTTACTTTGGCAAATACTTTTGTTTTGTTACATTACCCATAATATCATATTGTTAATAGAAACATCTAGAGAATATAAGATCCTACATGCCCTTATTATTCTTTATTTACACCAATCATTATTTCTGAGTAAATGCTTTCCAGGCTAATGTGTCTCCTGTTACTCTTCTGAGTTAGGATCCAGAGTTTCAGAAACAATAAAAGAAAGTACAGATGAACATTCACCTGCTTATTGCATTCTTAAATTACAGCAGTGACTGTGCTGTTTCCAGACAGAAAGTCACCCACCTTGTAATATAGTAAATGCTGGTTTATGACCCCTTGTGGTACCGAATGAAAGATAATAGTGGTACATAATACTCTCCACTGTAAATTAGCCATTCTAGTTGAAATGTGTTCATTAAATTTGTATCTGTTGTTAGGATGCTAAACCAGTTACAGTGCTTCTATGGCACTCTATTAGAATTATAGAATCATTCAGGCTGGAAAAGGCCTCTTAGATAATCTAGTCCAACCTTTAACCTAGTACTAAAGTCCGCCACTAAACCATGATACTATGTTCTAGGTCTACAAGTTTCTCTAACACCTTCAGGGATGGTGACTCAACCACTTCCCTGGGCAGTCTATTTCACTGTCGCACAACCCTTTCAGTAAAGAAATTTCTCATAATATCCAACCTAAACCTCCCTTGGTGCAACTTGAGGCCATTTTCCCTCATCACTTGGTGCTTGGGAGAAAAGCCTGATCCCCACCTTGCTACAGCCTCTTTAAGATAACTGTAAAGTGCAGTAAGGTCTCTCCTGAGCCTTCTTTTCTTCAAGCTAAACAATCCCAGTTCCCTCAGCTGCTCTTTGTAAGACTCGTTTTCTAGATGTTTCACCAGCTTCATTGCCCTTATTTATACATGCTCTAGCATCTCAATGTCCTTCTTGTAGTAAAGACTTCTTATGCCCAGATAAGTAAGAGTGAGGACTCTTACACTCAAACAAGTACTGCTGCTACCACAACTAACATCAGAGCAAAAAGTCAGTGTTAAGTTTGCATTGTGCACTCCTGCATAAAACAAATTCAGTCACTCATGATTACTTGGATTAAGTTAATATTATTAGGAAGTTCCTGCAGTGGCTGATGAGATGTTTATGTCTGTGAATCCACATCCACCATCACTGCCACAGAAAATGTTTAGCATCTGCTGTGGGAGACAGAGCATGAATGAAAACACTTGGCTATTTGCAGCAAAGTCATGTTGAACACTGCAGAAGCACAGAATACAACCACTAAACAGGTTACCATCAATGTGCTGCCATCCCCTAAAGACAGACACATCTTAGTGAAGTTTTAATTGTGTATTGACCTCCACAAATAAGACCAAAGATAGCTGATTTTGGAGGGGTCTGGTAGTTCACTTCCTCTTTTCCCAGGCAGTTGGAACCACAGTAATTTTCTTGAATTTTGAAAGAATAAGGTGTTTACTCACCCTGCTCCTCTAGGAAGAATTTTCCTGAGTCTCTCTTCTTTTGCTTAACAACCCTTTAAAAGTAACCTGGATGTATTCACTGGTAATTTATCTTCACTTGCTCTTGTGCTACTATAACTCTTTAGCTCAAATAAAAAGCCCATTTTTCCTTGTTTTGAACACACTACACTTAAAAATAGTTATATCTTCTATTAACGACCAGTATGGTAAGCTGAAAATCCCAGCTCGCCTATTTTCTTATGATAGAATAAATTCTATCAGAATTCTATTTTTTTCTGTTTACACCACAAACCCCATTTATTTGAGCTCATACTGAAATTTTCTATTCAGGTGACACTCATTGGACACAGTTCCACCATTGTTTTCCCAGTGGCATGCATCTTTGCTAACTACCCCCCAGTACTTACAAAAAACCTTTGCCCATTTCAGAGCTACATCATATTGCTGGCTTAGAGCCAGACTTTAAGCAACCAGTGTGCCCATTTGTTTCTTCTTGTGGTTCCAGTTGAAAAGACCAAGCTTGTAGCCAAAATTCATAATATAAGCTCTTCTGCATATGCCTGTATACCTTGCAGTGTTAGCATTTCAACCCATATCATAGAATCATAGAATATCCCGAGTTGGAAGGGACCCATTAGGATCATCAAGTCCAACTCCTGGCACCGCACAGGTCTACCCAACAGTTTAGATCATGTGACTAAGTTCACGGTCCAATCTCTTAAATTCAGACAGGCCTGGTGCAGTGACTACTTCACTGGGGAGCCTGTTCCAGTGCACAGCCACCCTCTCAGTGAAGAACCTCTTCCTGATGTCCAGCCTAAATTTCCTCAGCTTAACGCCATTCCCCCAGGTCCTATCACTGGTGTTTATGGAGAATAGGTCAGTGCCTGCCTCTCCACTCCCCCTCATGAGGAAGTTGTAGACCGCAATGAGGTCCCCCCTCAGGGTCCTCTTCTCCAGGCTGAGCAGGCCCAGTGACCTCAGCTGCTCCTCATAGGTCTTCCCCTCCAGGCCCTTCACCATCTTTGTCGCCCTCCTCTGGACACTCTCCAACAGTTTAACGTCCTTTTTTGTCCTGCGGTGTCCAGAACTGCACATAGTACTCGAGGTGAGGCCGCATAGCACAGAGTAGAGCGGAACAATCACTTCCCTCGACTGACTAGCAGTGCTGTGCTTGATGCATCCCAGGATACAGTTGGCCCTCCTGGCTGCCAGGGCACACTGCTGGCTCATATTCAACTTGCTGTCAACCACAACCCCCAGACCCCTCTCTGCAGGGCTGCTCTCCAGCGTCTCATCGCCCAGTCTGTATGTACAGCCAGGGTTGCCCCGTCTCAGGCACAGGACCCGGCACTTGATTTTGTTAAACCTCATGTGTTTGGTGATCACCCAGTTCTCCAACCTGTCCAGATCTCTCTGCAAGGCCTTTCCACCCTCATCCGAGACCACAACTCCTCCAAATTTTGTGTAATCGGCAAATTTGCTCAAAACACCTTCTAATTCTACATCCAAATCACTTATAAAAACATTGAAGAGGACTGGCCCTAAAATGGAGCCTTGGGGGACCCCACTGGTGACCGTCTGCCAGCTTGTTGTGGCCCCATTTACCACAACCCTTTCAGCCCTGCCCATCAGCCAATTGCTTACCCATCATATGATGTTTTTGTTAAGTTGTATACTTCACATTTTGTTCAGGAGGATCCTATGGGAAACTGTCAAACGCCTTGCTGAAGTCCAAAAAGATCACATCAGCTGGTTTCCCTTGGTCAACTAGACGGGTGATCTTATCATAAAAGGAAATCAAATTAGTTAGGCAGGACCTACCCCTCATGAACCCATGTTGGCTGGGACCAATGACTGTATTGTCCCCCAGCTGCACCTCAATAACTTCAAGGATCATCTTCTCCATAATTCTACCAGGCACTGACCTGAGACTGACAGGCCTGTAATTGCTAGGGTCTTCTTTCTTACCCTTCTCGAAAATTGGTCCACCATTTGCCAGCTTCCAGTCTACCAGGACCTTTCCGGATTCCCAAGATTGTTGAAAAATAATTGAGAGAGGTCCTGCGATGACATCAGCCAGCTCTTTAAGCACCCTGGGATGAATCCCATCTGGAGCCATGGACTTGTATGGATCCAGGTGGAGCAGCAAATCCCGCACACGTTCAGGGTCGGTTGGGAGTCTCTCATTCCCCACCGTCACAGTCCTCCAGCTCAGGGCACCCTGGGTCCCGAAGCCCATCATCAGTGTTGAAGACAGAGGCAAAGAAGACAATAGATGTCTCTGCTTTGCCTACGTCATTGTCTGTGAGGACACCTTCCCCATCAAGTGAGGAGACCTTCCCCATCAAGTAGCAGACCTATGTTCTCTGTGGTTCTCCTTTTTCTGTTCACATGTCTAAAAAAACCTTTTTTATTGTCTGCCACCGACATGGCCAGCTTCAGCTCTAGTTGGGTTTTGACCACACAAATCTTCTCCCTACAAATATGAACAGCATCCCTGTATTCCTTCCTCATTGCCTGACCCTCCTTCCAGCAGCCATACACTTTCTTTTTTCACCTAAGCTCCAGTAGAAGATCCCTGGTCAGCCAGGCCAGCCTCCTGCCCCGCCTGCCTGACTTCCGATATTTTGGAATTACCTGACCTTGTGCTTTTAGGAGGCAGTGCTTAAAGATTGACCAGCACTGATGGACGCCAATGCCTTCAAAAGCAGTTTCCCAGGGGACCTTCCTGACTAGTTCCCTGAGCAGCCTGAAGTCTGCTTTCCCCATATCCAGGGCTGAAGTTTTGGTGTCAGTTTTCCTTCTGTCACCATAGATTCTAAACTCAACCACTTAATGGTCACTATGACTGAGATGGCCACCAATTGCCACGTCTCCCACAAGACCCTCTTTTTTTCCCCAGCAACAGATCTAGGAGGGCACCTTTCCTAGTTGGCTCCCTTAGCACCTGCATAAAGAAGTTATCATCTATGTTCTTTATGAACCGCCTGGACTTGCTTGTGTCAGCTGTGTGGTGATCCCAGTCGACATCTGGCAAGTTGAAATCCCCCATAAGGACAAGGGGAGTTGATCTCAAGACATTTCTTAGTTCTGCAAAGAATAATTCATCGGTGTTGTCATCCCAGCCAGGTGGTCTGTAATAGACTTCCACAACAACATCCCCTTTATTTGTTCGTCCCTTAATCCTTACCCAGAGGCTCTCAATTTTGCCCTCTGTCCCTTTCAGAAGGGAGCCCCCCATGACAATAACCCTTCTTTCCTTTTTGACAGATGATGTAGCAAGGCGGGGGTAGGTTGCCTTGCCGTAGGCACCCTCTCCAACTGGGAAGGGCTTTCATCTACTTCATTGTTCTGAGTGTCGTGTTCTAGACCCTCATACCTGTTATAGGTAAGGGTTGATGGGAAGGTGAGGTGTGCAGGGACAGGGCTCGCCTACCACCCCAAACAGGAACCTGCATCCATTCCCTGCCTTGGCCTAGGTCCCCTGCTACTGTCTGGTGGGATGAGGGAACTTTTGTCTTCTGTGTAGCTGGAGACACTTGTACTGTGGCAGGCTCGTGAGTCAGTCTCAGAGAGGGTAGAGTACACCTCCACCAGCCAATTTCCCTCTCTGACTCCCTGATGCTTCTCAGCCTGCTCACCTCCTCCCAAAGCTCCACTACCTGGCTGAGCAGCTCTTCAATCTGGGCACACCTCCCACAGGCATACCCCTCACTGCTGCTGTCGGATACCAACAGAAGACTTGGGCACACCCTGCAGCCCAAGACCTGGATAGCCGCGTGTTTCCCCGAGCCCTCTGTCTGAGTGGCCACATCGCTGACTGTGGCTGGAGAGGCTGCGAGAGATGCGAAGGCCATGTTTTTCTGCCTGGTTGATACCACGGCCAGGTTCCTCACAAGCAGGTTATGAGTACCGATGGGAAAGACCGCTGCAAAAGAGCGGCGAAGGACCCTCCCTGCTCACCCTCCCTGCGTGACCTGCCACACAAACTGCCGCGCCCCGCCCTTCCTACGCACCCCGCCCTGCTTGCTTGGCCTGGTCGCCGCGCTTCGAGTGGCCTCGATGCCCAAAAAAAGCCCTGCCTCTCTCAGTCCCCCACTTTGCTGCAGAACATGTCTGCCCCGGAGCCAATCACCTCAGCAAGTGGCTGCCAAACGGCAGAGGTGACCTATTTAAATGGCCTGCCGCTGCCGCTGCTGGCTCCAGTTAATTTCTATTATTCCAGTTAACAAGGGCAACCATTGCTTTTTAAAATATGCTGAACCTTATCAATAGTGATAGTTTCCAATGTGATGCCATCAGCGAATTCCATAAAAGTGTGCTCCCACTTCCATTCAGGCTCCCACTTCCTGAATCACTAATGAAAATTAATAAGTAAAAGAAGTGTAGTTAAATTCCAAGTAATCATGTTTACTAGCTCTATAAAATCCTGTAGTCTCTGGGTAAGCTTTGTATTAATTCCAAAGAATAGCAGTGATTATTTCCTAGTTTCTTCAGTACAGATTCTATAAGAGCATACTTGGAAGTAAACAGCGCACTTCTGCATGGATCACAAGGCAGTGAAGAGAAAGTTGACTTACATGATGACTGATAGGTGCTGGAGAAGTGCTATACATTTTCACAGCATTATGAATGAAATAAATTTTATCTACTGCTACTGCTTTCTACTTAGAGCCAACTCATACCTAATTACCAACTCCTGTCTTCTCTTTTTTTTTTTTTTTTCTTTTTTTTTTTTTTTTTTTTTTTTT
>CM021765.1:61035301-61055571 GCA_011076525.1 Nettapus auritus | reverse complement strand
TTTTTTTTTTTTTTTTTTTTGATAATATTTACCTATAGGCAGATGTTCATATAACATAGTGATCAGAAGAACCAGCATTGATGGTACAGACTGGCAATCTATTTTGAAAGACTAAGGTGAGAGGGCTAGAGGTCTGCAATTCAGGCAGCAGTCTTCTCTTCTGCATGTGTCTCAGGACTTAGTGTGTAGGTGGTAACTTTAGCATAAACTTCTCTGCTCTTCTTTGGCAGCTTGGAGAAACAGGGAAAGATAGTGTTGCTGTCTGTCCAGCAGTAACAACCATTTTTTTGTGCGTTCATGGAACCTGAGCCCCATCTTTTCTTGTTCAGAGTGGACATGACAAGATTGACTGACCCTTTCACCCTTAATTTCCTCTACAGCTAAAGCAACAGAGCTCTGAAATGTAGCAGTGCTTAGAAAAATATCAGAGGTGCATGATGCAGAGACATTGGAGTAATTAACCTTTCTGTTCACTGGGTACCTGTGATGCTCCTCATAAATGCAGTAGAACTAGCAGAAACTCATAAACAGGCCTCCTGGAGAATGGAAGAAAATCCAGTGACAGTTCTGATAAACAAACAAGTGATGTATTACTCTAGTATTAAGCTGTTTTCCAAAGACAAAGTTTATGTCTGTTTATTTCTAGTATATGAAGAAAGTAAAGAGGTACCTCACTTAGATTGTCATTGCTTCAGTCTTTACAGATCCTTTAGAAACATACATGTAAAAATGCCTATGGAAATGCGACCTTTGGGAGGACATATGTTTTGAGGCAATCTGGGCAGAAAACATTCATACCCAAGAACCTGTGCACATAAAAATAACAAGGAAAATTCTAATATGTCATCACTGATTTTTTATTTTATTTTATTTTTAAGTCACAGCAAGTCTAAAATCGATGTGAAGCAGAACATTCAAAAACATCAGAGATTTTGCATTTACTTGCAGATCGACATTAACGCAGCTGAAAAGCTGCAGCCCTTCAGTACAGTTTGTTACAGGATGCCTGTGCCCCTTTTCTGCCCTCTTGTTCCTTCATGCACGGCAGTTTATTCATGATGCAATCCCATCAGGAACTGGAAACAAATATTTTCATTGTCTGGTGAAAATTCAAGTAAAATAACCTGTTTTTTTTTTTTTTTTTTGTTTTTTTGTTTTTTTTTTTTTTAGAGAGTAATGTTTTCAAACTGACAAAGCTGTGTTGTAACATTAAAAACATGGTTTCGGTATAACATTTCATGCAGTCCTAATCTTAGTCCAGTCACATGGATTTATCTAGATGGCAAAGAATCAGACCACAGTGTTGATGATGTAGGTATATAACATATTCCTTCTTTGGAAAGCACAGTGCCCTTTTCACAATGAAATTAAAGCATTAGCATGGTGCCAGAGACAAGTTAGAACTAGATATGTATTTCCAGTGTAAGAGAAGGGGTATTAGTTTTGTTCCTGAAAACAATCACAGGCATGATGTGTGCACTGTGTCTCACAGAGGACATCCACAGCCCCATTACTGTCTCATTCTAGTAGTATTTAATACTTGTTCTTTGCCTGCTCATAAAATAAATTGGTGAATTTCAGGCTCATAAATGTATGTGGCATATGACTCCATGAGCAAAGGTTTATTGATGACCTGTTCATATTCCAGGTCCTCTGTGTTACAGAGGTATTTGGGGTCTGTTTGAAGCTTGCTGCTCAGTTGGTTCCTTTAACCATAGGTCAGCAACAAACATGAGAAAGTTGGAACGCTAACTAAGCCCTAATATCAAAAAAACATATGATGTGTGCTAACTAAGTCTGAGGGAAAAAAAGGAGTTTATCTGAGCAGTTCCTGCAAAAACAACAGATTTGCCTGTGGAATTAGTCCACACATCTTGCAGGACTGCTAAACTCATAAATTGTCTTATGTTGGACTATGAGTAAACTGTAGGTTTTAGGGTGTTATCCTTGTGATATAATATAAAATAGACTATTTTTAAAATTCTTATTGTTCAAAAATATTCCAGACACGCAATGAAGCATGTTGTCATCATGAGTAACTGGGTAGATGGTTTCTCAATTTATTAATGTTTCTTCTATTTCATCATTGAGGAAATGCAAAGAGGGTGTCACTCTTGACATGAATTTTCATTCTGAAAGATGGTATATTTGTATAAAAGGCGGTACTGCCCTTTGCTCTTCCCACTTCCTTTCCAAAAGAAAATATCTAGCTGCAAAGATATAATTCTCTCTCAGATTTAAAAGTCCAGAACAAATCATCAACCTGGCACAATGGTTAAAACACTGACTTTTAAACCTGAAAGTGGGCCAGTATCTGTCTTATCCTTCTGAAAGTCTCCTCAATACAGAGAGGGATCGCTAGCTGAGATGTTTCCTGGGTATCAGGTGTGGACACATTTTCTGAGAGAGAAAATTGACATAATTTTTTAAGCAAAATTCAGTCTGTTTTAAGACATTCTTTATCCGCAACACCTTCTATTCCAGTATAATAATTAATTGGCAACCCAAACAAATGGCAGTATGAATATCTTAATAATCAGATTCATCATATAGTCAAGTGTCAGTGATACATTTTCCCACAGAAGTCATGAAATGAATGTAATTTTGAAACATAAAAGAATAAAAACATGTATATCTTCCTCCTTTAAAGGAAAAGTTTGCCCTCTCTTCAATACTTTTAGCTGAGTCTATCTAATCATTCAGGAAAAGCTGGGAATCAGTCACATGTTTAGACGATACAACAAAAATATAATCTGTAATCAGTCAATTATAGGTGCCAGAATGCATCCTACCAATCCTTCCAAAACTACCAATGCTGTAAAAAGTTGAATGCAATTAGTTAATTCTCAATCAAAACCTCTTTCCTGTAAGACATCTGCAGTAAAATACAAAAACAGTATGTTCCAGCAAAATGGTTCAGAATTGATTTTTTACTTTTTTCCTATTCTGCAGATGAAGGGTACAGAGTATCTGGATTATCACCTTCCAGTAATAATCCTAAAACCTTGATGACTCAATGATATTGCCATTCAATGACAGCTGAGAGATCTTGAACAATGACAGCTCATCAGCAATTTATGGCAGTATACTAAGCTCCCACAAAGTGAAATTTAGTCAGCCTCAGGTATGCTCTCAGTCCTCACTTTCTTCAATCTTGGCAAAAAATAAAATAAAAATAAATAAATAAATGCAGTTTTTCCAAAAGATTTCTTACCTTTTTGAAATTCTTCTGACAATTAGTAATATGCCACTTACTGACCATAGACTATGAAAGTGAGAATGTGGAAGTCTTGATGTCTTTGGCAAAATGATCATCTCCAAAGTGAAACAGATCATAAAACAACAGATGGAAATACAAAATCATAGCACATCTCAGAATTAAAAGACAAAATATTTTTAAGAATACTTCCTAGGCTCCACCTCCGCAGATCTACAACAGCAGAGAGCTGTCTGTCATAGCAAGAAACATCACACACCCTCAGTAGCGATCTGCAGATCTCAATAATAAAATTCAGTTTATTTTAATGAAAAAGAAAATATATATGGGAAATAATTTTAATAGTTAGATTCAGCATTATCATCATTTTGTACTAGTAAAAAAAATAAAAATAAAAAATCGTTGTTTTTGCTTGTTTGTTTGTTTATTTGGGGGAAGGGGGTATTTTGAAACCCAAATATTTAAGCTAGTATTGACACAACTGTGAACTCACTTGCTATGAAGTAATTTTACCAGGACACAACCATAGTCAGATGTTTTCCTGCTTCCTGTTAAATTATCTGCCAATTCACCAGTAGTGATGAAATCACCTAGGGTGTGCTAAGAACAAAACCTTTATGCTTGTCCTGTCCCACATAGAACTAATTATTCTCCTCTCTTCTCATGAGTATGTCTTCATAAATGAAGGCATCACTTTTAGCATCTTCCTGATGTCCAAATAAATGTAAATGAAAATGAGCCATCTACTATGAAAATGAGCATTCTACTATAAGATTACTATACGAAGAAAAATTAGTCTGGGCCTGGAAGCTGTATAAACACTTTGTACTAGGAACAGTCTTTTTCTTGCATTTATTTTGAAGAAGTACTATGTATCCAAGTTGTCTGCTGTACTATGATGAGCTGATTAAAAAACAAACAAACAAACAAACAAACATCAGGCTTCAGCAGGGACCTGATATGAAGGTTCATTTTGGTCATTTATAACCTCCCACCATATTTAAGATGGAATTACCTGTATTTAAAATTTATCTTGTATCTCCCTGAGCCTAATTAAACAATATCTCACTAAATAAATAAATAAATAAATAAATGACAAGGCAAGGCTTCCTTTGAAATTGATATTGTCATTAATTTTGAGTAAGTGGGAGAAGTTCTCAGAACTTGCAACAAGTATTATTTACCTTTAGGTTGCCTCAGCTTTCAGCACCACTGATGTGCTTTGTTCTGGACAGGTTATTAAGAATCTGTTCTGAAACTCTGCCTGAAGAGAAGGAAAGGAATGGTTTGGACACACTTGTTTGTGAATACATTTGTTCAACATTTGGCCTATATTCTGCTTAGCAACAGTTCTTCACATAAACTATCGAAAAGGAATTAAACAAAAGAAACTACTGATCCTGTTTAGCTATGGCCAATGCTTGCTAGTTTTAAGTAAAGTGTTTTTTTATGCTGTTATTTTGTGTGGCAAAATTTTTTTGCCACACCCTGTCCCTTGGTGTGGTGAAATGTTTTCTGAATTTGTAGAAATAACCACTGAGGTTTAGAATCTACCTTGTTGTGGACTGAAGTTTTTCCCACTTTTCCATAACCAGAATATTTTTACATTTTTCTTTTCATAATCCATTCCATTGAATTTCACTCACAATAGACATGAGGGGGAAAGCAAACAACATGCACGGAAACAGTCTCATTATTTGTGAACTGATTGTGTGGAAAACATGTTTTCTGCCTAGCTTCACTAGTTTACACACACTGACTGCTTCCAGTAATACAATGCTGAGAGGACACAGGACAACAACACATAACAAATTTATTTAGTGGCTGTCCTAGTGGCACTAAGCCCCACTAGTGCAGCGGCTCTCGGTTCATAAACAGGACATGATGAACTACTGAAATAAAATTATTAGCTGAATTTAAATAATTACTGTACTTTCATTTAAAGGTTCTTCATTTGACCATGAAGACTAGTAAGCTTTGTCTTTGATTTTTTTTTGCCCTTTCTTGTGGACCTGTGAGGTCCTCAGATAGTTCCTGTATACAGTTTTGAGCGTTCTGCTTGCTGTTTGCCTGTTGGATAAATCTACCTGATAGTGCAAGTGTGAATTAATGATAGATAATGAATAGTCAGTGCTACTGAACCATGTACCAAGATTGGAATCAGAGTTATCAAATGGGAAAAAAATATATATTATAATTAAATAGATCATAGAATGTATGTCATCATTTCTATCTTTTCTTTTTCCCTTTTTTACCACCGAAGTTGTAAAAGTTTCCCTGTAGGCTGACATTCAGAATTTGGCAAAGAAAACAGAACCGATAATGTTTCCTAACTGTTTCCAGTCATCTGCTTTTGTTCATTGCTGGATGCTATCGTCCCTTATAGACCACTTTTCCTCTTCCAAACTGGGATGCTGATAGGCGTCGTTGACTAAATTTAGTGAGGTTCTCTTTTCTCATTACTTGATCCATTTTTTCACTGGTCGTATGCACTATAACCTCACTTGAACCTGAGTCTGGTATCGTTGTTTTGTCTAAATAATACCGAGTTCTGCTGGAAGTCCCAGACGTACCTGTATATTATGTATGCAGTACAGATTGATTAAGCATGATATTTTTATGTCTTCATAAAGTGATATCAGAAGGTTCTAAGCAAGACCAGGAATTCAGCTGCACACTAGGCAGTTATATAGTAAAATAAAATATTGACCAGAGTACTAACCATCCAGGAATGAATGTTTCACTTACCTGGACCAATCCTCTAACCAGCTTTACAATGTCCATGCCCTCAAAGTCTTTTGTGTGGTGAGTCATGGACTGTTTCATATTGAGATGAAACTTTGTGGCTTTAAGTGAGTCACTGATAATCTGTGCATTACATATGTTCTCCCTAGAGATTGCTTTCTTCCAAAAAGTCTTATCCCAGATAAACACAAGCACCTGTATATGTTATTGTTAAAGGACCCAACTTTTTTTTCTGTTTATTTTCTTATGAAAACTTAATTTTCTTCCCACGTCATATTTTTGATAATCAAAGTGGAATAAGGAGCAGCCCACAAGTTGTCCCTAAGTATTAATTTTATTCAGACAAATATTTTTGGTCTTTGGTCCCAGTAAAAGGTATTTTTGTAGAAATCCCACAGGGAAATGCTGCCATATGCTTTCAAACTTCAGTGTAGACCCTGACCTCTAAGAAACATGCACATTTGGAAAGGGGGCCAGGACATGAGGAAAGAAGAACACTCAGAAGAATCCCCAGATCCCTCCTTGTTGATCTGCTTGTGTGTACCTCTGATATGGTGTTCTCCAAATGAAATGAGGCCTGCTTTACAAAGATGTAATACTCTTCTCCAAAGCTTCATTCTGGTCTCTTTGCTGCAGTGGGCTGTGGTTTGCAGGGAAAGGTTTTTGGGGGAGAACCTAGGCAAGTGCAACTCAGCATAACTCTCTTAGTATCAGTAGTACCATAACAGCTTAAATCAGCTGTGGTTCCTGACAGATGATTTTGCTTAATTGGTTCTGTTCCCTGGAAAATGGATGGAATAATCAATGATTCATATTAACATGGCTTAGTATTAACAACTCTCCAAGAGAAAAAATGTCCCCACAGGTGACACTGGCTTTGTTCAAAGAGGATGGAATTTTGTAGACCCTGGACTGTGGCTGACTGTGACTTTCAGTCACAGTCAATCTCCAGTCTTCTCATTCATTTATCACCTAGATAATAAGGGGAAAAAATAAGGGGAAATGTATCTGTGTTTAATGTCAGTTTAATAGACTATTTATCTATCTATCTATCTATCTTTTTATACAAAATTGTCTTTTAGGTTTTCTTTAAAACATTCATTCTTCTCCCAATTCTTCTCTGTTAAAAGCAGCAGCTCAGTATCCACAAGTAATCCTAAATAAATAAATTAAATTAAATAAATAAAAGTAAGTAAATAATACATAAATAAATAAATAAATAAATAAAAGTGACAAGACATTTCACTCATCTTATCCCACAGATCCTGTAGCCAGTATGGGAGTATTATTTTACTATCAGAAATAATATCACTGATCATCTTGGCAATAGTCATTGTCATTTCGTAATTCAAGGTGTTCTATGTAAGTTTTTTATTTGTATTACCATTTGACAGGCTGAGCTGTTCACCTGACTTGCTCTTATTTTCCCTGTTCATTTTTCTCCACTGTTCAGTCTCATATAAATTACCAGTCTGTGAAGAGCAGTTATTTTTCTGTCATTTTTTTAGGGCAGTAATTCTTCCTAGATTTTGCCTCAAAGCACTTTTTGTATTGTTTAGCTTATGCAATGCATGCAAAACACAGTATCAAAGATAATTGTATCACAGAACTAAAAATAATATTCTAGTGTTGGAGAGGGCAATGATTTATTTATTTATTTTTTTCTCTTGGTCACAAAGTATTTGGCATTGTCAACTTTTCTATTTAAAAGTTGGATAAGTATCCATAAGAGAGTGCCGTTGGGCCCTTCTCATTTAATTATAGCTCACAGCCTCTGGAAGACATTTCACTAGGAGTTCTGCAGTCATGACTGCCACCTCCTACTGATTTTTTTGCATAGACATCAAAGCACTTTATGTGGGAAGTCATGGTCATTCAGCAAATGTGATACCTGAGAAATGAGGAGATCGAGAGAGTTGCTCAAGTTTATTCAGAATTTGAGTAGGAAAAAGAAAAAAAAAAAAAAAAAAGTAGAACATTATAACAATAAAATAGGTATAACACCATAGCAATCTTGCAGGGAGGAAAACAAAACAAAACAAACAAACAAAAAACAGTTTCTAGTCTAGGGTACAAGTCAAAAATATTAAATACAAAGGAATTAAAATAATCCATCAGTTTTTTTTTTTTTTTCAAGGTTTAAAATGTGTAATCTCTAAAAAACATGTTGTAGTACGTTCTTCACCTAAACTCTCCTAACCCTACACTTTTGTTTAATCTCTCACCATTTCAGCATGAACCTATAATTCAGGAACATGCCAGGTTTCATTCAATGGTTAGATGGCCTACTCATACAAACACTGCCAAAGAAAGGAGAAATTCCAGGGACAAAGGGAAGCACGTTTGGTCACTAGAAAAGCTAGACCTGAATATTTGAATTACTACTTTCAAAAAAAAAAAAAAGAAAAAAAAAAATCTGACCATTAGAAATAAATTCTCCAAACTCCATTTCTCATCAAAAGTCATGTGTGTTTTTCAGCCTCATTTCAATGTACTTGGTTGAAGTTGCTTGCTTGATTTCTGGATGTGTTACACATAAGAGTTCAACACAACCTGTTTAGTTTTGAAGGATTCTTACAGGGATAATACTTACCTTAGCATTTTCAAAGTACATTATCACTTTATAATTTGGATTAAAATCTCACAGCTTGCTAGTTTTCAATTCACTGGCATTTATTGTAGTCTTAGAACAACTGGCATTTTGTATACAGATATCCAGATTCATTACACAAATTGGGTTTAGATTCAGAGACTCTCCAAAACATTACAAGGTAGTATAAATGATGTATCAAAAGTAACTGATGCATCAAAAGTCTTCCATCTTTGTTTTATTGGTCAGTCAACAATGAAAGTTGTTTTCTGAAAGTGTATTTACAGTGGTCTGTGAACTTCATGGCATACTTCAGTAAGATGTTAGTAGGCCAGCATTAACATCAAAATCATGATCACACTTAACACATTCAGAAATCTTACTAGAAAGTTTTAAAAACTCATTAGCTGAAAAATGGATGTGTCCTATCATCTCAAACTGAAGATAACCAGTTTAATAACCCCTCTGTGAATTGGGATTTCACATGGAAATAAATAAATAAATAAATAAAATACCATACATTAGATCTCCTTATGTCCATAATCCCAAAGCAGCAGTCCATTTTGTAAGAAGGAAACTAAGAAGACACATGATGGCCTCAAATTTCAGGCATGGGCCTACGTGTGGAAAAGATAGCTTCTGCATTCAAGTCATAAAAAAGTAATTTAAAAAAAAATCAAAGAATAGGGCATGTGTACATGCCATTAGTTCCCTTTAAAAACTGCAGCTGAGTCTCTCCCTGACTTCCTTTCCCATTCTCTTTTAGAAAATATTATTACCTCTCTCTCTGCTTGTCTGCTTAGATGATACATTCAATGGTGATGGGGGTCATCTTTTGCTATCAAGGACTTGGTGCAATTAAATTACATTCTTAAGTAGGAATCTCTTATTGCAACCACAATGAAAATCTGTCTGATAAGAGCAGAAATTTCCTCCTCTGGGACAGTCTTTCTACACTCCTTTATTGCATCTTTCTGATTTTAGCATAAAATTCATCTGTTTCATCTCCTCTTTCAGTTCTCTGATCACAATTCCTGAATGAATCCATGTTCTATTTTATCATCAAACTTAACATTCTTGCCCTATTACTTTTCTGCCTTGTTACACCATTAGTTTCTTTTTTTGTTTGTTTGTTTTCTATGTGTTTTTGACTTACCTTGAATGATATCTCCATTCACCCCATTAGTAA
The DNA here is from genome assembly GCA_011076525.1 of Nettapus auritus. Classification (NCBI taxonomy): domain Eukaryota; kingdom Metazoa; phylum Chordata; class Aves; order Anseriformes; family Anatidae; genus Nettapus; species Nettapus auritus. The sequence goes on along the minus strand of CM021765.1, from coordinate 61,045,830 downwards.
AATCTCACCCCTATCTTTATAATATCTTAGTGGTATATAAAAGTTAATTCACGGCAGTTGGTTAGGCAAGGAAAAGAAAGTTCATCATATATCGGTTAATGAGCATTTCAGCAAGTATATTTTTCCACTTGAGATTTTCTTTAGATTCCAATTCTCATTTTTTCAGATTTTCAAATTCTCATTTTATTTGGTAAATAGAACCTGAGAGAAAATATCTAAATCCAAAAGCACTATTTATTTTTAAATACTTGGTATTGAATTAAAGGATGAAGGATTCAAAATAACCACAAAGGATAATATTGTAGTATGCATTCTCCAGATAACTAAAATACTGAAAATACTGAAAATACTAAAGTGTATTGATGTCTTTAATGAGCTTTCACAGAAGAAAACTGATGTTTTTATTTTAAGCGTGTGAGCTACCTAATCTGATGTTTTGCAGGGGAAAGTCCCTGGACATCAGTGTTGGTAAGGCTGCTGAAGTGTAAAATATGTGTCCTAGCTTTACTTGGAAGTCAGAAAATAACTCCTTCTCTGAAATACAACTATTTGTAATTTGTGGCTCTGCAGAGTGATCTAAGTGATTCACGTTTACCCTTTCTTTTCATAAGATGATGCACTGAAAGGTTTGTTGCCTTCACTTTTTTTTGCTGTTCTACAGAAGCCATCTAGAACAGTAGATAAGTAGTACCAGATATTGATTAGGCACACCATTGAATTTTAGCAATAAATGGAAGCTTATAATTTATCTTCCAGCAAAGAAGATAAAATGTTCTCTATTTTGAAGCTTTCTTGTTATCTAATAGGCACAGAAACTTTCCTCTGAACAGTAATACAAATGAAAACTACTGCTTAGTAACTTATGTCTCCACTTCCTCAACCTATATATTTCTTTTCCAGTATGGGCTGAGTACTAAATGTGTACATCTTCTAGTGCATGCCTAACCATGGTATTCCATGCAACAATATTCTGAGAATGAATACTGAGTCTTACAGTATGGACAACATGGCAGTCCAACTAAAGTCTCAAACACGCAGGCAATTCTTTATCTCATTCTGTTTCCAGCTCCCTGGGTTTTTAATAAGAGAGAATTTCTTTTGCATAATACATTGTGTTCTCTTTCAGTCTCCTCCCTATGGAGTCAGGTCACCATTATCATTTCAACCTCCCTAAAGTTTGTTACGACCTCTGCTATCACTGAATGAAATATTTTCTCTCTTTGAATTCTTGTCACACCTTGCAATGAAGCAGTAAGACTAGCATTTAGCAGCCCTGTAGACAGAGTGTAATTTTCATACAGTGTTCTACAAATTGACAAATTCCCCATACCTTTATAATGTGTAACTCAGTAGGGGTTATTTTGTTTTTGTTTTTGTTTTTCCCAACTTTGCTTTTTTTCTTAGTGCACATAGGGTTGTCACTGCGTTGCCTGGGGCAGGTGAGTTTACAAGATGAGAACACCATCATACACTTGAAGTTTCCATCAGTTCTGCCCAGCAGACACTGAGAGATTTGAACAGATTACATTTTTGTTTTCTGAGAACAATCAAGGTCATGCCATGTTGACTGATCCTTTGCTTTCTACAGAGGTTGCAGTCTCCTGCCTATGTTTCAGAGATAAACTATACAAGCAACAGGTCACAGGCTATGAATGAGGTTTCCATAGAAAAGTATGAAACAAATGAGAAAGGTGATGATTTTCATTAAATATATGTAGATCACAGGGACTGTTAAGACTGCAAAATCTTACCTTCAAAAGGTCATTCTCTGTATGAGGTATGAGTTCATTATATTTAAAATCCTGAAAATAAAATAATGAAAAGAAAAGACCCACATTTAAAAAAATAAAATGAAATGATCTGAAGTGCTGTAAAACTAGACTGAAGTGCTGTAAAACTATTTACTGTCTGAAGACTTGAGCTGTAATACTAACCTTTTCTCCATACATAGATTGGTATTTCATGTTACAGTCATGATAATAGCTCTCCCAGTGCCTTCATTTCTAGCAACCGTAAGCAGGGACAAGCTATAAAAACCTTCCCCCCCCCCCCCCCTTTTTTTTTTTTTCCCTTGGGATGCTAGTATAGGCATTGTGAATTATTAATAAATAAATAAATATATAATGAAAAAAAAATGAAGCATCTATCTCCACTAACAGATTGACAATAATGTGCTTTCTGATCTATAAACATCTTGACACCTACAAGAGAGGCAAATAACCATATGCTGAAGTTTCAGGAGTCCAATGTTGTGGAAAGAAACAAGTATAATTGAAAGAGATTCTGCATTAATTGAAATTGATATTTATGTTTATCCTTTGCCAGCTCCTATAACTGGTCTCCACATCAAATACTGAGGTTTGTTTCTTTGTTTCCCTGCTCTCAACATTAAAGCTAACATCTTCATGTGAATTAGCAAAGAGGGAAGAATGTGTTCTACTTCTCACTACACTAAGAGCAATGTGTTATGTTTCCAGCTCTATTGGTTGGTCAAGAATTATTAAACATTGTCATCCAAGGAAGAAGAGTTACAACAGTGGCTGTTTGAAGGCCTATCAGATGTACAAACAGTAATAATGTAAAATAAAATATGAGTTCATCCTGAGCCAGCAGCACCTTTCTTGTTGAAAAAACTTCAACATGTTTTTCAAGACTACCCTCAGAGATTTACTCTGCCAATGTGTAGCCCTGAGAACAGCAAAGGCAGATGGGATGCTAGACAGAACAGATGGTCTTGAGAGATGAGCTTAACAATAATGATGGTTCTGTCTACCCTGATGCCAAAAAGTAGTAAGTGAGGTTTCAAAATAATCATAGAGTGGGGCCTACGCACTGTAAACTGTGAGTATTTCTGAACATGTTTTTTAAATATGAGTTCTTTAAATGTAATTTGGGAGACACAAACATGGATACCTGAGTGCATCATAAAAATCTGGGGTCTGAACATGTAAAAGCATAGATTTCTCCATCTGCTTGCTCCTTTTATTCTCTTACCTGCCAAAGATAAGGTCTTGGTTTGTTTCTATCACTTCCCACTTGTTCTCCTTTCTCATTTTTTCATGGTCAGTTTCCCAACTCATACCCTTTTCCTATCTTCTCTCTTATTTTGCCTTTTTGCCTGAAGTATACATTTCACCCTATTTCCCTCAGACAAGTTTTTATTCATGGTTTCAAGGATCTCTGTGGTATGACAGACCATCAACACCATCAAATGTAATGCCTTCATTATTTAAAAGTGAAGTATCTATGAAGCCTATGAAAGGAGCTAGTGAAACATCTTTGTTGGCAACATGGACAATGAGATTGAGTGCAACCTGAACAAGTTTGAGGACAACACCAAGCTGAGTGGTGCAGTTGACATGCTGAAGAGAATGGTTGCTAGACAGAGGAACCCAGACAGGCTTGACAGGTGGGACTGTGTAAACAGTATGAAGTTCAACAAGGCTATGCACAAGGTCTTGCATCTGGGCCAGAACAATCAAAAGCACAGATACAGTCTGGGCAGATAATTGATTTAAAGCAGACCTGATGAGAAGGACCTGAGGGTGTAGGTTGATACGAAAATCGACATGAGGTAGCAATGTGAACTTGCAGCCCAGAAAGCCATTTGTATCCAAGATTGCATCAAAAGAAGTGTGACTAGAAGGTCAAGGGAGGTGATTCTCTCCTCTACTCCACTCTCATGAGACCTCACCTGGAGTACTGTGCTCAGCTCTGGGGCCCCCAGCGCAAGAAGGGCATGGATCTGATAGAGCAGTTTGAGAGGAGAGCCACAAGGATGATCAGAGGGCTGGAGCACCTCTCCTATGAAGAAAGGCTGAGGGCTGACCAGAAGAGAAAGCTCCAGGGAGACCTTACAGCAGCGTTTCAGTTCTTAAAGGAGGCTTAGTGGAAAGAAGGGGAGAGTCTCTTTCTCAGGGAGTGTAGTGACACGACAAGGGGTAATGGCTTTAAACTAAAAAAGGGTAGGTTTAGATTAGATAAGAGGTAGAAATTCTTTACTGTGAAAGTAGTAAGACACTGTGGATGCCCCATCCCTGGAAGTCTTTAAGGCCAGGTTGGATGGGGCTTTGAGCAACCTGGTCTAGTGAAAGGTGTCCCTGCCCATGACAGGGAGATTGGGTCTAGATGACCTTTGAGGTCCTTTCCAACTCAAGCCATTCAATGATTCTATGCATGTGACCAGTATTATTTTTCCTATCTAAATAGATATTCCATGTTTCTATTGCACTTAGTCTAATAGGTGACTAGAGTGGAATCCTGATGATGATCTTTCCTGCTTCCTTAGGGAAAACATTATTTAAGCACGTATAGTTTTTATTTCTGTTAAAAACTACACAGGACTGGCATCATGGTTACTATTGCTAACACCAATCCCTTCTGTTGTTTTACATATGCAGCATTCAGGGTTGAAGTGTGGCTCATATCACTGTCAGAAGAAGTAAAAACAACTAAAATACAGACTCAAATAAAATTAATTGGTTTATTTTTTCTAATTGCATACTGTCATAGTCTTTTTCACAAATTAACTGATGGTCAATGGTTATTAATACCAAGAATTTCAAAAATACTTGCACAAGATATTATGGAATATTTTTGAACCGATGAGTGATAATGTCCATTAAATGCAATCAACATAAACTATATTCATTTAAATTTATTCATTTAATGCTATTCTAGAAACTTAATGGATGGCCTGAAACAACTCTGCTGTTCCTTCTCTACATTTTTTGGTACTTATTTTGCAATGGAAAATGAAGTTCCTTTGAAATGGAGGACTAAAACTTCTGTCAATTCTCAGCTTTTGTATTTGTTTTCCCCATAATTTAAACCACATTACTTTCTGCCCTCTTCACTTCATGCCCCTGTCTTTAGATGGTGATAAGACTTCTTTTATTAATCTTTTTCTCTATCTTTTCTATGTTGATTATAAGTATTTCAAAGACAGAACTCTATTGTTTTCCAAATATAGCTGAGCCTATAGTTTCCTGATGCAAAGATGCTGACATAACTAAAAATATTGTAAGACAAATAACTCATAATCATACACATTTGCCATAAATTTGATATAATTTGCCATATACTCTTGTTGGTTTTTTGGTTGGTTGGTTGTTGTTGTTGTGCAAACAGTCATTTCTTCAGGGAAAAAAAAAAAAAAAAAAAAAAAAAAAAAAGGAAGGCTACGTTGGGAAAGTCTGTGTTAATTTATTTTCACTTAGCTCAGTTTCTTTGCATTTAGTAGTTAGCATTTGCAAAAACGCCTGTTGAATCCTCTATAGCGGATATCTACTTATCAATAGGCAATTGTGCTCTTGCTGAGACCAAAATGAAAACGATGCAGCAGAAAACATAATGGCCTAGGCTAAAACTTGAAGTCCTTAGTTCTCACATTTTAGTCACATCTCTAAATAAAGAAGAGGGACTGCAGTGTTTTGCTTCCTGCATTTTTCTTGTTGAGTTTATTGAGGAGTTTATTTCACCTTCTTACGTAGTGAAGCTGAAAAGGCTGGTACCAAACTAATGTGACTGCTACTAGCCAGCTTTTGAAAATTGTGAAAATGTTAACAATTAAGTTACATCTGCATTCTGGATGGGGTCTGATGACATGCATCCCAGGGTCCTGAAGGAATTGTCTGATGTAGTTGCCAAGCCTCTCCATCATATCTGAGAAGTCTTGGAAGTCAGGTGAAGTCCCTGGTGACTGGAAAAAAAGGGAAACATCACTCCCATTTTCAAAAAGAGTGAAAGGAGGACACAGGGAAGTATAGATTGCTGAGCCTCACATCTGTGCCTGGCAAGATCATGGAAAAGATCCTCCTGAAAGCAAAGTCAAGGCACAGGCAAGACAAAGAGGTGATCCAAGACAGCTACCATGGCTTCACCAAGGTCAAATCATGCCTGACAAATCTGGTGGTCTTCTATGATGGATTGACTGCATCAGTTGACAAGGGAAGAACAACCAATGTCATCTACCTGGACTTCTGTAAAGCCTTTGACATGGTCCCACATGACATCCTGATCTCCGAAATAGATATTGACTTGATGGGTGGATCATTCAGTGAATAAAGAGTTGGCTTGAAGGTCACAGACAGAGAGTGGTGGTCAATGTCTCTATGTCCAGGTGGAGGCTGGTGACAAGTGGTTTCCCTCAGGGTTCTGTCCTGGGAACAGTAATGTTTAATATCTTTATCAATGACATATTCAGTGGAATCAAGTGCATCCTCAGCAAGATTGTAGATGACACTAAGTTGAGTGGTGCAATTGATACAACAGAAGGAAAGGATGACATTTAAAGGGATCTGGACAAGCTTGAGAAGTGGGCCCATGTGAACCTAATGAGGTTCAACAAGGCCAAGTGCAAGGTGCTGTTTTTGGGTCAGGACAATCCCAGACAGGAGTACAAACTGAGAGCAGCCCTGCAGAAAAAGACTTCGGAATTCTAGTGGGTGAAAAGCTTGACATGAGCCAGCAGTGCAAGCTTGCAGCACAGATGGCCAACTGCATCCCAGGCTGCATCAAAAAAGGAGTGGCCAGCAGGACAAGGGAGATGATTGTTGTCCTCTACTCTGCCCTTGTGAGGCCACATTTGGAGTACTGTGTCCAAATCTGGAGCCCCCAGCAGAAGAAGGATGTCAATCTGTTAGAACGGGTCCAGATGAGGGCCACAAAGATGATCAGAGGGCGGGAGAACCTCTCCTATGAAGAAAGACTGAGAAAGGGCTAATCAGCTTAAAGAGAAGGTGCCGGGGTGAACATATTGCAGCTTTTCAATACTTAAAGGGAACTTATAAAAAAGATGGAGAGCAAAGTTTTGATCAGTCAGATAATGTCAGGACAAGGGGGAATGATTTAAAATTAAAAGAGAGATTTAGATGAGAGGTTAGGAGGAAATTCTTAACTCAGGGGGTGGTGAGGCATTGGAACAGGTTGCCTAGAGAAGTTGTAGATGCCCCATCTCTTGGAGGTGTTCAAGGCCAGGTTGGATGAGGTCCTGGGCAATGTGATCTAGTGGGTGGCATCCATCCCCATTGCAGAGGGGCTGGAATGAGATGATTTTAAAGGTCCCTTCCAACCTGAGCCATTCTATGATTCTATGATTCTTTGATCTGGATAATTGGCCTTTCGTAACAGACTTCAACAGACATTTAAAAATAAACAAAAACTTGACAAAAAAAAAAAAAAAGAGGAAGTTGGAGAAGGATGAGGTGAGTCAAAGTAGTTCTCCTCTGATCAGACAAAGATTTAGAAGAAAGGATTAAATATAGTAGTCCATTTCTCTTTATAAGCTTTAAAATATAAGTAAATAAATAAATAATAAAAAGGAAGATTTGAATACATTTTAGCTGAAAATTGAGTTGGCAATATGAGATTTTCTTCATGTTCCTTTTCAAATAAACTCTATGAGTAAAACAATTATTCAGAGCTTAGAAGTTTTATCACACTATTTCTTCAGGTATTTCTGAAAAATTCTGTTCTCCTTCATTGAGGGCAGTCCTGAACTTCCTTCAAAGACGAAAAAAAAAAAAAAAAAAAAAAAAAAAAAAAGAGAGAGATTTCAAATATATATACACATCTATACATCTCTCTCTCTATATATTTTTTTTTTCACCAGTATCTGCTAACTGATATGTACAAATGTGGGACATACAGCTTTATAGCAGCAGAAAAAATATACAGGGTAAGCAGAAGGAAAGTTCATGTAGGACATGAAGATGATAGACCTGAGTTTCAGCAGAAACTGAGAAACCTTTTACTTCCATGTCAGACCTTTACCTGGATGCTTTGAGACCATTAAAGTAAGTGGAATATATATATATAAATACATAATCTGACTTGAAAATGCTCTTGTCTCTGCAGATGTGAATTGATCCTGCATAAGCCCTAAGGTATATGCATCAGGCAGAGAACAGAGAAACTACAAAGTTTCTGTTTGCTATTTATAAAATTAAAAGATTTTGAAAAAGATAGGGGCACATCTTTTTCGTAGGTGTATGCCAGTCCTTAGGAGAATGCAAGAGGTGCTACTGTGCCTATTTACAGTGAACCATCACAGGGCAAAATGTAGTTTTGGCATTGACACAGGCCCCATCTTAGGTACTTGTTAGTGGTTGGTTCCATAATATGTGACCTTATAAAAAGTCTGCTTTTCAAACATAGGGACATAATTAAAACCTCTGAATTTTGCATTTGTACAGTTGAACCTGGCTCCAAAGGAGATAGCATTTGCACAAACAAATAAAAAGAGCAGTTGTGCATTTTAGTACAACACCTGTCTTTGACAAAGGTATCTTTGCTATACCAAGGAGAAGTATTACAAATAAGCAGAGAGTATATTTGTGTTTTGGAGCCTGTATTTCTCTTCCCACCTGTCTGTAATATAAATAAACACATCTCCCCTAGAATTTCTGAGTGTGGTAGTTTTTTGCTGCACTTTGCTGGTTAATAGTCATGATGAACCTTGCAAATACATCCAGAAACTCAGCGCTTTGGGTTGAATGTAACATATTTTTCTCTGTTTGGAATTCATTAGTATGAAACACCTGCTTAAAGGAAAGGTTGTTAATACTGAAAAGCTCTATGCAGCCTACTGTCAACAGTTGCTTTCCTGTGTGATAAATCACTACATCCCACACTGACCAAAGTACCTGAGTGTAAGAGCTTTCCTGGGGAAGATAGAGAGGGCTTAATGAATCTAAACAATCTTCCAATCAGGCACACCTTGTTTGTCACTAACAAAAACAGTCTTATTCTTGTAATCAGTAGGATGTTCCCTCTGTCTCCTCCAGCAACCCTCTTCACTCAAGTTTTTCTCTATTACAAAGTTCCAAGCTTAAGTGACATTTCTAGTCATAACATGGGATCATAATGTGGCATGAATTTAGCCTAGATTAGAGAATGCAGTCATGTTTCTGCAAAATTATTAAAGCACAGAAAAGGAGTGGAAGCTGGCTTTCTTCTCTTATGTAAGCTGTGGGAAGGAAGACAGCACTTAATTGGACATAAAGCTTGTTGGTAAACTGAAACTATATGACAAAATAGCAATCTCTATGAAATTATTATTATATATATATACATATATAATTTTTAAAGGAGGATATTTTAAATACAAATCCATTCCATGGTCTGATTTGCACATAAACACACAAGCAATTGTGTTGGCGACTTAGAGACAGGGACACATGGAAACACATGAAGGTGGTATTCCCTTTGATGTCCTCATAGTGTGCATTTGACCTCAGTCTCTGTACAATGATAGTTTTAACTACCTCTAAAGAAGAAGCAACCTCTGACCAGCTTTCCTCCCAAATTTGAAAAAAATCTCTGCCACAGCAATCTGTCTGACTATATATTAATACATGACAAACTCCTTAGCCTCTGCTATTGAGTGAGACAGTTAACACAGTTGTACGGATGCAATTTTATAGATGACAATAAAACTTTTTACACAGCAAGTATGCTACTTTTGTTTTCATATTCAAGTGCAATCATGGATATTATAGTACCAGTTTCTATTTCATGGTAAAAATGCAGAATACAGGGAAGAAATTAATGCATAGGAATTTATAGCTTTACAAACACAATTTCCAGGAAAACTGGTTAGTAAATGTGAGAAATCTGAAATGATTACAGTTGAATTTATTAAGTAAAGTAAAAATGTGTCCTAAATAATTTTCTCATTAACCTCCAAATTCATAGACTGGACAGGGATAAGACTACAGTTGACAGAAATCACCTTGTAAGGTAAGGAAAAAGAGAACATTGTTTGCAGGCTTGGCCTAAAAGTGTTATTTCTCCTCTGACATACCAGAACAGTAGTTGATCACATGTCAGTGATCAAGGAGTTCCAAAAGGACTTTGTTGCTGATTTCCATATGCCTTAACTTGGGGCTGAAGTCACTTGATTTTATGAGTAGCAGAGAAAAAAAAAAAAAAAAAAAAAAAAAACATGAAATGTAGGAAAGGAAGTGATTTGGCTAGCAATTATGTGGCCTTTAAACAAAATCCATATATTTTAAATCATCTTTCCACCCAGATGATACATTTTCTTTATATCAATTACCATTTTCTCATTTCTGCTTATTCCTTTGTGCTCTTCCTACCAAGGACCAAATTGTCACATATCCCTGCAGCTCCATAAGAAAGTGAGACCTGAGTGTGCAGCAGGCTATGCTCTGCCATCTCCAAATTATTTGAGTAAAAGATGATATAGGCAGGACGACATACTGAAGGTTTACTGACTACTGTCCAGGTGTGGTTGGAACTCAGTTAATCTACAGACCGTTAAGTAAATGAAATTGAACATTGTTTCCCTGTTTATCTGAAATATAAATACATTAGTGCAGCTTACATAGACTCCAAGATATTAAAAAGAAAAAGTTATTACTACCTACACATTCATCATATTCAGGGAATTCAGCTTTGTGCCCTGCTTTTCTCATTAGGAAGAAGATAGATTGTGTTTATCTTTTTCCTTCTTTCCTCCCTTCCTTCCTTCCTTCCTTCCTTCCTTCCTTCCTTCCTTCCTTCCT
>CM021765.1:60986744-61035291 GCA_011076525.1 Nettapus auritus | reverse complement strand
CTTCCTTCCTTCCTTCCTTCCTTCCTTCCTTCCTTCCTTCCTTCCTTTCTTATTTCTGTCTAGGCAACAAACACATTTGTGTCAAACAGTGCAAACACTTTGCTAGTAAAGTCCTGAATATTAACATTGGCAGTTAAGATACGAAAAGAGCAGCTAATACGGTAGGTACTTATATATCTTTTGTGGCTGTTATGACTCTGGCAACACAAAATATTTTCCTTACTTATCCTCAAGTGATGCCTCAAAATGCACTGAAAAAAGCCTCCAAAAATGTTTTTGTTATTTGCTTAACTAAATGAAACAGTGATAATTTGTAATTACTTAAATTATTATTTTTTTGGCTATTGAAATAAAGAAGATGAAATTGTGGGAAAATTGTATATGTTTTGATAGTCTTACCAACCTGTCTTAAGGAGGAAAGCAACATTTGGCTTTTTCCTCTTCTTTCCAGTATGTTAAACATTTCCATTATTTTCACTGCATTGCTTCTGGGGTGATAAGCAATGAATTTCCTTGTTCAGGCTTTACTTAAAACTTGTCTCATGCTCAGATTATGCATAACTTCTGGAGACCTCTGTCTGGATGGAAAAATACACAAACAGGTATGAATGCCTGTTTGTGGGCTTACAAAGGCCCTAAAGAAGGAAAACAGCTTCTCTTTTCTTGCTATGTTAAGTTACCTGGCTTCTCTGTGTCTTATTTATTCCTTCTGTAAAATAGGAGGTGCCTACTGTCTTTGTGTGAAACAAATGAATACCTTCTTGACACAATCTCGAATCTTTCAAAGTTTTCCTGGATTATTGTTCCCTATTGTTTGTAAAAACATGTATCTGGACCCTGCATTTATGCATCAAACCCCATTGTAAACTGCATTTCCATTGCTTCTTAACCTGTAGTCAGGCTGACTCTTATTTTCATTGCTGAAAGCCCTAAACTAAAACTTGAGCAAGCTGTTGAGATTCCTGCCAGCCCCTCTGGCAAGTGCTGCTCAATACTTCATGCAAACTAATGGCTTTGAATGTGCTGCACTAAGACTATTTATTTCAAGTTCAAGAATTCTCATCTTTTTGCCATTGCAGGTGTCTTTGGTTTGGTGTTCTAATTCCCTAAGGCAGAAACAACATTTCTCAGCCTCCACAAGATTCAGGTCCAGGTTTATATGCTGTCAACTGTTCAAGTAGCAAAGAAACAGAAGTGTTAGATTATTTTCTAAATAATACCTCATAAAAGGTAGCTGAAAAACAGCCTACCTGTAGCTATGCAAAAATTGAGAAGAATTAACACTTTTAAAAATTAACACTATTTTCTTAAAAAAAAAAAAAAAAAAAAAAAAGTGTTATCATCACTAAGCAGGAGTCATCACCAGTAATAATTAAAATCGAGTCATGTTAAAAAAAGTCTTTAATTCTAGTTCCCTTCACTGTATCCTCAGGGTACTTTTGATAATAAGGTTTGTTCCTTGGCTATGTCCCCAGTGGTAGGCTTCCCCTCAATGACCATTTGAAATCAAGTCAGATACCTGAAACAGTGGCAGTGTGGCAATTAGAAATAGCTTTACACAAAATAAATAAATAAATAAATAAATAAATAAATAAATAAGATCCCTGAAAATGACTTAGTAAACACAACAGGTTTGCTACTCATTTTTTATTTTTGTTTTGTTTTGTTTTGTTTCTTTTTTTGAATGCAGAGAACAAGAGTTCATGATGTTATCTTGAACAGAAAATATCTGTGGCCAACTGGGTGCATCAGAGGCACAGATGGACTTACATGCTTGTCAGCACATTCACAATGAGAGCGTTCCTGGCTGTTTTCATAGATTGGTATGATCTTTTCATGAGGTCGCTATGGTTCTTTATGTCTAGGGATGGTGCAATTAGTACTTTACTTCACAAATAGCCGCTTTGCTGCAAATTCTGTGCTCACACCAGCAGAATTATTAAGTACACTCTGAAAGCAATGAGAATGTAGCATGATGAATGAGGAATGAGTAGAGGTGGATCTAGTTCAAGCAGGGCCACTTGTAGCCTACACAGTAGTAGATGAATCTGCTGCTAACTGTTGCAATCCCACTAATGACTGGTTGTTTACTTCCAGATACATTTTTTCTAGAGTTAACCTTGGTCCTCAGAAGTATCTGCATATAACTTTCCAGATAATGTTAACTTTAAAATACTTGCAATCCCCGGTTCAGAAACTTCAACAACCGAATACAAAATTGAAATTATTATTATTATTATTTTTTTATTGTTTTAGCATAAATTCATGCATCTCATTGTTACATTTCATTAGAGAACTTTGAGGCATATGTATTGGGTTTACGTAGCAAGGTTTTGGTAGCAGGGGGTTGTAGGGGTGGCCTCTGTGAGGAGTCCAGGAGCTACCTCATGTTAGGTAAGAGCCATCTCCAGCAGGCTCCAATGGAGACCTGCCACTGCCCTGAGATGAGCCAGTAACAGAGGCTGTTTGTGCCTCTGTGAGAGCATATTTAAGAAAAGGAAAAAAACTGCTGTGCCAGAGCAGCTGGAAGAGCAAGGAGTGAGAACCAGCCCTGCAAACCCCAAGTCCAGTGCAGCAGGAGGGCAGGAGGTGCACCAGAAGTTCCCTTGTGGCCTGTAGAGAGGACCCTGGTGGAGCAGGCTGTCCCCTTGCAGCCCATGGGTCCCACATGGAGCAGATCTCCACACTGCAGCCCGTGGAGGAGACGGATGTGGCCCGGAGGAGGCTGTGGCCCATGGAGAGCCCCTGCAGGAGCAGGCCTCGGGCCGGAGCTGCAACCCATGGAGAGGAGCCCACGCAGGAGCAGGGGCTCTGGGGGGAGCTGCCGCCCGTGGGGGACCCGTGCTGAGGCAGTTTGATCCTGGGGGATAGACCCCGTGGTACGAAGCCATGTGGGAGCAGTTCTCAAAGAGCTGCTACCTGTGTGAAGCCCCCACAGGATCAGTTCAGGAAGGATGGCATCCTGTGGGAGGGACCCCACGTTGGGGCAGGAGCAGAGAGTAACTGTGATGGAGTGGCAGAGACAAAGTGTTAGGGATTCACCACAACCACCATTCCCTGTTCCTCTGCACAGCTTGGGAGGAGGACATAGAAGAGGGTAGATAGGTGGGAAAGATGTTTTTAGTTCGTTTTGAGTTTCTCACTGCTCTTTCTTGTTTGTAATAGGTGATAAATTACATTAATCTACCTATGCTGATTCTGTTTTGCATGTGATGATAATCATACAGTGATCTCACAGTCCTTAACCCTTGAGCCGTTTCCATTCTGTTTTCTTCCCCTTTCCATTTGAGGAGGTGGAGTGAGAGAGTGACTGGTGGAGCTCAGCTGCCCAGTTAAAACCCCACTAACCCCACTTTGGGATTTCAAGTTTGGTTGCTTTTTTTTTGTTGTTGTTGTTGTTGTTGTTTTGTTTGTTTGTTTGTTTTCAGTTGACATGAATCAGAAATTTAGTCTTTAATTTAGTGTTAATATTAAAATTACTTTGAATTACAAAATTACAAGTTAGAGACTATAAAGGAGGAGTTTATTTTCTAGAATTGTTATTTAACTTCTGCAGAAGATTGTCCAGACAGTTTTACACTTCCTTAATATCATCTATAAAAAAAAAAAAAAAAAAAAGAAAAAAAAAACTTCCTCTCTCTGCAAACTGAACTTGTCACTGGCAGAAATGGCATCCAATTACACTGTATACTAACATGTGCTGTTTATCTATAAAGTACCATGAAACATTCTTGGCAGCCACTCTGTAAGCCTTTAATCTATGTCTAACATTACATTCATCCAATTGGGAAGACCAAACCACAGCTTGGAGTATAATGGGAATTTTGCTTCTCAAAACGTACAGTTTACATGAATAGCTTTATCAGAACTCACTGGCTGTCACTATTCCAGGTGCCCTCCTCACTCTGCTTATCTGGTTGTTCAAATGATTAGCTTTCTGGAAGACGCTCATTGTTAGATTCTATCATGGCTCTGTTTAGAAGGCCTGTGACTAAGAATGCACACAACAATCTACACCAAAGGCAACAGAAAGCCTCCATTGATTTCAGTGGGATTTCAGTTAAAACAAGTTGAAAAAAATAACACCTTGAGGGCTTGGAGCGGGTTAACATTGTGTTTTGCTCTTATCTCCCCATGACCAATATATATATATCTATATATATATGTATATATATATATACATATATATATATATTTTTTTTCCTTAAATCATAAGCTGGCATCTGTTGACAGGTTATACTCACACAAGGAGAACATGGTATGATGCCAAAATGTTATATTTTATTTGAAGTGGACACCTACACACTAGGATCTGGCCTGCAACCAATGATTCATTCCTCAATTCAGTTCAATTCAATAAGATATAATTGGTATGATCATCTTTACAAGTGTAGTCAAATGATTAAAGTGGCAGATTTTTCCAATTCTTTTTAGAGGTTAGATCTGATATACTTATATGGGAACAAAGAATTTGGAAGAGTTTGGTCTCCAAAACACATTTTGTTGTTAGAGTCCACTCCTAATCTGATATGAAATTAATATATGCTGTTTCTCTAGGCGCTAAGCATTTTTCTCATTTTGTTTATATATAAGTGGATGTGTGTGTGTGAGGCTTGTTACTAACCACTTCAGTAAAATATTTGTCCCTCATGGTTTGGACATTACAATGGAATTCACCTTTGTCTTCCCAGTGTCACTTTGTTTGCAATGTCATCAATAACCATGTTGATCTGGTGGACTTCTCGAATTGTTTGAAGAAGTCATGGCCCAACTGCATATATTCAGAAAAGCGGACTTGAAAAAAATGACTCTATTTCTTATGAAGATTTTTTTGAGATAGGTAGTCCTTCTCTAAATAGTATCTAACTTCTACAAAGTTCTTTCCAAAGTAGATTACTCTCTGACAGGTGAACTTAAAAATTACATAATTTAATTTTGTTCTTAAGAATTATTTGTGAAGTGAATGTCATTTGTGATGGTAGGCCTGAATCTCTTGTACTATGTTAAAAATAAAACATTAAAAAATAAAATAAAATAAAATACTGACACACTGTTTGAAATCTATGGTTTATGTATGGCATAAAACAAGTGAAATGTCATTATATTTTCTTATCTGTACCAACTGTAATTTTGGAAGACATAAACAAAGAATCATCATACCAGGAAAGAGAATTTACATCTGGATGTGCCTAATACATCTGGATGTGCCTAATGTTTGCCTATCTATCCATTTTTTCCCCTTTTTCCACCTTTATCATATCCCTGATGACTTCAGTCATTTCTGAAAAAAAAAAATAAATAAATAAAAAAGACACTACTTAGTGTGTTTCTTCGGCTTTCCACATGATAAAATAATTTACACACAGAGTTAGATGTCTCCATCTTCTAAACAACAGATAATCTGTCTAACTAAATTGAAAACTAGAAGGCTTAAGTAGTGCTAGACAGAGAGCAACTGTTGGAAATGAACGCACGCATATAAATGTCACATCAAACAAAGCAAAAAGCACATTTACAATCATAGTAGGGTCCAATTATAAAAACTGGGAAACACGGAGACTTGAAAGAGACATCATAGGCTTTGAAATTTCCCTCTCAGACTGCTGGATATGGCAGTTCTCTCTATTAGCATTCTGATAAAAACTCTTGCATCTGCCTTGGTAAATAATGCAGAGAGAGGGCAGCTGTAAGATCCTATTGTATGCTGCAAAAGTAAATGCTAATAAGGTTCTTGAAGCAGCCTTCCTAATTCTGACTGGGGATATTAAAAACATGAAGCCTGTCCAGTAAAAAATAATAATAATAATAAAAAATAAAATATAAAATAAAATAAATAACAAATAAAATAAAATAAAATAAAATAAAATAAAATAAAATAAATAAATAAAATAAAATAAAATAATAAAGCAAAAAAAAAAAAAATAGAAATAAGAATCAAAGATCTCATTTAACAACCCACTATTATGAATTGTTAAAACTGTTTCCCAGGGGGCTTGCTCCATCTGATGTTTAGTTCAGCTTCCTAAATACTGATTCTATTGGAAGAACATGGATGTGGATGAAAACGAACAAACCAGTTATCCACAAGTATGTTGACAATAAAATGTTGGAAATTTCCTGCTTGCAGCAAGCTGTACTTAGTTCTCCTTAGAAATAAACTAAGCTTTAGATGATACAGAACCACACGTAGTGCCTCAGGTCCTAGATGCGTGTCATTATTTCACAGACACAAGTATAATTTTATTTGAACAAAAGCTTGACCCTCACCCTCATATAAATATTACAGCAACATATGTCTACCTGCAGAGATCCTAAACAACAGTTCTAAGAAGGGTTTCTTGATCCTGTCACCTCAGAGGCTGTTTGACCCTGCTGCTATTCCGCCTCTCCCACTAACAGCTCGGTGTGGGACAAGACTGAAGAAGTAGAGCTAACTTTATCAGCCAGCTCTTCCAATATGAACTACTGGGGTTTCTTTTGCTTCCAGCATGCTTCTCCAAGGCAAAAGGAAAGGATGGAATGGTTTCCAGCTATAGGAAAGTACTAAGAAAATAGATAAACAAGCAAACTAAAAAAGGGCAGAAAGACACTTAGTGGAGGTTGTGAACACAGGAGTCTAAGTGGCACGGATAGTGAAGTGATTAAATCCCCGAAACATGTTCATTGGTCTGCTAATGTGTATCTTTTCCCGCTTTCTCTTGTAGTTGTTGCAGCTGGGAATCATTAAAAATGCCACCATTAAAACCTTTTACTTATCTCCATTGATTTCACTTGTAGTAGCCCGAGGATCAATTAATCACTTTCTCTGATTCAAAAACCCAGTTGGAAAATTGAAGTCATTTGACCATTTTTTCTGTCCATTACAGACATTCACCTTTTCAGCTATGCTGCCAGAATGCGAAGATCATTTCTAAACATATGCAGTGTTTTACTCTACTCTTAGAAGCAAGTATTTAATTAGAAGGTCATCGTCCTTTAATATTAGGTTAGATGTCCAGCATTCCTACCCTGGAAATACCAGGGATCACATTCTTTTTCATTTATATTATTGTACTCTCGTTAACCGGTTGATTTACACTACTGTTATCTAAGGAAGGAGAATAAAGATGTGAGAGATATGTAAATAATCATTATTTACCTATAAATTGCTCTGTGAATTGACAGATATATCACTATGATAAAGATTTCCAGTGGCCCAGAAACCTTTGTCACCGAGAAGATTTCTTCATGTGAAGTGCATTGGTAAGACTTTAAGAATCCTTTTTGCCTTTGAGGTGGCTTTTTTTCGTTGTTGTTGTTGTTGTTGTTGTTGTTGTTGTTGTTTGTCTGGTTGGTTGATTTTGATTTTGGTTTATTTTTGTTTCTGTATCATCTTATATAATGTCCTACTACATAAATACTTCAACATATGTAGGATGTGCAGTTTTCTCATTTATAGTAAAACGATACTTCATCCACTCTTCAGGAGGTGGTAACATGGTGGACTTTGAATCTCTGAATCTCAGAAGAGGACTAATCCACAGCACTATATGGATGGGATAAAAACATCAAATCGTTCCAAAAGAGTCGTGTGAATTAGGAATTAGGAAACTGTTGCTCAGTTGTCACCACATTAACACTAGTGTAGTTTAAAAATTATAAACAGCATCAAAAAATTGAAGAAGGCCCAAAACATGATAACCACTCCAATTTGGGGGGCAGGAAACCGTTGCCACCCTGGCTACAGAGCACTTAAAGAGATCACTAAGAGAATTGCACTCCTGAGGTACTATGAGCCCCATGTCAGACAGAAGGCTGTTTTTGGAGAGTAGGAAAGTGAGGCATCTCACACACCCATGCGGATGGGTATCTTCTCATCACAGCACAGCAATAGTAAGTGTTACACTGTCAGCAGAGATGGAAGGAGCCTATGGCTCCATGAGACCTCTAGCTGCACCACAACAGAAATTTCTATTCAGCATTCGAACCCTGCTACCATACAAGGAGTTTTTTAGAACAAAGCTTTGGATTTGGTTTTACAAAAACAATCCTTCTTCTCCTCCTTCCCTGACCAACATCAGCAAGTTCTTCAGAAAACAAGGACAATGTCTCTCCTGCAATCACCCTGTACAAACCTTAAAAGACTCTTTAGCCTGTCATGGCATGCTAAGCACCAAAATACCTTGAGGATTTATTGAAGGATCCTCAGGAAATCCTAGTCCTGTGGTGCGCACATGAGTTGGCAGAACTTGTCTGCTTTTCTTGCACAGGTTGTATAGTGCCCAGTGTTCTCTAGTAATACAGAAGGAGTTATCTATCCTGGAAAATGAAGATGACAAATTCAGTGATTTCCCAGCTTCAGCCCAGAGCTGAAAGCCAACACTGATGGTTGCAAGTACAGTTGACTTCAGCCTAGAGGAATGTGCTTATTTATGTGCCACTGGTTTCCAAACTACCCTTAGTATATAACCTCCTCAAATTTGCCCTGGTATTAGATCCTGATATGGCCAAATTCCACCCGCTCCCAACAGTGTAGAACTATATAATTTTATGATGAGACATCACAGATTCAGGACTAAACAGCCTTCTGAGAATACAGCTGCTAAACAAGGAATGAAGAAACCAAGAGAAGGAAAATAAAAGCCTGCAGGTGCATTTATTACCCTGTTTGGCTCTCTCCAGGTCTCCGTCTGAACACACGTTTTCATGCACTCATGCAGACTAATTTTGCATTGGTCATAGATATCATGCACTAATAAAAGATTATATTCATTATATGAGTGTTATTAACATGGAGGATGCTTCATTTTTCACTCACATTCAAAACTGCTGGCAATCAGCCTGTCTCAAGTGGCTCTAAGCCAGACCCAGCAGGTTGCTGGATTTATTGCCCACAACCACCACTTTTGTCCAGATTTATCACGCCTCACTGTGACCATTAGCATCCTTGATTACCCTTTCATCTTCAATGGCTTGAAACATGAATTTGATGTATAAGATCTCCTCAAGCTAGGACATTTCCTCTCCAAAAGCAATGCTGAACAGTACACAACCAACTGGCAATATCCCATCAGTTTTTTCAAATGCACAAAGATTATGGCAAGACTTCCATTCAGGTATCTGAATTTCATTTTAAGAATGTTGAATATATATATATATATTTTTTTCTGATGACTATTCTATTCCATTTAGTAGTAGTCATCATTTTATTCCCGTGTTGTACTCTTGACATGGGTTCTGTATCAGCAAAGAGTGTTAGTGGTTTTTGAATTCCAGATGGGGAAAAAAAATAAAAATAAATAAAAATAAATTAAAAAAAAATAAATCACTTTTTTTGCCCTCCTCAGCTGCAACAAGCGAACCAGTTTTGATGATTTTTTGATGTGTAGACTTTTTCTTCAGTATAGAATAATCCAGACTGAGGACAAGAATCTTAAATAATGAACAATAAAAAGAGAAGAAACTTAGCTAGAAACATCTTTTTTAATGCTTCATGCAAATGAATTTCTCCTCCCATATAATCTCCTA
This sequence comes from Nettapus auritus, assembly GCA_011076525.1. Taxonomy (NCBI): domain Eukaryota; kingdom Metazoa; phylum Chordata; class Aves; order Anseriformes; family Anatidae; genus Nettapus; species Nettapus auritus. The sequence goes on along the minus strand of CM021765.1, from coordinate 61,025,784 downwards.
TGTTTTGAAATGGCTATCCAGAAATCCTATTAGATCCCAAGTGAACAACAGAAAAACCACATCAAAACAAAAATAAAGCAGGCTGACTTTTATATTTAGGTTACTGTTTATGACACTGTCACAGTGCTGTCTCAGGGCTTCCTTCTGCTTCCTTGTCGTTCTGAATTCACCTGTTATCTCCTGTAGCAGACTACAAAACTGCTTGGATTAGGTAACAGGTGTTTTTTGTCCTGTATTTAGACAATACCTGATAAAACTCATCCTGAGCCTTAGTTACATTTTCTGAATCCATTAGTAACAGTAACAATGATGATTTCTTTAAAGCATATTGAGCATATTGTGGAATAAAATGAAGTTTTTTAATGAACTTGTTTTCTCTTCTAGTGGGCTGTATTCCTATTGCGGTAGTTAGCAAACTTTGTTGGAAAGACCCTGAGGGACTGAGTGCTCCTGCTTCTCTGCCTGGTATTGATGGCAAATAAGATCTTTCATAAGACTCCTACAGGATTTTCATTTGGATATTTCTATTCTTGGGGAATGTGATTCATTGCATTGCTATCCAGGGAAAAGCAGCTGGAAGGCTGGAGGGCTAGCAACACTCAGAACTTGGGTCTGGAGAAATCAGGTTAATCAGATCATCTCAGTGACCTTTGCATTAGACAACTTGCCTTCCTGTCTGTCATGCTAAAAAATAATAATAATAATAAATAAATAAATAAATAAAAACACATTGGCAGGTGGGCCCAATGGCAGTTGAGCACAGCTGCACAGAGCCACAGTGCTCATAGAAGAGTCACTATTGAAACACTGCTTTGCATGAAACAGAACAAGAGGCAGTACTAACACAGTGGAAACCACCCTGGTAAATCCATGTCTGGCAGTGTCCAGGACCATGTAAGAAGCAAAGCTGCAGGAAATATTGTGATACGGTTTTGAATAACTTTGCTTCCTTCACACTACCAACTGTAACTGCCTATTTTATTTTGAGAAAAAGCTATCCCCTACCTCTCTCCAAATACAATGAGGATCAAAGGTTAAATAACTGTTGTTTGACAGTATATACCTGTTAAATGGATATATTTTGTATATATATATATATAGAAACATATACATGGTTCTATAGATATTTGTATATGTGATGTACCTCTATATACATAAAAATATCCATTGCATTTACCCATTTTGAATTGACTGTCCTTTTGACTTTACCACCCATCTCTTGCCTTGTATGAAAAGGAAAAACACCCCAAAAACATATTCCTATATTATTCTTTAGCTATCTGTTGAAACCTCTTTCATTATTGCCTGAAACCTTTTGAAGATTTGAAACCTAAGTAAAAAAGTCTTATACTTTCTGTCATGCTTTGTATAGGTTTCCAGCAATGTCCACACACACACACACAAACACACCACCTATTTACTGTTGGAACTACTGATTAATTTCAGCCAAAACTGATGAAGAAACAGAGGCAGCAGAACAATCCTGCTCTTACCAACACCAGTATCTGTAGAAAGCAAAATTATAAAAAAGGCGCTTTAATGAATGGAAACATGGCTGCATAGGCTGCGCCCTCAATGGTCATCATAAAATAGAATCACACAGCACAATGAAATAGAAATTGAAACTTACTTAGCTGCAATGACACTTGGAGTGCTTTATTCACCATCTGCTTACAGGGAAACCCTTGTACGTCTGTTCTCTGTATGTTTTACCTCCAGATTCCCAAATAAATTTACTGCCATTCTCGACACCTCTTCTAGTTTTGCTCCATTCCCTCTTTCCTAGCCTGGTAATTTCTTAAGTATGTGCCTTCTCTGTAACTATAAATAATCACATAGAGGAGGGCTGTAATGACCATTGCCCTGTCAGATGGAATAAAGATTACAGCTGATGGATAAGGAAAAGGTTCAAACAGCAGAGTTATAGTAATGAGTCTACCCGGTAGCCTGCATTGTTTTGGTTTGCTTGCCACTTGGATCCTAACAGCCACCAGACCACCTGCTTTCTGTCACTGCAGCTCAGCTGTTGTTCACAAATTTCAGATGTTTGTGCCAGTAATTAAATTGTGCCAGGAAAGCACTATTAAATTTAGTTATTGCAGAAAGGAGCTAAAATAATTGATCAGATCTGAGTGGATCATCAGTGTGTTTTTGAATATAATGAAAATGAGAATTGGGTCAGCAGAAGGAAGAGGAGACATCAATTAAAAAACATATCTATACTGGAGTCTCAAAAGCCATTAACATTGATTTCAATCCAGGACATGGGGCCTGGCTGGCAAAAAGCATGGAAGGATAATTTAAGACTTTTGTTGTTGTTGTTGTTGTTTTTCCTCCCTGTGGCAGAATATAATAACAGAGCTGCAAGAAGTGGAAGTAAATAGGATGTAATCACTCCAGGGACCTATAAAGGGTTATGGGAAGCTGTTGATGCTACTGCTTTTGTTTGGTCTCCTTTTTGATCTTCATTTATGTTTTAAGGTTGAATATTTGCTTTTGATGGGCACAAATTCAGGATTGAAGTTGGAATTCTTTCTGCTACCTCAAGCCACTCTTTTTGCAGGCTTAACATTACCCTGAAGCATTGTGAGCTCCCATCGCTAAAAATGATTCAGTCAACTAGGTTTCTCACAGCTGGATCCTGTTCAGGTAGGAGTGTTAATATGGACTGATTTGGTCTGCCTTTAGTTTGATGTTTATAATATCATTGACACACATAATATAAATATTCTATTCTTGAGTCAAAAATGTGTCACTTCTGAGTCAGCCTATTCCTGTGGAGACTATAGAAGACACTGATGTACTTCTTCCATCTTCCTGCAAGTTAGTTTTTCTCCCTGCTGTTTATTTTCAGGTCTGTATGGTCTACTTCAAATGACTCAAACAGGATAGATTTATCAGGAAAAAAATAGTCACAGAGCTGATAGATGTTCACTGTAGATTGAATCCAACAAGATTGTTGGTCTCCTAGCAGCACTAAGAGAATCATAGAATATCCTAAGCTGGAAAGGACACACAAGGATCATCAAGTCCAGCTCCTGGCTCCACACAGGACTGACTACCTAAAACTTAAGCCATTGGACCATTGTCCAAATGCTTCTTGAATTCTGGCAGGCTTGGTGCTGTGACCACTTCCCTAGGGGGCCTATCCCAGTGCCTGACCACCCTCTCAGTGAAGAAACTTCCTAATATCCATCCGGACCTCAATGACACAGCTTTTCCACTGGTGTAGCCTTACCTCAAGCAGTGTGTGCAGTTTTGAGTACCACAACAGAAGGACGTAAAAGTATTAGAGAGTGTCCAAAGGAGAATAACACAGATGGTGAAGGGTCCAGAGGAGAAGATGTATGAGGATCAGCTGAAGTAATTTGGTTTGTTCAGCCTAGAGAAGAGGAGTCTGAGGGGATGCCTCATGGCAGCCTACAGCTTCCTCACGATGGGAGCAGAGGGGCAGGCACACTCTCTGGTGACAAGTGATAGGACCCTTCTTGTGTCTGTGAACAAGTTTCAAAATTACAGCTTCATGTACAAGGCTAGTATTTTTCAGTGTGATGTGAATAAGAATGCAGTCATGTGATGAAAGCTGAACTTAAACTCTACCTCTATAAAAAGGAAAACAAAAATTACTTATCCTCTCCCCTCCCTATACTATTGAAAGCATACTTGTAGTTCTATTTTTAGATCTTTGCTGGACCTTATCTGATCTCAATAAACACACTAATCCTGCAGAAAACACTCCAGGCTCAAGAGTTTTTCTTGTGTGTTAGTTTTTTAAATTTTAAGATTTTGTTTTTTTTTTAAGATTGAAAGATTTTTAAATTTTATTTTTATTATTTTATTTATTTTATTTTATTTTATTTTATGAATTGAGGCAGCTCACAAGTGTGAGTTGCCACAATAAAATGTGTGATGGGGGACAGAAGCAATTCAATGCAGGGCATGGCTTCTCATTTTGGCAGAAGCAAACGTTTACTTTGTCCCAGAGATATTGTACAATGTCTCCCTGAGTACTTGTGACACTTATTTCTGACAACCTCATTGAAAATAAACAAATTCCTTGCATAAATGCACTTGAAGACCTTGATGGAAAATTCTGCAAATACTTGCCTAGTAACTTATGGTTTTATATTTAAAGTCTGAAACTTTTTTTTTTCCCAAAAATGCATCTTTCACCATTCAATTTTTGTTATAGAGTTTTTGGATAGTGCTTTCCAAAGTGCTTTAGATATCAGATCAGTTTAATTAGCCTTATGGAATACAGACATTCAGATGGAAAGGAACACAGAGTGCAATACTGTGATTTGCTCAATATTGTGTAGATCCTCTGAATTCTTCTCCACTGTACCAACCTGTTCTGCTTAGCAGTATTTTCCTTGCATTTTCATCACTGTAATGCACTTGTGTAGAAATAGTTCTGAAAAGAATAATCTCAGAATATTTAATTCATACCTCTACAAAATTAGTAGTCCCTCATGAAATAGTGTAGGTATCAATTAAGTCTTGTTTATATCCTACTTTAAGAGTCTAAGTGCACTTCAAGCCCTGCATTGACATTTACTGGGTTGTCTGTGTAAGGTAAAATTCACAAGTAAGGAGAATTTCTATTCTTCCTAAACTTACTGTGATCATGCTAGAAAAATCAGTACAAAGTAATCCTGTATATCCTCTGAGTAGCAGGCTATGGCCTTGGTTTACACATTGTTATCTTTAATTCCACTAATAAGTAGAAACCAGCTGTCCAAAGGCTCAGATTAATATGTTCTTCATACATATCAGCACTTGAAGACTTTTTAGAGCTATACCAGGCACTAGGTTTAGATAGTTTATGCGTGCCAAATCAATTAAACATCAGAACCATACTAGCCTTCTTTTTTGAAAATGTTTTATTTCATTTATGTAACTTCAGACATTGCTTCCACTTTTTAGAATTCATTATTAGAAGACCATATCTTGATCAGGGATTCTAAAACCTCAGAACTAGTGTCCAAATATCTAAGGTTCATTTAATTTCTTCCATTTGTTTTTCCCATTGCCTGACAGAATGCAAGTTAAATACTACTTAAGAAATACTGCAAGACTCATGGCTCTTGCCAGAGTGCTGCTTGTAGATATGGGAATTCAAGCTAACTGCTATTTTTATGTATAGGAATTCAAGCTATTTGTTATTTTAGATTCATATTCGAGTCATTTTAAAGAAAAGCAATTCAAACACAAATATAGTTTTGCACAGTGGACATTCCCTGACATGTCCCTGATAGATATTTATATCTCTATATTACCTGAAATATTTCTCTGCACCCGCGTAAAACCTGCATCAGAGACCTTCTCTATCTTTATCAGTTTGGCTTTAAAATATATGGGAAAAATTACTTAGATTATTCCGCGTTTATTCTCTTTTCTCTTTGTTAGATAAAAATCAATGCTATTACTACTTTCTTCATTATGAGTTAGTCATTAACATTTTACAAGTAATTATTACACATGGTTTGGAAACAAAACTAATTGTCCATAAAATGGACAACTGCTGTATGAGGAGTGGAGGGAAGAAGACAGGAAGACAGACTTTCAAAATATTACCACACTTTGGCTGTTTCTTTGGAAATTGATTTTGCCAGAGAATGACTATATTTTTTAGAAAAATCACTTGAAAAGAATCTGGCCCAGCAATAACTGTTTTACCTGTATAGCTGAAGTCTCATTAAAGCTCAAGTGTCTGACAAAACAAAGAATCATTTTGGTGCAGATTATGTGCACCTAATGTCATGGAGGGGTCCTGAAGATCAGTTGGAATCATGTTCTTTTTGTTCACTTTCATCTGCTTGCAGTACATTTTGGCATGATTCCTTGCCTTACTTTTACATTTACAACAGTCTGAGAAGAAGGACAGATGAGTAATCTCTGAACCTACTGTAGAAAAACAAATAAGTTGAACCATTAGTCTAGGTTTGGTTTGCTGTCTGAAAATTCGGGAAGTATTTTGTTAACAAATTCTTAAATGTTAGAAGTTTTTCTATTTTAATTCAAAACCAAAGGCTTAATTTAAAGCCTTTTGGCTTCATAATAGTAACATCCCGGCATCGAGGCCACTTGAGGCAACCTCGTGAGGGACGCTGACGAGGCGTAGGCAGAGCCAGCAGCGTCAGCGGCGGGCCATTTAAATTGGGCGCCGCCGCAATTTCGCAGCTACTTGCCTAGGCGAACGGCTCCGGGGCAGGCGTGTTCTGCAGCGGAGCGGGGGATCGGGACACACAGGGCTCTTTTCCCGGCATCGAGGCCACTCGAGGCAGCCGAGGGAGCCGCCACGAGCCCGCAGCCCTCGTGAGGGACGCTAACGAGGCGTAGGCGGAGCCAGCAGCGCCCCCTCCCCAGCCGCTCAAAAGCAGCCCCTAAGGAGCGCGAGCGACCAGGACGGGCAAACAGGGCGGGGCGTGGCAGAAAGGAGGGGCGCAGCAGTTTGCGCAGCTGTTCGCCCAGGCAGGGTGAGCAGGGAGGGCAGGGCGTTCCTGCCTGCTCATAGGAACAGCTCACCTAACGGCTGTCTATCACTAGCTAGGCCACTATGGTCCTCGCAAGGCAGAGTGCTTGTGCTACAAAGCCTGTAGCCACCCAGACAGACAGCCCGCTCCAAAATGCGGCAGTTCAGGTCTCTGGGTGCAGGGAGTGCCAGAGCCTGCTGCTGCCAACTAAAGGAGGCAGAGATACCTCGTGCATGAGGTGCGAGCAGGTGGACGACCTGGTCTGCCTGGTGGCAGACCTCGAGGAGGTGGAGAGGTTGAGGGCCATCAGGGAGTGTGAGAGGGAGATGGACTGGTGGAGCAACTCCCTGCAAGGCCCGAAGAAGAGGCACCGGAATGAGACTCCCCAAACTGGGGGTGAACCACCTGCCCAGTCGCTGTTGGGCAGAGGGAGGGGACCTAAGAGTTCAAGAGGAATGGAAACAGGTCCCTGCTTGACGATGCAGGAAACACGCCCCCCCACCTGCCCAGGTGCCCTTATGCAACAGGTTTGAGGCCCTGGAGCTCGAGACAGCGGTGGATGAGGGTGTGGAAGGAAGCTTACCCAGGAAGCCTAGGGAGAGGAAATCTGCTCCATGCCTCAAGACTGCTTCCACCAAAAAGGAAAGGAGGGTGATCGCTGTGGGTGACTCCCTTCTCAGGGGAATGGAGGGCCCTATCTGTTGGCCTGACCCTACCCGTAGGGAGGTCTGCTGCCTCCCTGGGGCCAGGGTCAGGGCTGTTGCCAGAAAGCTTCCCAGCCTGGTTCGCCCATCTGATTACTACCCACTGCTGATAGTCCATGCTGGCAGTGATAGCATTGATAAGAGAAGCCTGAAGGCTATCAAACGGGACTTCAGGGGGCTGGGACGGTTAGTGGACGGAGCAGGAGGACAGGTGGTGTTTTTGTCCATTCCTACAGTGGCAGGGAGGGGTTCAGAGAGGACACGCAAAGCCCACATGATAAGCACAGGGCTTACAGGGTGGTGCCAACACAGAAGTTTTGGGTTCTTTGACCACAGGGCGCTTTACTCGGCACCTGGCCTGATGGCCGCAGATGGGTCCCAACTGTCCCCAAGGGGAAAACGGATCCTGGCTCAGGAGCTGGCAGGGCTCATTGAGAGGGCTTTAAACTAGGTAAGAAGGGGGACGGGGAAGAAACAAAGCCTGTTGGAGGTGTGCCAGGAGGAACAGTGGCAAGGCTAGGGGGAGAAGGCAAAGGCTCAGCTGAAGTGCATCTACACTAATGCACGCAGCATGGGCAACAAGCAGGAGGAGCTGGAAGCCATTGTGCAGCATGCGGGCTATGACTTGGTTGCCATCACGGAAACATGGTGGGACCACTCTCATGACTGGAGCGCTGCCATGTCTGGCTATAGGCTCTTCAGAAGGGACAGGCAGCACAGAAGGGGTGGTGGAGTGGCTCTCTATATTAGAGAATGTTTTGATGTCGTTGAACTTGAGGCTGGCAATGACAAGGTGGAGTCAGTATGGGTTAGGATCAGCAGAGAGGCCAACAAGGCAAGCATCCTGATGGGGGTCTGTTATAGACTGCTAAACCAGGATGAGGGGGTGGACGAGGAGTTCTACAGACAGCTGGCAGAAACTGTGAAATCATCAGTGCTTGTTCTTGTGGGGGACTTTAACTTCCCAGACATATCCTGGAAGCACAACACAGCCCAGAGAAAGCAGTGCAGGAGGTTTCTGGAGAGCGTGGAAGATAGCTTCCTGACGCAGCTGGTTGGTGAGCCCACCAGGGGAGGTGCCCTGCTAGACCTTCTGTTCACAAACAGAGAAGGACTGGTGGGAGATGTGGTGGTCGGGGGCTGTCTTGGGCAGAACGACCACTAAATGGTAGAGTTCTCGATACTTGGCGAAGTCAGGAAGGGGACCAGTAAAACCACTGTCTTGGACTTCCGGAGGGCTGACTTTGAGCTGTTCAAGACACTGGTTGGCAGAGTTCCTTGGGAGGTGGTTCTGAAGGACAGAGGAGCCCAGGAAGGCTGGGCGCTCTTCAAGAAAGAAATCCTAATGGCTCAGGAGCGGTCTGCCTAAAGACGAGCCGGCGCGGAAGACCGACCTGGCTGAACAGAGAGTTGTGGCTCGAGCTTAGGAGAAAAAAGAGGGTTTATAATCTTTGGAAAAGAGGGCGGGCCACTCAAGGGGACTACAAGGATGTTGCGAGGCAGTGCAGGGACACAATTAGAAAGGCCAAAGCTCATCTGGAGCTCAATCTGCCTACTGCTGTTAAAGACAACAAAAAATGTTTTTATAAATGCATCAATGCCAAAAGGAGGACTAAGGAGAATCTCCACCCTTTACTGGATGCGGGGGGAAACTTAGTTACCAGAGATGAGGAAAAAGCTGAGGTGCTTAACGCCTTCTTTGCCTCAGTCTTTAGCAGCAAAACCAGTTGTTCTCTGGACACCCAGTACCCTGAGCTGGTGGAAGGGGATGAGGAGCAGAATGTGGCCCCCACAATCCACGAGGAGATGGTTGGTGACAGCATTTGTATGTACGCAAGTCAATGGGGCCGGATGGGATCCACCCGAGGGTACTGAGGGAACTGGCAGAAGAGCTGGCCAAGCCACTTTCCATCATTTATCGGCAGTCCTGGCTATCGAGGGAGGTCCCACTTGACTGGCGGATAGCAAACTTGACGGCCATCTACAAGAAGGGCCGGAGGGTAGACCCGGGGAACTACAGGCCTGTTAGTTTAACATCAGTGCCAGGGAAGCTCATGGAGCAGATTATCCTGGGCGTCATCATGCGGCAGTTGCAGGGCAAGCAGGCAATCAGGCCTAGTCAGCATGGGTTTATGAAGGACGGGTCCTGCTTGACGAACCTGATCTCCTTCTATGACAAGGTGACATGCTTAGTGGATGAGGGAAAGGCTGTGGATGTGGTCTACCTTGACTTCAGCAAGGCATTTGACACCGTCCCCCACAGCATTCTCCTCAGGAAACTGGCTGCTCATGGCTTGGACTGGCGCACGCTTCGTTGGGTTAAGAACTGGCTGGATGGCCGGGCCCAGAGAGTTGTGGTGAATGGAGTCAAATCCAGTTGGAGGCCGGTCACTAGTGGAGTCCCCCAGGGCTCGGTACTGGGGCCAGTCCTCTTTAACATCTTCATTGATGATCTGGATGAGGGGATGGAGTGCACCCTCAGTAAGTTTGCAGACGACACCAAGTTAGGTGCATGTGTCGATCTGCTCGAGGGTACGAAGGCTCTGCAAGATGATCTGGATAGGCTGGACCGATGGGCCAAGGCCAACGGTATGAAGTTCAACAAGGCCAAGTGCCGGGTCCTGCACCTGGGGCACAACAACCCCAAGCAGAGCTACAGGCTGGCAGATGTGTGGTTAGAAAGCTGCCTGTGAGAGAAGGACCTGGGAGTATTGGTTGACAGTCGGCTGAATATGAGCCAGCAGTGTGCTCAGGCGGCCAAGAAGGCCGACAGCATCCTGGCTTGCATAAGAAACAGTGTGGCCAGCAGGTCCAGGGAAGTGATTGTCCCCCTGTACTCGGCTCTGGTGAGGCTGCACCTCGAGTACTGTGTTCAGTTTTGGGCCCCTCACTACAAGAAGGACATGGAGGTGCTTGAGAGAGTCCAGAGAAGGACTACGAAGCTGATGAGGGGTCTGGAGACCAAGTCTTATGAGGAGTGGCTGAGGGAGCTGGGCCTATTTAGCCTGGAGAAGAGGAGGCTCAAGGGTGACCTTATCTCACTCTACAGGTACCTGAAAGGAGGCAGTAGCGAGGTGGCAGTTGGTCTGTTCTCCCACGTGCCTGGTGACAGGACGAGGGTAATGGGCTAAAGTTGCGCCAGGGGAGGTTTAGGTTGGATATTAGGAAGAACTTCTTTACTGAACGAGTTGTTAGTCACTGGAATAGGCTGCCCAGGGAAGTGGTTGAGTCACCATCCCTGGAGGTCTTTAAAAGACATTTAGATGTAGGGCTTAGGGACATGGTTTAGTGGATGATTTGTTAGTGTTAGGTCAGAGGTTGGACTCAGTGATCTTGTAGGTCTCTTCCAACCTAGACTATTCTGTGATTCTGTGAACATTTTTAGTCTTAGTGAACACCAGACTGGCACCGAGACCAGCTGTTCCATTTCTTTAAGTATTTTCTTAGGTAAACTTTTAAACTCTTCTCAAGTTCTTCTCTTGAATAGAAATGACTTCATGCTGAGTTTGGGCATAAGGATGAATTAAGGAAAGTGGTACAGGAATGTTTGCACCTCACTACTTCTGGAAAAAAAAATAAAAAAAAAAAAAATTCTTAAGATCTCAGCCTCAGACTCTGTTATACACCACACCATTACCCTTTGATCACACTGAAATATTCTTTAGTGTTCAGATATAATCCCATCAGAACAGAGCCAAGATCAAATCAAATGTACATCAGTTAGTGTTATAAGACAAAAAAAAAAAAAAAAAAAAAAAAAAAAAAAAAGGGGGGGGGGAGGTTGGGGAGTCATAGTAAGGTCAGGGTTCACAGGTTAAAAAAAAATAAAAATAAAATTAAAAAATACCCAATTTTTAACATCCTTTAGCTTTACACCTGCAGAAACAGTCAATGAAAAACATAAGCCTGAAGATATCAGTCATATTTGTGAATGCAAGTCCCTTGTGCACAACTAGATTCATATGTTCAACATGTCCTTTAAAACGCTGATGATAATTATCAAGTTGTTTATATAATACAAAATGTCCTGAATATATTTTCTATCCAGTAGGCAACACACTATCATAGGGAAACCGCTACCAAGAGTAGCTTGGAGGCACAACAGAGATAACAAGGGGATTAAAAAAAACCATACCAGATGAAAATCCTTTAAAATTTGAGGGGAATTAGTTGTTTGTATCTACCTCTCTTGAATCTGCACCTGGATTTAATAAATAAGTTATGTCTGAAGATAGACTATTGCTTTTTCTTTCTCATCAAATTCCACATTTATTTGATTTAAACAGATCCTCCCTCAGGTTTTTGCTTTTTGCTTTTTTTTTTTTTTTTTTTTTTTTTGCATTTCCTTGGCAATGCTGCCAAGGAAATGCTGTCCACTCTCTTGTAATTGTTGTACTAAACCCACTGGTTCATATCTCTTCCATTTCTAGAGGAATCCCCAAGCCTCCCATCCATCTCAAACACAGGCTGTGAAGTGCTTGCCTTATTAATGCATTCCAGACCTTGTGTACATCTCCTTTGCCTCTTGCCTCTGCTTGCTTAACACAAACTTCTTCTCTGTTGCTGATTACAATCTCTTACCATCTGGAACAACCTTCCAGTATCTCTGCTTCATCAGCTCTTTGTATCTTTTTGGATCTCATCTGCAAACATCTCTCCATTCCCCTGCCTGCACCTCTTAATTTCTTTCACTCTCTTCTCTCTGTTATTGGCCTTTATCTGTCTTTAATGTATTCTGCAGGCATCCTTTTTGTACCATGTTTGTCTGTAATTTATACAATGTAATATCCATAGTTTTGTATTATTTAAACTTGTAAAGCATTTTGGGATACAGTTCATAAGAAGGGAGCTCCAAAAAAATAAATTTGTCTTGCATTGTTGATAGACTGTTAAGCTAAGCACGTGCTAGAGCTATCTATTTTATATTTTCCTTTATTTTTTTTCCTTGTTTTGTTTTATTTTCTTCCCTTTACTAACCCCCTTGGAGAAATCACTTCTCAAGATATAGAAAAATATATATACACCCGCACATTCATGCACTTTCTGATTTCAAATCACTTGTGAAGAATGCAAATTTTAACAACTCCATTTCTATTTAGCACAATTAAATTGTTTCATACTCCCTATATTGCTCTCTTTGGATTGCTAAAGCCCACCAAGTGTCCTAGAAATGTATTTTATCAGAGTTTACAGCATGTACCTCTTATTAGTTGAATAGCGATGACTTCATGCTACTAAATCTGTGTGTTTGGTAGAGTCTGAAATCAAGCCTGTTCTGGCTGGCTCCAAGAAAAGATGAAGCCTTGAAATGGAGGTCACAATAAGAAAATGGGAAAAAGAATGTTAATTGATTCTATGGGTTTTATGGCCTGGAGGAATCGAAGTGCATAGTCACACTGCAGGGCACAAGGAAAGAAGAAAGTAGCAGGAGGCTCTGACAGTGAGATTTGTTAACTTGCAGATATAGCAGTACCACGGGCTTAATTTGAATGACCTAGTAGTTTGGACTCTGCAAATAAGCATCAAGGAACAGATGAGAAGGAAAAGTCCTTTCCCTCTTTCTGAAGGTCATATTTAGGAGACGTGGTGGAGGTTCCATTGTCTCCAAAGCACAACAGTCACCAGGAAGATTTTATGCCCATAGTGCTGGCCAGAGCACAGTTATCTACAGCTGGAAATGGTGCCAGGCCTTTAATAAATTTTCAAAAGGTCTTATAGAAAATAAGAAGATGCCAGGTGAGAATGAAACTTGAGAAAGAATCTTGTCCTTCTGGTCAACTGCAAAAACCCAGATGGGAAATTACAAAGCTACAGCAAAACTGGCAGGAAGATTAATTTACAAATATATCTTAAATATTATTATTTTCATTTCCATTCCATTTTTTTCCCACAAATTACATAAATATGAACATAAGTCATCAATTAAGGTAAAAAATCTTCAAAACCTTTCATAAAATTCTAATTTTCTAATTTTCATTTTGCCTTTCTGTTTCGCTCTTGTGCTCTCTTTTTTTCTCATTTTACCTGCAATTACCTGCATGAAATTTATTGATATGTTTAATTCACTTTGTGATTATACTACATTGTCATACTTATGGTAATTATCACTTGGGCAAGATGTGATTGGCATATCTAAGGATTGTTTTTCTCAACAAAATCTGCAATTCTCTCCCATCCTTGAGAAATCATACACAGTTATTGTCTAAGCTTCACAATAAAAAAGCAAGTTCACCTTAGCTCAGAGGCCAGCTGTTACTGTTTATTGTAAGTCAGGTCCTCCACTGGGGCAAGTCATTGTAACTTTGTGTTACTGTAACTTAGTCACAAAGTCTGAAACTCTGCTCCCTTAATTTTATGTACTGACTTTCCTGCACTGTTAATATTACAGAAAGTGTAATGGCCACTTTCATATTCTACAATTAGATGTTCTAAGGTGCTCAGGGAATTTTAAAATATATATATTTTAAAAATAAAAAATATAAAAATCTAACATCGAGGTAACATTTATAGAGAGGAAAGTGTAGGAGTAAAGGCCAAAGTAACAAGGAGTAAAAGGCCAAATTACAGCCAAAGAGATATCTCAGCAAAAACTTGCTCTGAGATTTATTTTTTTTAATGTAGAGAGGGTAAGAGTTATCCAACTAAGAAAGATGACTTCTCAACTAAGGGCTGGTGAAAAGATCACTGCTAGTTGTACTAAGTCGTCCTGGAGAGCAACATGAGAGGAGACAGAAGCAGGGAAACAGTGGGGAAAGAGAGTCTGATATTAAGGAGTTTAGGATTTGTAGCTCAAATCCAAACTCAGCCAAATGAGAGACATCCCTATGAGTTGGTCAATACTGGGTCCTGATGTGGCTGAGTGGTTGTTTCCTACCGACAGCAGGTCCGCTCACTAGTGTCTGTGCTGGAGAGGGGCCCAACAGAATTTCAAGTTAGAACTACTTTCAATAAAAATCAACTGGGCTTTCTTTCCCATGGTAATACATTTAACAAATGAAAGAGCCTTAAGGGCAAGTGATCTGATATTCACATTCAGTGTTGTTTAGGCAGCAGTGTAACAGATCAAGAAAAGGCTCTTGTTGGTACCTCCAGTCAAAGCACAGCCTAATCAGCACTACACCTTCTGAATTTGCATTCAAATACAAAGGTGATGTTTTCTTTTTTGTTGTTGTTGTTGTTTTTTTTTGTTTGTTTGTTTCAAGAATCATGTAACAGAAATAATAATGCAACAAATAAGAAATAAAGCTACAAAATTGCTCATTATGGATGAACTGCCATCAGGACAAATTATTAGATGACATTTAACCTATGCTGACATTTTTGTTTGCCCTTAGAACATCATATAATTAAATGTGAATTTATTCTGACAAGCCAGGTGGTTCTGTGGTTACTGTACAGGAGTCATGACAAACCAGATCTATTCCTGGCTTGGCCACTTATTTTTTTTTTTATGACCTTTACAAATCACTTCACCTCTTCACACCTCCAAATTCCTTTTGTGGTATCAGAAAAAAAAAAAAAAAAAGCGTTTTTCACTATGCAAAGGTTTTGTACAGTTCAGTGCATTAAGATCTCTAGCTTTTATATGGTTAATGAGAGGACAGAAGACTTAAATTTGTAGAAGTACATAATCATCTGACATTAACTGGTCCACCTCTCCTGACTTAAATGGACTCTGTCTAATTCTTACCGTCTGAGGATTTGTTTTATTTTGTGCTCTCATTTAATTTGTAGTCTGAATATTTCACTGGTTGCATTTTTCCATTAAGGTCCAATTCTGTTATAGTTTTCTAAATAGTTTATTAAAGGGTAATAAATTGTTATGAAGTCATATAAGTCAATGACTTGTTTATTATCAATGCTAATAGAGCCCTCACAATTCAGTAGTGTGCTTCCAAGTTATTTTATTAAAAATAGTTATTGCTGTGTCAGTATTCATCAGTAGCCTTTAAAATGCTTTAGAAAACGATATACATATTTTTATTAAAGTGTCAGGAACTGCACCCTAATATGACTCTTTAATGATGAACTTGTGTCCATCTCCACTCTTCTCTCATCTTGCTCTCTTATATTTCTATATATTTTACATATTTTAGAATTATGGTACATATTTATATCTCATTCCTTTGATCTACAATTTTCATCAAATGACCTAGCATCTCCCCAGCAATGGGTGATTCCTTTTGAAATATTCTGTGTTTATTTATTTGCAGCCCTTAGAGTAGAGAAGTATAGACTGAAAAGCAGAGACAACTGTTGTTTTTTCCATGTCTTTCTGATGTTGGCATCTTTATTTGTACATTTAAAAAATAATATCTTTCAGATTTAATTATTTGCTTCTGTAAATTCAGCTTTCAATGCCATTATTCCCACATCTGGGACCTGAGTTCTGAGGCATGCAATTAATTGTTAACAATTTTCTCTTAAATAGTTTTTCTGTTGAGTTATGTGCCTACTGGAAGATGTTGGTGTCATGGATATATTTTTTGCATGCCAAACAGAAACAGCAAAGTTGATGCACTTTCTGCAAATATCTCCTGCCTTCCTAATGCCATGGGTTGCTGCTTCAACCTCTTTTATTAAGGAGGTAGGTTTTAGTTTGTCCTTCTAAATAAATAAATGCAAAGCAAGAGCAAATGGCATTACAACATCACTGATGTGTTTGAGATATCTCCAAGAACATAGCTCAGTTTCCAGCATATTTCGTTGTAATTAGCTACTGGAATTTAAGCTACATACAAATATCAGATTAGATATTTCTATCAGAAACCTCTGTGCTTCATCAAGTATACAGAAGGCTATGTTTCTGCAGGGGCCCAAGACATATAATGGGGTATTAGTAATATCCCCAGGAATCCAGTTTGAACAGCCTCATTTAAAACTCTTGGGAGTGAGTCATTCCATTGGCAGTACTGGACTTTCAATCAATATTCTCACACCTCTAGAAAGTCTTAATTTACCCTGGGCATACTAATAATGAGTCACTACCCTAGATCACTGGCATTGAGACCTGGCAACAATATTTGGCTTTAGAACCATATTTATCTCCGACCAAAGGATGTGCAGATCTGGCACTTTGACACAGACTCCTACTTCAAATATTGAAATATTAAAATAACCCAACATCCATAGAGGCTCTCCCATCCTTTCAACATTATGAACATGATTTAACTTTATGCTTTTCTACAGCATTCTCGCAGCCTCTCAAAAGTCATTCTCAATAGTTTATTTCCTTCAAGGAACCAAGTTTTTCAGTTCTACACCAACAATGACAACAATCCCACTTCCCCAGGGAAAGTTCTGATATTTAGGAAGAGGTGTGGATATTGTGACACCAGATATGTTAAAAACAACTATAAGAAGAAATCTTTCTATTACTCTTAACTCTGTTTTCTTGGTCTAGACAGCTCTGTGTTAGATCTGTTTGCAGGCTGTATAAACAGCATCCAAATAATTCAATCTATTTATTAAAAGTTTCTGAGTTCCGTAACATTTGCTTCTGTTGTCTTTCATGCATTTGCATGGATGCTTGAGTTCTAGCTGTGCATTGCTTAAATATCCATTCAAACACACACACACACACAAAAAGGATCTTTCTATAAAAAAAATAAAAAATAAAAATGTTCACTCTCCTATTTTCTATTTCTTGTGTATTATTTGCCAAACGTTCATTAATTTAATCAAGGAGAAGAAACTTTACCACTTGACTTAAAAAAAATCCACATACTATGAACAAATGATATGTAAATAAAGCCAGCTATGTCTGGAGCTGCCATATACTGAAATTTACTGCTAGAAACTACTTGATGAGAGCTGTGATTAGTAAGCACTTGCAGTTTCTTTCCCAGACAAACCCATAAGTAATATCTGCAATATGAATACTTCTGACCAGCTTTTATCATCGTATACCTGGATTTACAAGATTAATTAAAAATCTCAAGTGGATAGGGTGTTTTTTTTGTTGTCTTTTTCTTTCTCTTTCTTTCTTTCTTTCTCTCTTTCTTTCTTTCTTTCTTTATTTTTCTTTCTTTCTCTCTCTCTTTCTCTCTTTCTTTCTTTCCCCACAAAAGAATTCTAAAAATGTGGCATGTTTATGTTTTTGTTTGTTTGTTTGTTTTTGGTTTTGTTTTTGTTTTTTCACATTAAAGAGAACAGCTTTTCTTGGTGGCTTTATTGCTCTGAAAATGTGAGTCAAATTCCATGAAAAGTTTGTAACAATATTCTGAGTAAAGAAGAGTAAACATGGTGATACTGCTAAAAAGATATAAATGTTAAGTTCTCCTGGTATGAATGACGTACTGTGGGATCAGAAATAGAAAAGTTGTTTTTTCTATGTTCCAAAATATGTCTATGCAAAACAAATGAAAAAATAATGCTACTGAGCTCAATGTGGTTTGAAAGAAAACTATTTATCTCCTGTGTTTGGAAACAGAGCCAAAAGTAATATTTTGCTGCAAAACTTTTCCATGACTATGGATGAGAAGCTGACCCTATATAAATCAATGACACCTTTACAATTCACATTAACTGAGACAGGATTTGACCTTCTGACCACAAAGTCACCAGAAGTTGTTACAGGTCTGTCATATTATTGCTGTATGGTAAATATTGCTGTGTATCTGCAAAATAAAACAAACAAAAATATTTTTATTTTTTTTCCTATCAACTGTGTTTTGTTGTTGTTTTGTTGTTTTTCTCTCTCTCTGAGCGGAATACCCCCTTCCTTAATTTCCAGATATGCTTTGAATTTGTGGAGGAATCATCTCTCTTGGAAATGACTTTCTGCACTGTAGACTCTGTTTAGATGTCCATGTAAGTAATGATATGACAGCAAGTACAAGAAAGGGTTTGTCTCTCAACACACAGAACTATCCCTGCTATATACCTATATATTTAAAGACTTTATCCAGACACAATAGTCTTTCAGCAGTGCATCAATTTTCATTTTTATTTAATCATTGATGACTTGTCTTTCTTATGATTTATATTCAATAAAAACATGATCACTGTATACAGTTATTTTGTCCTGCGTATTTGAAGGAATTGAACTTTTATGAAGAGGCAAAGTGAAATAATTTTCAAAACGGTAAATATAAAGTCTCATTGTACAATCCAACATGTTAGAATTATTTTCATGAACCTGCATAAGATGTTTGTGATTTGCAAAAATGTTCTTGCAAATCAAAGTAACAGTGGATACAATTAAGAATCTAAAATGGAAGAACCAAGTGTGTCTTAAGAATTTGTTTGAACGTATATAAAATATTTTGTATGGCAAGTATTCAGCACTTCTTATTACAGTCTTCTCATACAAAAGCCCATGATTCTTCTTCCACTAATATTAGGAATAACTGAAAATAATTTATTTAATATTATTATGGAGCTGCCCTGGTGCAAAGCCAGTGCAGTTAGTAGAGAAACCATGCTCCGCATATTTGCTTTCATTCTTTGATAATAAAACTGCTTTATTTTCTTTTGATTTCTGATTCTGTTTTCAAAGCTAGAATGAAATTGACCCAACATATCTCCTCAGACACAGAGCTAAGAGCCTCTTAAATTGATGTGCCCTTTATTACAAACTTTAGAAGTTTTACATTCATTCATCAGAGAATTCTCAACAAGACTTTGGGAACATTCAGTAGCTCCTTCAAACAAATGAATCCATTGGGAGATAAATATCTAACATACTACAAATAATTAAAACCTAAATAAATAAATAAATAAATAAAATAATAATAAAAAAGACCACTTTGACCCTTTGCATTTAGGATGAGGAGTTGATGCCTTTTCTGGAATTCCCAGGAAACTGTTATAAAAGTATGGAACAGCTCATTCCAGTGTTCCAGTGCACCTTAGTCATGGCCATGTGTGCTCAAGCCAAGAGTAATTAAGCATGGTGTGGATGACATCTTTACTACTTTTAATGAACAGTTCATTTTCAAATTCCTTCCCATTTTTTCCTTAGGAGGTGTCATGGAAGTTTCTGTTAGCACATCTAATTCAGTGAAGCAAATATTATTTAAGATCCCTGTAGACCCCTGAAATTAAAGCACATTCCTCCTAGGGAAAAGGCCACAAAAGTTTTTTCTGATCATGATTGCAATTTTTGAGTCCTAGAAACCTCCCAGATGTCTCTGGTCTGTGTATGCAAAGTCAAAATTTTCTGAACTGTTGTGAGATTTATCACGAGGGTAAATAACTGAAATGGTGGTTGTTGATACTGTTTCCACAAGCACAGATTTTAAGTGTATCCTAGCTGGAGCCATTAGTTTCCAAATAGAAACTATTATACCTCTATGACATAGAGTTGTTCTGAGGGTATGAGCAGTATCATGCTTCCCTGAGGGGCTTTGTACCCATTCACCATTGCCAGCAGGAGTTCATCCATCAAGGCTATGCTCCTGGGAACAGCATTCCTCCAGCAGAACTTGCAGCTGGTCAAAATATTTTTCTTTTCTGAGAGCTGACATCTGGACCTAGTAAATCACTGGACACTTCAGCATTTTAAAATTTTAAAATCACCTGCTGAGACAGAGGGAGAAGGTCATGAAGCTCTGTTACTGTGCTTTCATCTACCACACAGAGAGAAATGAAAGTGAAGATGACACCTCTGATATGGAAACCACTTTCCTCTTCAGAAACCCAGTGAGGTTTTTCACTCACTGTGGGAGGTTATACCTTTTGTATTTTGGAAAGATACAAGAAAAGCACTAGTTCTAATTAGATATAATTAAACACTATTTTAGTTGGGACACTCTTGAATGTATGCTCTGTAGATTTTATTTTTTATTATTTATTTATTTTCTTATTTTACTTCTGTGCAGTCCATGAGAGGTACATAATACTTAAGCTACATTAATCCAAAACTGTAGTTGTTCCAATGAATAGGAGCATCCTACTAGTTAATCATTGGCTACTTTAGGATTTTATGAGTTGAATGGTGAGTTCAATAGGAAAGATCTTTCTAGCAGATAAAGATGCATTTTTGTTAAGAATAAATCTTCAATAAGTCTTTCCCCTTCACTCACCTGAGCTGTTACAATATCCGAACTGGATATGGCACATAGAAAATTATTCTAGAAGTATCCAGCATGACAAATGGCATTTTTGAGCAGTGACAACAATGGTTCCATAAGAGCACATTTCAGAGCATATCCTCTGAAAACATACCAGTCACTGCATGTCCTCACTACTGCTTCCTTTTACCTTAAGGAGAAAGTTCATACTGTCTGGACTGATTTCCTATGGACACTTTAAATTTCTTATGAAATTCACAAGGGATCTTCAGACAAGTTCCAACCTAAGAAATGTCTGCTGAAAAGTCAGGATCAATTCAGAACTAGTAAAAATGAAGACCTTAAGACACAAAATACACTCGCTGTTAGATGAAAACAAATAGATAGATGATAGACAGATAGATAGATAGACAGACAGACAGATAGACATCTCCTCCTTCATGCAGACACCTAGTTGTATATGCATGGACACACATAGACAGATCCCACAATGATTTCACCCAAGGACCCATTAATGTTTTAATTTGCTCCTCTGAAGCCATTATTAAATAAGTCTGGAATTATTTATATAAATTTGATTTCAAATATAAGCAATGAATGAATACCTCAATCTCATCTTTAATTTCCATTGAGCTGTAGTCATATTTAATCTTGTAGTGTTGCCTCTTTATGAAAAACAAATGCAAGTGATACCTTTTTATATTCAGATAGATGCCAAAATAGGAAAAATACATATTGTCTTTTTCATAAATATATTTCACCATAGCAAAGAGCCATATTCTGAGGGCAATATAGTCACTGAATTATTTCTAAGCTGCTGTTGTTACTAATATCCTCCTGAGATATGTAAATATTAAAAAAAAAAAAAAAAAAAAAAAAAAAGAGTGAATACACACTACATTAATCAAATGTTGGCCTTGCAACCTCTTAAAACGCTATGCATACCTACATTCAACTTGCAGTATTTTTCTGAAGGGAGAGTCATAATGGACTTTTTCTCTCAGCTGTCTTAGGCTCTCTTTACACTTCAAAATAAAGAGAGGAAACTTTGTATATTATGTTATTGCCCATTGTCTGCCTTGAGACATTGAGACCTGCTCCTGCCAACAAAAACAAAAACAAAAACAAAAACAAAAACAAAAAAAGCCTTCTTACACTCCTAAGTATAAAAATAATGTTTTTCTCTCTTTCCATTATGTGTCAGACTGCATCTACTCTCATCTACAAAATATATCTTGCAACCACAGTCCTACATTCACACTGCCAGAACAGCCTTCTCAAATCCAAAATCTCTACTGATCAGATAACAACCAAAATTTTTCTTGGCTGTAGCCTCAAGGTACAGAAAACTCATCTTTTATGCCTCTGTTTTTAAGGTTCTGGTCCACAGCCCCTCTGGAGATACTTTGGCTATTTCTATGGAATCCAAGAAATATAGCTAAGAAACCAAATTTGTTCTCACTAGTATTATATTTGCAGCTCCATTAGGATTTTTTTATTACTATTATTTTTAGGATACGTAAAATACAAAAGTTTGAAAACTTCTGCCTTATAATATTATAGTCTAGACATCTAGACATGAGGCATTCAGCAATACATGGAAGAGGGACAGATAACAAGGGAACTAGGGTAGGATGCAGATGGAGGCAGGAAGATGCAGTAATTTCTCACATTAGAGATGGACATCTCTCAGTCATTCTGTCAAATGAATTCTATACATAAGTCTATCATGTCCTTATTACAACAATAAAAATTTAATAAGGTTAGAATGTACTGTGACTAAGTAGACGGATGATTTTTGTACATTTTTTTCTTTCTTAAAAAGTGTTGTGTTCTTGAATCAGTGCCATTTGCCCACTTAATTAGTAGATTTACTGTCCCCTAGGATATAAAAACAAATAAATTCCTAGGAATTTCAGAGTGGAGGGTGTTGGTTTCTTCATCTGTTAGGACATGTTTTTATTCAAGTTGCAGATGGTGACATGCATGTTAGCATTATTACTGTTATTAGTGTTATTTTTATTAGTAACCTAATAAGCAGACCGTAATAGTTAAACAGAAAAATATCAATGCAGGAAAAATGTTCCATATGACAATTTGACTAGATCTGGCAGAGAACATAAGAATACCTCCTCTGCTGCTCTCTCAGAGATGAGAGGATCTTAGTAAAAACAACAGGTAATTGTTTCTTGCTGTCTTTCACTGTATATGAGAGTAAGCTACTGTAACGATACTGCCTATTAAAAAGGATATAACTCAGTGAGATAAACAGTAATTATAAAACAGGAAGAACAGACTGAATAGGTCTGAACATGTTCATAAATAGGTTCTCTCTGTTGGAAATCAGTGGTGAGTTCTGTCTCTGCTCCCAAATACTCACATGTAAGCACAGAATGGTTTAACACTTCAAGTGATTGCTGCCCTGTGCATGAAACCCTATGGTTTCCAGAATTACCATTTTCTCTCATAAATATTTGTGGGAATGATTTCCTTTCTCAGTGCATTAGTAGTGGATGTTTTGATGCTGAATTTCTTTGTAGCTCCTGCCTAAGGGTTGTGTAGCCTGCCTAACAGTTGTAAGCTTTCGTAAACAGCAGTACACACTGCACTAGCTAGGTCAGGGATATAATACAGTCACTAACTATGGAACCAATCTGCTTGTTGACAATGGTTCTCACAGCAAATGTCATTCTGTGGTTGCTATTTTGAGAAGTTGTATGGCCTAATGAGTTATAATTGGGAGCAAATATTACTTAACTGGTTTCTATGCCCAGTATAGTGGAGATGCAAATACAAGCTGCCTATTATTTAACTCAGGCAGGGTAAATTAGTCCATGTTAGCATAGTTCTTTGAAACCATGCTTGAACCTGATTGTTTTTCAGAATCTTTATCCCAAAGAAAAGAGGATGCTGATCATTCAGAGATCCAGGGAGGCACAAGGAGCTTGAGACTCTGACAATATCACCAGCAAATTCTTTTGCCTAACTTGGTTGATTGGACAGGAGTTTAAATCCTGGATGGTTGCTTCTTAAATAAAGGATGTCCAGATAAAAATGCTACTCCGCAAAGTCATGAAAATTCATTGTGTTGAGGGAAGAGGTGGAATAAATCTTGTAACAGACAAAAAGGGAGTAAGTGTTCAGACAACAAAAAATATGTCAGATATAAAACATCCCACATCCATGTTCATCATGCAGCATGAGAGGGACTGGAGAGATAAGAAGATTGTTTAACTTTTTCTGTGAACCAAAGGAGTTGATAAGATGCCAGTTAGCTGATCACTTTTAAATTAAGGAGGGTCAAACACACTTCAATTTTAGCTTAAGCTAATGAGTATTTTCTTTCTCATGAAAACAAAATATATCAAAATAGCAACTGTTCTTGATCTTTCTTTTTCTGGGGTATTAATTACCCATATCCTTGGAGTCACAAACTAAGATAATGCATTTTCATTTTGTGGTAATGACACTGATTATACCATGCAGGGGACAAAGCAACGGGTAGTATTTGTATGATTTAGTGGAGACAAATATTTATCTTCCATAGAGGTGTTGTGGTTGCAGATGATCATATGTTCATTACACAAATCCCATGTGGCACCTACTTCTTGATCTATTATTTTGCATGCTGTTGAATCAGAGTGCCAACTCTGAGTCTCATTTTCTTAATTGTTGAAGTAGGAGGACTAAAACATCTACCTTATATATATATATATATGTATATATAAATATATATTTATATATCTGTCTGAAGATAGATAATGTTAAAAATGATTGAAATAGTTCTGTTCTTCACCCTTATTTTTACTGTCCTTAGTCTTAATAGCCAGAGTCTACAATATCTTGCCACAGGGTGGAAAACCTGGATGTAAAAGTACATCATGTAGATGCCCTCAGTACTCACACTCAGCCATAAAAGGTGGAAAAAGGAAGAAGAGGGGAGGGGTGGGCTCTTGTTACGAAAATGTCTGTCCTCCTCGCGAACACCGGCTACATGTATTGAGGCCCTGCTTCAAGGACGTGGTCAAGCATCGCACATTTGTGGGAAATAGAGAGTAATTTCTTTCCTCTGCACTTCCACATAGCCTTTTCTTGTTTTGTTTTGTTGTTTCCTTCTCCTCTGTTTTCCTTTTCCCTTTTTCCCTTTAGTTGAATTGTTTAATTATTTCCTTAATAATTTTTTTTCCTTTAATTAAATTATCCTTATCTCAACCCGTGAGTTGTTCTTTCCTTTACTTTTTCCCCTCCTCATCTGAGGGGGAGTGAGAGAGCGGTTGTGGTGTTCAGCTGCCTAGAATGGTAAAACCACCACAACTATTTAGAACCAGTGGAGGTATTCTGTACGGAATATGTTTATTTATTTATTTATTTATTTTATTTTATTGAACCACATATATATTTGTGTGCATTTTCATGGCAGATGGTTTTGAGAACCTATATCTTTCTGGTCTCTATTGACTAGGGAGGAAAGCCTTCCTCCCTCTTCCTCCTTAATGGCTGACTTCTTAGAATCATAATTTGATGTTTTGACAGAAGGCTCTCAGAATAAGAAACTTTTTTTCATTGTTCTCATCTTTCTAGTTTGACCACCTGTGGTGATTTTACCATACTGGGCAGCTAAGTACCACCCTTACAGTAAATAATTTTTTCTAATGTCCAGTATGAACCTCTCCTATCACAGCTTTGTGCAATTCCTTCATGTCCTATTGGTTACCAAGACCCATACCTCATTCTTCACTTCCCCTCCTCAGGAAGTTGTAGAGAGAAATGAGGATGCCTCTAGCTTTCTCTTGTCCAGGCTAGAAAACTCTAGTGTCAGCCTCTTCTCACAGGACATGCCTTCCAGCCCTTTTTACCGGCTCTGTTGTTCCCCTCTGGATCTTTTTGAGTATCTTATCTTTCAAGTATATTGTGGAAACCAGATCTTAACACAATATTCAAGATGAGGCTGCACCAATGCTAAATTTAACAGAAATATCACCTCTTTTGACAGGCTGGCTATGCTATGTTTAATGCTCCTCACAATGAATCTTGTCCTTTTGACTGCCAGGATACACTGCTGTCTCACATTGAGCCTGCTGTTGACTAGCACCCCCCGATTCCTGTCTGCTGAGCTGCTCTCCATCCACTCATTTCCCAGTATGTACGTGTGTCTGGCAATACTCCATCCCAGGTGAAGCAACCAGCATTTTCTATTTTTGATCTTCATGACATTGATGATTGCCCAATATTCCAACATGTTTAGGTCCTACTTCAAGGTCTCTCATCCCTCTAGAGAATCAACAACACCTCCCAGTTTAGTATCATCAACAAACTTGCTGATGGGCATTCCACTCCTGCATCAAAATCATTGATGAAAATGCTGAACAGGACTGGCCCTAGAACTGAGCTGTGGGGAACATCACTAGAGACCATCTGATAGCAAGAAGTATCCCCATTCACTACAACACTTTGAGCTCTACCTCTGAGCAAGTTCATTACCCAGCATAACGTGAACCTTTTTATCTCACAGCTGGATAATTTGTCCAGAAAATTACCATGAAGGACAATATCAAAAGCCTTACTGAAATCCAGAAAGATTCATCCACCAAGCAGATGACCTTATCATAGAAGGAGATTAAATTACCAAGGCAGGACTTTCCCTTGATGAACCCATGTTGACTATGTCTGATAATAAAACTATGTCTTTATTCTTTAAGTGAGTTTCAATAACCCTCAGGATAATTTTTTTCATAACTTTTCCACAGACTGAGTTTAGACTAACAGGTCTGTAGTATTCTGGACATTTTTCATGTCTTTTTTTGTGGGAGGGTGTAAAATTATCTAGACTCTAGTCAGCAGGGACCTCCTCAGACTCCCATGATATTTGGTAAATTCTTGAGAAGGGTTCAGTTATAACAATCATTAACTCCTTCAGCACTCTGGGTTGAAACATATCGAGTCCCATGGACTTACGAGTGTTGGGCTGATACAACTATTCCCTTACAATTTTGGTGACTACAGATTGAAAGTCATTTCTTCCCCAGTCATGGGTCTCCAGCTCTGATGATAAAGGTAGTCTAGGAATTTTTATTTCCATTTCATAAAATGGTGATCAGCATAGACCAGAAGTGGAAAACACTGTCAGAGGAAAAATATATATATATGTGTATATATATATATATATATATGTATATAAAACTTGCTGATATTCACAAATACATTAATATAGAGAACTATTTTGAAATATATATATATATACATAGTTCACAGAGAATAAAATATGGAAATTTTCTGTTTTGTTTTGTTTTGTTCTTTGTTTGTTTGTTTTTCATTGATTTTAAAGAGCAATCCAAAGTACATTATTGATTTTTCTAGTTACTGATACAGTACATGGACCCTCTTCAATGAGACACCAGCACAGAGGTGTAATGTTAATTGTGCTTGAATCTAACTTGAATGTTTCATGAATATTGAAGCATATAAAGTTTAACTCTGTTGAATCAGTGGCATGAGTAGGAGGAACAAATAGCCCATACATCAAATGAAATAAATATTTACCTGGTTGCGGCTTTCTAAATAATTTGTGCTGCAGCACCTTTTCCACTTAGAATCATAGAATAATAGAATAATAGAATCATAGAATATCCCGAGTTGGAAGGGACCCATAAGGATCATCAAGTCCAACTCCTTGGACCGCACAGGTCTACCCAAAAGTTTAGACCATGTGACTAAGTGCACAGTCCAAACATTTCTTAAATTCATACAGGCTTGGTGCAGTGACTGCTTGTACCTTTCCATGCGTTACTTGACAAATTTTAATTAATAATGTCTCATAATAATGTCTCTGAGGGAGGTAAGTACAGTAGTAATTTTACAGATTAGAAAGCAAAGCCAAGACAGGTTGTAGCCTATATTTTGTAAGTGCTTCAGCTTTTTAACAATTCACTTGAAATCTAAAAGCCCTGATTCTCCACTGCATGACAGTCACACTCATTTTAAACATTCAGCATTTCAACAGAGCCGTCTTATATTTGGAGCCTAGATACTGTATACCTATTCTAGAAGGTAATATTTTGAAGACTGGAGCTTAGGTGATTCATTAAAGCAATAACCCTGATTCCTGATCTTGTTCTTTGGTCCCTGAGGTCCAGTTCAGAATTAAACATGCCTTCCAGGAGAGCAGCTGAAGAACTCTTAACCTTTAAATTGACAATTTTGTGCTGAACATTGAGCAGTCACTTAAGTGTTTTCTTGAACTGGTATTCTGATTAGACCATTGGGAATCATCACAGAACTTTCCTGGGTGTTACAAAAGTGATCAGTATGCACGGACCTATGATTGTCTTTTGTATAGAAAAAGGAAAGGAAAAACGTCTCCCCCAAAACTTATAAAAGTATCTTTTTTTCTAGGGTCAGTTGCTCTGCACAGGTTTAACTTTAATGGTGGCTATAATGTTTCAGAAGCAGTTATGCAAAATTAAACAGATACAATCACTTGGAATAACTCACTGAGGTAGGCAGTTCAAGGAACTAAGTTTCATTGTTCCCTGAAGAGACAAATCAGGAGTATAATATTAATAGTCTGCATACTTCCTTAAGTTTACATCAGATAGTGAATTTTTTTAAAGGTGCTGAAAAACACTGACAGAAATATTCAGTCAGTCATGATTAAATACCATTAGATTTACTTCAACATAAAATTGTCATCAGTGTCAAAATGGTTCTTTTTGTCTATCAGCTGTGGAGAAAACAAACAAATCCATACACTTTCTACTCCCCAGAGGGCTTATAGAAAATTCTGCTACATTATCTGTTGGGTTCACAAGTGGTGCAAGTAGGAATTGTTCTTAGCAAAGGCTATTCAGTCATTAAAAAGTGTGTGGTACAGTGAGGAAGTGTGAAAATTATGGTAATTTTGTATTGCTTGTAGAAAAGTTGATTTGATGAAGAAACGCTGTTTTGACTTAGCAGAAACTACAGTGATAACTTAGAAGTTGAAAGAATGTATGAAAAGAAGTAGATTTTAGCTATTACTCATTCTAAATGTTCATACAGAAATGGGACACTGTCAGATATAGGTCTCCATTTCTGTGTAAAATTACCATATATTGTGATGTAGAGTCTTTCTGGGTCACCAAACAATATTAAAAGTGTGCCTGTATGACACTTTTTTGGAGTGCTCCAGAGCTCATTTGGTTTGCTAGTTGAACTTGGCCACATATGATCCATTTTTCTTAATCATTGCAGCAGTATAGAACTTCAGCTGAGACCTTACTCCTAATTTAAAAGGCATATTAGAGAAGCTGCTTATGCTTGATTTAATAACAGACTAAGCTACAAAGCTATTGTCATATTTACTCAATATGTTGAGTAAACTGTTGAATAAACACTGTTCCTTTCCATGCAAAGCAATTCAGCCAATGGGTTGCTGCACAGGTATGTAAAAATAGGTAACTTTAGGAAGTACAGTATGCAAATAGTGCCAGAAGATCTATATATTCTATGTTTGCTGATTCAAACTGTATTTGAAATTGTTGTCATTTTTACTAATTTTGCCATTATTAAACATATCTTATTGACAGGAAATAGCCTAAAACAATGTAAGGAAACAAACAACCAAAAAAAAAAATGTCTTATTGTCCTGACTCTTAGGCATAATTCACCCCTGATAGATGGAAACAGTGTGCAGCTTTCAATAAAGGACAAAATTAAATTTTCCAGGATGCTTATGACAATACTTATGTTCTTTCTGTGACAACAATGAAGATGGAGAAAAAAAAAAAAAAAAAAAAAAAAAAAAAGTTTTTTTTAAATTTTATAAGGATGTATTATTGACTACAATTCAAAACTACACAGAAATAGAAGAGCATTTAAGAGCAAAGAAGTGAGTAGTTGTGGAATATGTGATGGTAACTTACCAATGTTATCTTGAATCTCAAATTAAAATTGATAATCTGCAGATAGACAGCAGGTAAGTTAGTACAATTTCATTGCAGGTGCTAGAAGTAAGAAAAAGGGTAATTGAGTAACTGCATTTGGTGGAGCTTTATTTTTCTTTCAAAGAATAAGCAGATAAGAGAGGAATAATATGCTACAGTAAAGGAAATAATAGTTAGAATGTAGCATTTAACCATTAGTAATAAAAATGTTTACATATTAGTTCTGACAAAGGAGACTCAAAGAGTAGTTAGGTGAATTGAGAAGGTGTTTTGTGTTGGACTGGAAGCATATGTAAAAGTGAAGGAAGATGAATACATTTAATAAACTTAGTGGATGAACAACAGCACATTGAATTAAGTTCAAGGATGATAAATACAAAGTAGATGCTTGGGAAGATAAAAAATATATGTTGATATAATTTGCTGAAGTTTTTCAGTTAAGCATACCAATGACATGGATATAATTCCAGGCAGGTTAGCAAAGATGTACTCAGTGTTCAGCAAAACAAATAAGACAGAAGGATCTTAAAAAAAAAGGTTTACACTGATTTATGGAATAATATTGGGTAATCATATTAGAATATTATACATCTATCATCTATAGACCATCTATCTGACTGGTGTGGTTTCATCTGGAATTATGCAAGCTACAAAAATACTTTGCCTCAAGAAAGAAAATAGAGAAGGATCAGAGAGGGAAAAATAATTGTCATGAAGTATGGGGAAAACAACAACAACAACAACAACACAACAGAGACCATCAGTGGAACAGAGAGGGAAAGAAAAAAAAAAAAAAAAAAAAAAAAAAAAAAAAAAAGAGTCCTTATCCTAAGAGAGAACATGTATAGGAAAGAATAGGAATAAAGAAAAGATCCAATTAATAATCCCAGTATGTAGATGGGAAATTATTTTTCTTGCCACTTGAGATACAAAAACATAGTGGGAGCCATCAGTTGAATTAAAGGGTATCAGCTTCAAAACTGATATCATATAACTGATAAACATATCTTCAATATTCTAATCTATAGTAACTAATGCTAAGATAAACAGTAGAAAATACAACAAAAACGTGCAGGAGAACTCTGAACTCCTGTGATTAGGAAACTTCATAGAGGAAGCAGATTATCTGTCGCTTATGGTAGATAATACTTTACTCTTTCTATAGAAACACCTGATTCTTGTATTTTTTGGAGAAAGACTGCTATTATTTCCAGTATACAGATTGAGATTTTTTTTTACTTCCTCAGCTCTGGGAGTCTGAATAGCACCAAAGATTTCTAAAGAAATTCCAGCTGTAAAGGAAAATAAGTGAAAATATTAGAGACAACAAACATGGAACTCAGTCTGAAGAGCAAAGGAAACAAGTAAAAGATCTATTTCTAAGGTCACATCTACAGAGGTTGTGGACTGTGATGCAGAAATTTCCAGGCTGACTCTTTCAGATCCACACAATGTTTTACTGTGACTGGGAAGATACCAGTTCGGGTACTGAAAGTAGATCATCCATAACAACACAGAGCTTCATCTGAGCCAGTTAGCCCTTCTCCATAGGAGAACAAAATAGGCAATTTTGAGCTTCATTACAGAAACACACCCATCTCTCAAGACTTGGGTGACTGTGTCACTGAGTGTGACACTACCAGTGGGTGAACGGAGAAGTATAAGACAGTAAGGTATTGCTCCTGACCATAAGGTATGACCATATGACCAGTATGGTATTGCTCCATTTGCCCCAGCACATATGACAAATGGGATTCCTTTCACACAGAAAAGTCTAAGTTGGAAGAGACTTACAAGATCACCGAGTCCAACCTCTGACCTAACACTAACAAATCATCCCCTAAACCATATCCCTAAGCTGTACATCTAAACGTCTTTTAAAGACCTCCAGGAATGGGGACTCAACCACTTCCCTGGGCAGCCTATTCCAGTGACTAACAACCCATTTAGTAAAGAAGTTTTTCCTAATATCCAACCTAAACCTCCCCTGGCGCAACTTTAGCCCATTACCCTCGTCCTGTCACCAGGCACATGGGAGAACAGACCCTCGCTACTGCCTCCTTTCAGGTACCTGTAGAGTGCGATAAGGTCACCCCTGAGCCTCCTCTTCTCCAGGCTAAATAGTCCCAGCTAAATAGTCCCAGGCTAAATAGTCCCAGCTCCCTCAGCCACTCCTCGTAAGACTTGTTCTCCAGACCTCTAGCGAGCAGACCTCTTTCACTCTGATTTAAATCAACAGATCATCAGGCACTAAGAAGAAGGTGTTATATGACCTAATTAATAGAAAGTTATTGTTATAGCTTCTTTTAAAATAAGTTTTATTATTATTATTGTTTGAATTCTGATCCCAGCTGAGTATATGTGACCACAATGAAGTTAAGCAAGTTTATACAGGCAATGAAGTTTCATGTTTTCTATAAGTGTCACTGCTCCAATAAGTGACAAAATAGGCACAAAATATAACAGTTTCAAGAGGAAAAAGCCAAAGAAAGTCAACATCTCAAGGCAAAATGCTTATTGTGAACCAAGGATATGTGATTTACTATTCCCACTACTCCAGAATAATTTCATTCATTTTCCTGTTCGTACTTTCTATCAGGATGGATTTGAGCTATCTGCAGAAGTAGTGTGATAATATATATATTTATTATATATATATATATATTTGGAAACTCAAATTTCAGCAATTCTGTTTCAGGATTCCTAGGTTTTGGATGGAATTCAAACAGCCATTCTCTCGTTGTGTGTGTTTGGGTAAGTACTATCATCACTAGAACTATTTTGCACAAGCTCTGTGACAGAGTCCTAGTACAAAAGGGAAGTACCTAACGAGTTACACTGCAGGAGAGCTTGGTCCCTGGGCTTAAAGTACTTAAAGGAGCAACCAGAGCCCTCAACTTCATGCCTGGTGAAGAAAAATTCTTGAGTTTCTTCATTAAATAATATTTTTTGTGTGAATATTCCTACTGAACTGTGACCCTCTTTAAAACTCTACACAGGCCCAGCAGACCTCGGCACTTCTCAGGAGTTCCCAGAGTTCTACACATAACTTTGGCAGGATCTAGCTTATATGATAAAAGCATGCATTTGAAATACCCTTGGTCATTTCCTAGCTAATTAAAATAAAAAGTGCATGGCCTGCCTGACACCTGCCTTCCTATGAGCATACTCTATCCCTGTGTATAATGTAAGTGAAGTGGACAGGTTTCTAGTGACTGAGACTGTGCAGAAAAGTTCCACTGATATTTTTTTGCAATTACATAGCTACTGACTTGGAGCCTGGACTGAAAGGAGCTGTTAGTTCCAAGGTTCAGATTATTGTGTTCCTTGGCATATTTTCAGTCTTCCCTAGCACTTGTAAAGGACACAGTGAATTTTTCCTCATTTCAAGCCACTGGTTACAGCTAATGAGTATATGCAATGCACAGAAACAGCCCTCTCCAGCTTGCTGCAAGCAGTCATCTTCCAGGGGATACAGCATTAAAAACAGCAGATGTGATCTCAAAGAACAGCACTCCAGGTGTGCGGTTGATTGCTGGTTTGCATTTACCTAAACAGCTGCAAGCATACAAAAGTAACAGCCATATGTACATAGGGGTGTGTGTGTGTGCACCAACACACAGGCACACAGACACATGGACTCACGGACACATACACTGACACTTCTCGCGGCGTGCCGGGCGCTCTCCAAGGTGCTACAGGAGGCGGCTCCGTGCTCCTCGGGCGACTCCCTCAGTACTGCCTGGTACAGGTCTTTTTTTTAAATTATTTTTCCCAGTCAGAGACAATTCAAGCTAAAAGATCCTGAGGTACAGTTCAAGTACGTTCTGTTCTTTTATGTTAAAGGTCAAGAAAAACTTTTATGGTGTTGATACTCCCCTACCCACTTCCCCACACACATGCACACACTTTGGAACGGATTTCATTTAACTCTTGGCCTTTTAAGAGTTTTGTGCCACAGCTATGGAGCTTATCTTGTTATAAACATCGTTGTATGACTGTTCGCCTCTTTTCAATATTATTTAACTCTCATATCACATAAATTGAGGTCATATACTTTCTTGTACTTCCTTCTTGTCTGCTTTCTCCTTCAACATGTCTGTCAGTACTCAGAAGTATTTCCAACATCTGTGAACATGCTCTCTTCATTTTCAGTAGCTGTCTTCCCAGGACTGAACAAAAATGAGAAAGATTACCAGCAAGCACATTTTGCAGATTGTTCTGAAACAGCTTTCAGATCTGCCCAGCTATAAGCTTACTCATTCACCTGGAATTCTGAAACATTTGCAAATAGCATTTATTCCTACACACAGAAGTGCAGATCTGCAATTTCTAGGGTCTTATTAGTAGACAAATTACTTGCATGTTTACATTAAAATATGCCCCCTCAGCTTTATTGTACCTAATGAGATGTTCTTCCAGATATTGTGTTTAACCTTAATAAAGAAGTAGATTTGATTTTCCAGTTTGCCACCTACCAGCCCTGCATGAGAGGGAATAAGTTTGACTTTGAAAATTAGACTCTGACCCTCGTCTCAGCCTGCAGGGAATTTCAATTTCATCAGTGTTGTCTGTCCTTTATAATTCCTAGTATGTTAGGTCTTCAGACTCAAAGGGGCTCAGAAAACACCATCATTGTGCAGAGAAAAGTGAAATGTGACTTTGATGTCTTTTTGTTAGTAAGTCAGTACTTGATGTTGCTGGACTCTGAAAACAACACGCTTCCTTCCTAGCTGTGTTGAAGTGCCCAGAGGTTTCTCCTGGGAAGGAGAAACAAGGATGCTCTTAGATCCCTAGCACTAGTGAGCTGGAAGCTGTGATATGTCAATGTTTCAGTGCCTTCCCCTGGCAGATCCTGACTGTGTTTTATAATACTCTTACAGACGCACTGCTTTGGACACAGCTAAGTGATTACATGCCCTTTTCTGTTAAAGGGTTGACTATCAGTTTGTTTAACTCCTTTAATTTCTGCTGGTAAGCATCTATTGGTGATTTATTTGCATGCAGACTGGCTTGCTGTTACCTCAGTTGGGGCTTGTTACTTCTTTTCTTCTTGCTCTGTGGTCCACACCATCATGATTATTTGCTGGGCTGTTGTCTCATTCTCTCCAGCATTTATTCATCACCTGCCATATGCCTGCCTCCCCCGCGTGCAAAACCATTCAAATCAGCTGTCTTTGACAACACTGGAAGCAAATGAGTGTGGAAGCCCCAAAGAGGGCTACATAGCAGTAGAGGAGTGCGACGGGTCATGGTGAGCCCTGCTGCCACAAGGGTGCCCAGGAGAGGTTGAGGGCAGCAGCTGTGGGGCTTGCACTGGTCCTTGCTGGGTGACTGCCATTCTCTCCTGCTCTCACTTTAGGCCTTTAGCCGCTTTGGTTCAAGTCCCCACTTTCAGGTGTCTCTTCTCTCATGGAGAGATTGGGGCTTCCCCCTGCACTTCCCAGTCCCATTGGCCTGAAACTGATGGCAAAAACTCCAAGGAAATGGTGCCCTGCATAAATGTGACAGTGGCTGCTTGCCTGGAGGAGCAGAAAATCCTTTTTATTTAAAGAATCATTCTGGCCTGTTGCTGTGCTCTCAGAGCTGCTCCTTTCCCCTGGGATTTGCCTTGGACGTTTTGTTCCTGGCCCCCATGGGAGCATCCC
Source organism: Nettapus auritus (assembly GCA_011076525.1). Lineage (NCBI taxonomy): Eukaryota > Metazoa > Chordata > Aves > Anseriformes > Anatidae > Nettapus > Nettapus auritus. The sequence goes on along the minus strand of CM021765.1, from coordinate 60,991,019 downwards.
TGGCTCTTGAGGGGACCTCAATGCTCTGAAGATGTCTCTTTGGTCCCCAGGTGTACAGAAGAGGTACTGTATCCCCTGAGTATAGTAGAAAGGATCACTGTGCCGGTGGTCCCCAGGGACACCCATCCTGCCTGCCCCTCACCCACCCAAGCTGCAACACTCTTGGGGCTTGTTCTCCTAAGCTCACCCCAATGAGGCAGCTCTGCACCTGGGGAAGTGGCCCTCCGCGACAAGTCGAGCTAAAGGCAGGGACATGGTTTGCAGCAAAGTCTCACTAGACATCCCTCGATATCACTGGATATGGAAGTAATTTATTTTGGAAATCTCTTTGCTGAAAGTTGATATCTTTGCTTCCCCTCCCCAGCAGTGTCTCTCGGTCCCTCAGTGGAAGGGGGAGATCATCATTAGCAAATACTCTCTTCCTCATGTGCTTTCCTTTTTCTCTGACAACAAAGGGCTAAGAGCTTTTTTCAGCGATTTTCCAATGGATTTATCTCTACAGATGTTTAGCACACTGTAAAAGACTCGCATGAGTGGGGTGGGATGTACGCTTTAAACACTTTAAGCTTAGGAAGAGCTTTTTTTTTTTTTTTTTTTTTTTCTCCCTTAGGAGGTGTGTCTAACGCTTAGTGCTCTAAAAAGAAGAGCCGGTAATAACAGATGCTCTGTCAAACTTAAAAAGCGCTGCCTACCATGGAGTCACCGGGTGCCATCAAGATGTAGCTGCTGAGATTGTGAACACAGCTCCGGGGGCGCAGGGAGGCAGCCCTGCGCACACCACGCTTCTCCGGGGAGGGTGACTGAAATTTCCATTCTCCCCGGAGGGCTGCAGACAAGGCAAAGGAGGGGGCAGCACATGAGGCAAGGTTTTCAGCAGCGGCCTTTGATTTCTATTGGAGGTTTTGGCGAACGGGGGTTGGGGGCATGCGGACAGGGAGGGAAGATGCTTCCCGGCGTGGGAGAGGCTTGTAGCTGCGGAGGGTGCCCTCCAGCTCCGCAGCCGAGAGCCCGCACGGCTCTGAGCAGCGTGGCACTGGGGAGCCCCCTGCAGCTGGGTAGAGCAATGCATGGCCCCATCGCTATCCCCATCCCCATGCCCTGCCCCATCCCCATCCCGGCGTTACCTCCCACCTGCCGTGAGGCTGGGAGAAGCGGCGAGCTGCTGGAAGCAGGCAGTGCCGAGCCTTGTGCCCCTTCCCCGCGACGAAGGGAGGGACAGTCCCAAAGGGACCTGTGAGCTTCTAGGGTGTTTGTGCTGCCACCTTGTGCTGCCACCCCCTCCTTTCTCCTCTCTCTGGGAGGGGCTGACCCGTGCAGGCTGTTATTGAGCTCTAATTAAATCTCCGGGAATCAACGTGCTCAGTCAAACACCAGCAACGTCTCTGGGAGGGAAAAATAATAAGAACAATAATAATAATAATAAGGGGAAGAGGAGGTGGACATTGTCCTTTTTAAAGCTGATGATGATCCTGCTTAATGAATGTTAAAAATATTCATTCAAGTGCCAAGGTCTCAGAGACAGCCTGTGGGAAGCTGAAGGGAGGCTGAGCTGTGCGGGTGTCCATCCTGTGCCTCGGAGAAGCAGTCCCACAGGGCCTCGCCCTGCCCAAAGCTTTCTTCAAAACTCCTGGTGCCAATTCCAGGTTCCTTTCCTGTCAGAAATCTTATCTAAGGTGTCTCCACAGCAGTGAAGTCCAGGTAAAATGTTCTGCAAAAATAAGTAAAATAGGTGCAGAGGTCAAGAGCCAGCTGCCCTGATGTACCTGAAGAGCTACAAGTGATCCAACATTTATACCTTCTGAAAGTTCTCTCAGGCAGAGAAACACAGACTTCTGTAACAAGGAAACATGTTGCTCCAAAACTTAGAGCTCCTTGCTTATGAATAAACACTGCCACCAAGGGCAGGAGAAATACCCACCCCAGGGCCCAGCAGACTACTTCCTGAGTCCTGTTACCCTGAAAGCACACCACTCTCTTGTGGGTAAACCACCCTTGAGGTCCTTCCAGGAACAATATCTGAATGTATGCAAATAGCGTAGGCAGCTTTTCTCTCTGGGGGAAGCTAAGGCCAAGAAATAACTTCTGCAAAGTGAAGGGTTTTTTGAAGAAAAAGGGAATGATTGGGCAATGGATCCAGTGACCCTTCATGAAGGAAGCTGGGCTGGGGAAGGCATGGCACGCAGCACCCAAGCAGCAGCTGGGGTCACCTTCATAAAGTGTCTCTCTCTCTCTCCAGTGTCTCCCTCTCTCCTCTTCTTTCTCCACTTCTCCTCTTATTTGAGGGAGCTGGGATTGTTCAGCCTGGAGAAAAGGAGGCTCAGGGGTGACCTTATCGCTCTCTACAGGTACCTCAAAGGAGGCTGTAGCGAGGTGGGGGTTGGTCTGTTCTCCCACGTGCCTGGTGACAGGACGAGGGGGAATGGGCTTAAGTTGCGCCAGGGGAATTTTAGGTTGGATCTTAGGAAGAACTTCTTTACCGAAAGGGTTGTTAGACATTGGAACGGGCTGCCCAGGGAAGTGGTGGAGTCACCATCCCTGGAGGTCTTTAAAAGACGTTTAGATGTAGAGCTTAGGGATATGGTTTAGTGGGGACTGCTAGTGTTAGGTCAGAGGTTGGACTCGATGATCTTGAGGTCTCTTCCAACCTAGAAATTCTGTGATTCTGTGATTCTGTGATTATTCTTCATACAATAGATCAGTTGAGACCTCTACTCTGTTTGCCACCCTGACAACCCTGACTCCAAGGAACAAAGCACTACCCCAGACCACAATTCAATTGCAGTCCAGAAGAGCTGCAAAGACTAAGCAAACCAAAAGATCTTTATATTTAGATTATTTTCATTAAAACTGGCAAGTTCCCTTAAGCAAAGTAAATATTTCTCAGCCTAATGACTATTAATTAAAACGGAATGCTTTACACCCAAGAAGAATTAACTGTTGTTCGCAAAATGTATCTCTTTCCTCTAATTTGTTTGTCATTGTGTCGGGGGAGCAACATCCCATGAATATTTAAGCACAATAATCAGTTTAAAAAACTAAACTGGATTTAGTGTAGCAATGTGTTTTCAACAGTGAGGGGAGACTCCGGTAACTGCAATAATATAAAACCTGTATCTCTTTCGGCTCCCATATATCGCTTGAGACTTAAAGCTATCACGGAATTGAGAAAGCATTGCGGGGAACGATGTGGAAGAGGTAACCGAAAAAAAAAAAATAATAATCACTTCTGATGTGCAAATTGTAGATAAAGACTTCTGATGAGGACGAGGGGAGTGTCTGATGAGGAAGAGGGGAGAATGTGTTGAGAGATAACAAGAACCAGTAATTTCTATTCAGCAAAGCCACCAAATCAGAGAGCAGTGCCGATCTTATTGGAGGAGAGCCTTCAACAGCAACTAATCCTGTCATATTGAAAGAAAATTGTAAATGTTCTCTGCAGAAATTGTCTGCCCATTGCAGCTAATCGAGCCCACTTCGCGCTCATTCCCCCCCCCCCCCCTCCCCGCACACACCGGCGGGCAGCGAGCAGACCCGCAGCCGCAGCCCCCGGCGAGGACATCCACTCGAGATGCTCCCTTAGGTTCCCCGTTCCCCTCCCTCGCCACCACCCCCATGAAGGTGGCAGCTTGTCCTCATTTCCTTAGCAGGGCTGGGGGACGTATGAATTATTACCAGCTTGCTTACGAGTCCCAGCATCCGCTGTTCTTAATTTCTCCAGGTTTGTCGAAGCCGTTAAGCTAGGCTTTTCGCTCTACATATCGCTCTACGTATATATATATACATATATACGTGTGTATATATATATGTATATATATATTTGAAAGTTCAGCTTGGCTGAGCTGAAGCAGAGACTCCCAGGGGCCGGTGCCTCGGAGGGTGTGAGTGTATATGTGTGTGCCTGGGCGTGTGGGAGGGAGAGAGCGAGCGAGGGAGCGACGAAAACTCCATCAACCCGGACAATGCCACCTCTCGTTTAAAGCTCCCCCACAGTTACTCTTTCCCCCCATTATCACAGCACCAAGTAATCCGCCTTTCCCCCACCCCAGCCCCCCTCCCTCCTCTTGGAAGATATGGAAGAGAAAGATAAAGCGGCTGCCTCCGGGCTCTGATGCGCGCAGCCCGCATGCCTCCGCCGCCAGAACCGGGGCCACTCCGCAGCCGCCGCTCACAACGAGTCGCTTGCAGCGGGATGGGATGCAACTTCTGGTGATTGGAGCACAGGTAAGAAAGCTTTGCTTTTTTATTGACGCTTCCTCTTTTTTTTTTTTTTTTTTT
>CM021765.1:60953744-60986644 GCA_011076525.1 Nettapus auritus | reverse complement strand
CCCCCCCCCCCCCCCCCTTTTCTTTCTCGTCCTCTACCCTCCTCCCCTTCGCTGCACCTACGATTTCATCTGCTGCTATCAGAGGAAAGCTCCTGCCAAAGAAAATAATGTCCAAGAAAAGAGTTTTGCTTCCTGATAGAAGGAACAGAACAAAGCGCGGGGAAACTTTTGCTGAAGGGGTCCATCGCGGTGCGGGTCACCTGGAGATGGCAGTGAGAGCAGAGAAGGCATAAAGCCTTCCTCTGTTGAGTTACAGTTGCGATACTCATCCCGAAATCGAGGCAGGCATGGTGTAGAGCATGGTATGGCGGGGAAGGAGAGGCGCAGTAACCTGATTTAGAGAAATCTTCACATTTTCCAAGCGCTGTCCAAGGGCTTTATATGTAAATGCTGCATTCCGACACAGAGACATCTCCCGGGCTCCCCTTCCCAAATCCCGATGTGACATGCTTGTTGGCGACTCCTGCAAAATGTCCCCGGGCGCCTGGAGCGGAGCCGTGCCCAGGGAGAAGAGCCTACCCTCGGAGCGGGCTAGCGGGTGGTTGGGAGGGCAGAGCCGGAGCCGGGGGCATCCCTGCCCTGCCGGGGGCTATACGGAGTGAGGGCTGAAAGGGAAGGGGGCTTCCGCCGTGTCAGCGCGGTCCCGCTCCCCTAGCATCCCTACCGGGGTGCGTGCGCCTGCCTGGGCTCAGCGCCCATCTCCGCGGCCTCAGGTCTCTGTTCCTGCCTCGGGGAGGGGGAGCAAGGGCTCGGACGGCCCCGAAGGCGGGGAAGGTAGGGGGTTTCTCCGGTTCCGACCCCGCTTCCCTGGTTCGGTGCCCCTGGGCTCCGGTGGTCAGGGGAGGCATGTGAAGATGCCAGGGTCGGATCCTTCTCGCCCCGCTCCCCCGACCCGGCTGAGAAGCCGGCAGGGCTCAGCCGATCCCGGCCGTGCCTCCCGGCTCCTTTTCCGTGTCTCCGGTGCTAGGTGCTGGTGGCCTGAAGGAGCGACCCTCGAGAGGGAGCTCAGATCAGGCAGCGGGAGAAAAAAAAAAAAAAAAAGCCTCACAGAATCGGCTCGGGGACACAGATGTCCTGGTCTCGCCCTCCAAATCAAGCCATTTCGGAGGCTCTGAGGGGGCAAAGTTCTTTCCGGGCTGCTGCAAAGGGCCCTGCCCCGCCGGCGAGGTGCTCCGAGCGGGCGCCTTTTCACCCCGTAGCACGGCCCCGCTGCCAGCTGCGCGGAAACGCTGCCAGGGATCCGGGGAGCCCGCGGGAGCCGCCGGGTTTGTAGCTCCTTCCCACGGGCCTCGGGGAGAGTCCTCAACCCTTTCGGTGGGAAAAGGAGGAAGGACTCTCTCCCCACCCTTTAAGATCTATTTTTTATCTTACTTTTTTCATGTGCTAAAGTTCCTTTAGGGAAAGGAGAATTTTGCCAAAATAGCTTGTCTCCCCACTTATGTGCCAACCAGGGTGTTTTCACATGTAGGTTGCCCCTAAAAAATAGATTTTCTCTTTACATGAGGGAATAAAGGAGAAGGGCCAACCTCTGCTTGACAGCATGTTTTTGTGGTTTAAAAAAAAAAAAAAAAAAAAAGAAAAATGAGGAAAGTTAATAGGGGAGATCAGAACATTGTCTGCTTTTATGGTATTGCATCGCCTGCAATCTCAGCTCCTGTCTAAATACGTGCCAGCCTCAATTATACAGTTTATGACACCAGACGCTTTCGATGACTCGTCCATAAACTGTCTTATGCTGCACAGAGTATGCTCTCTCTCCTTTAAGCTCTTTTTGATTATAACTTTGGTCAAGCTTCCCCTTTGCAGAACCTCTGAACTGCAAAAGCAGCCGTGTTTTGTTTTGCATCAGGAGAGCAAGAAGAAGTGACATGGGCTCACTGATTTGGCAAGCGTGTGCCCTGCTGAGCCGCTCTCTCTGCCCTGGTCTAAGTCACTCCATGATTTCTGCATTGCAGTCCACCTTGGAAAGAGGCTTAGCACACAGGAAGTGGGTCTGAGCTTGGCCCACTTCAGTTGTTTTGGAGGGAGGGCAAAACAATAAAAATGAGAGGTCACACTTTTCTATCTAAAACCAAAATCTTAGGTGATAACTCATACCCAAACAGTTGTAACTCTGCATCTGGCCGGAGCTTGGGGAGATCTGGACCACCAGTGGTCAGCAGTGTCCTGGGGAGGTGGAGGTAGTGGAAGCAGTGCTGTGCCATGCCACTGCCTGGGACGGAGATCAAGATGAAAGAAGGGAGAAACCATGGCCACCACTGAATAAATATATCTATGAAATATATATATATATATTTTGCCTGCATGTTCAGTCCCATGTCCTCTGTCATTTTGTTTTCCAGCTCCGGACTGAGTCCCTGTGTGTGTTTTCTGTCTCTCAGTTGCTCCACATGCTTGTATCTTTCATCCATTATATGTCTAATTCAATAATCTTCTCGGGACATTTACTATTAACTCCCTTACTGTTGTCGATATAGTCCCAGATGTTTACTCTGCTCCATTTTTTTCCTGTAACCCACTCACCCTTTCACCCAGGATTCCTCTTCTCCAGTAATATCATGACCTACATGCAAAAGACTTATATTCTAGTCCCGTTTCCATAGCAATGCAGCATGGGAAAGGCAGACAAACTAGTAATAATGAAGCAGATTCCCCTTCTGTGAAATCAAAACCTCTTTGAAAGTTGAGTTCAATTTAAGGGAAAGTAGGGATCCGCGGAGAGTTGCATTTATGGCCCAAAGCCCGGATCTCCACGCCCTCTAGTGCCAGAGGCAGGCGAGGGAGACCATCCTCAGGCACAGAGGATGCAAGGCTTGATAGAAAATTAGAGGGAACAGAAAAAAACGAGTGGTATGAGGTAAGCACATTCCACCCACCTAGTGTCTGTTTCCAGCCTTCTCTTCCCTATTCTAAATCCCAAGCTACAAAAGAAGGCATGTTGGGGTTCAGCTGATTCTGGCTCACTCACCCACCGCCTAACTCTTAAAAGTTCTGTGACACGGGTTAAACCATAGAGGAACTGGTAGGAAGAAATCAGAGACTATATCTAGTCATTGATTCACAAATTTTGGACTTTTCTGACTGAGGTTCACAACTTGCAGCAATTTGCAGCTAATTCTCAGAGATTTGAAGGCACGGAAAAGGATTACTCATTTGTGAAAATGCTGCCCTGACCTTCTATGGGATCTTTGGATGGGTTGGTAATAGTAATCAGAATGCTGAAAGGACTTAGATCCAGCTCATATGAATGACAGGGATAACTTTTTCAACAAATGCTTGTAGTCTTATATCTTAAATAGCTTAAATTGGAAGGTAGCATTTCAAGCCCTGTTAAATCTAAATGTGGATTCCCTTCTCTAAGAAACAGGATGCACAGAGGACTAAGCACAGAGAACTGGAAAAAAAAAAAAAAAAAAAAAAAAGTTGTGCCTAAACAAGACAATTAACACATCTTTACCAGTTCCTATATTTTGACAGACACACAGCTTTTGGTTTTGCCAAGATCTCCAAAGCATTTCTTGGGCTCGAGCTGTCATTGTCCAATGTTGTCGACGGAAGGAAGACAAGGACGCTCAATATGAGTGATCAGCAAGCTTCAATTTATTGGATAGCTCAGTTGCCTTTTATACACTCTAGAAGTAATCAGCTCATACATATTGCAAAAGCTAAGCTCATGATTGGTTATCAGCTTCCTTATCTTGTCAGCTAGTTCCTCATTCCTTAGATCGCAGTTGCAGTTCCCCCTTAGTACCTTCCCAGACAGATAGGGAAACCGTGTCCTTGTCTTTAATTAGTTCACACCAGCTGTGTACGATAATTGTCTAGCTCATGAATTCCCAGCTTTTTCATGTCAATGTGTCCTATCTCAGTTAACCATTCCTCCACAGTCCAAGACATGCCAAGAGTTATCTACTCTCCTATCCTCATCCCATGAGCTGAACACCAAGCTCCTGTACTTAGTAGATTGCATTACCTAGCTCTCCGTACCACACTGAGTGAGGAATGCTTAGTGAATTATCCCACTATCCTTCTACATTTCCCTAAACAAGTGGGCAGAATTAAAAGATAGGGAAACCCCTTGAATTGTCTTAAAAGGCTTTGTCCCTTCCCCATGACCCGTGAGCTTGTTTCCATGTAAAATGTTTTAGCCTGTGGTGTTGCTAGTTATTTTGGACTGTTTATCCTACCTTTAAAGCTGTATCACTACCTAGATCTAACACTGTCTATTCCCTGTACAGAGAGATATGTATCGGCAGATGTTTCAGAGACATTTCTCATATAACATGATTTCAAGTCCCAAGAGAATGGTGCAGACTGAAGTGAGTTTTATCTAATTTCTATCAAGTACTTCCTAGAGAATGACTGCCAATGAAACTTAAATACACAGAGGGATTTCAGTAGTCCATGCGCTTTATGTATTTGTTTTTAAAGGATATGATAATGAAAAAATGAAGCATACCATCATTTAGGGACAGCTGTTTTGCTGAAAGATTTCTGCCTATTTCCTTTTGATAAGATGGTCCTCTGATCCCAGAATCAATTTCGACTCTATGGGCTAGACTCTGATTTATTTATATTCCTGTAAATCAAGGGTGACTCCTTTGGCTTTAATTACTTCTGTTTTATTCTAGTGCAATGGAGCTCAGGATCTGACTTTCATAGAAACATAGTAAGTGTTGTAATTAGAATATTCCAGTGTTTTGACAGCTGTGCATGGAACAGATCTGAGTCGTCAGACTCTGCCAAAAGGGATATGCAATGTGATAATGGACATAGGGAATAAGATGGAGCACTTCTGAAAATGATGGCAATAAAGATCTCTAAGAGAAGCCACAACACAAAGAGGTGAGAATTTCTGTCAACCAAGGCTTTTCCTCATCCTCTTAAAAAAAGCACTTACTTAACTGTGGGCAGGTGTGGGTAAAAAGAATTGGAACAGGACAAAAAAACCTTCATAGATCTTTCTTCTGAATCACTGTGACAATTAGTGCTGGCAACCAAGGAGATAAAATAAACCTAGTTATTTAAAAGAATTATCTTGCTCAGTAATTTCTCTGGGTCAGGATTCTCAGGTAGTCTGAACATGTAAAACTCTCTTGCTTTCATGGGAGACAGTGTGATCCTCAAACTATGAAGAGCAGACCCTTCATTTTTGGAATTCATTCCAGCATGGAAGAATTAAAAATTAGCAAAGCATATCAGAAGGAAAAAAAAAGTTTTTGTTACAGCCAGCAGTAGTTTCTAGTACAACCAGCAGTTGCATTTTCAAACATTGAAGTCTATTTTATACTCATCTATCTCATATTTAGTCAATTCGAAAGTAAAGTGGTCACATATTGAAAATGATTCACAAATTTGTTCATGAATAGTGGCAGCGAGCTCATTCTACTATGGAGGTCATTTCGTGCAAGCAGGTAACCAATGATTTATTCATGAAAATGTTGTTCGTACATCTCAAAAGTTTCATGAATGTTAGCATGAATAATTAATGGTACTGTGTTATTTGTTATCATTACTCGTTATTTTCCTATTCAAAAAGGCATCAGTCATCTAGTTAAAGAATATTAGAACATAATGACTGCAGCACTGGATCAGGCAGGTGTTTTATCTTGTCCAGTATTATGTCTGTGTCTGTGCCCATTACAACATACCTCAGAAAAAGGTGAAGCAAATGCTTCCCTAGATAAATTTACAGTTCTTAATTAAAATGCTATCTTAATACCTACCCATTTGTGGTCGCTCACTTCCCAGACACCACTTCCAAATGAAAACAGATATCCACCTTCCTCATCAAATGGAGACCTCTAGCAGTTCTGAATGCACTGCAGATGTTCTCACTGGCCAGATAAACAGCTAATCCGTTTTTGCCTCCCAGTGATAGCATGTAGGAGAGAGTTCAGCAGGTTAATTACACATTTTCTTGGGAAAACCACACTCCAGATAACCTTTGATCTATTTAAATTTGTTGTATTTCAATATTATCCTTACCTCTCTCTTCTATGATGTGGAAATGACAATAGAAGAACCCAGTTCATTGTATAAGTACCATTCGTTTCCTCAGTCATGAACCCTCTCATTCTTTTCTTCTCTCACCTAGACAATTTCAAAATTTTCTGTCACTTTACATTTCTTAAATACTGCCAATTCTTCCATCTCCATTTCCGGTGGTGGATTGGCCAAAGTGGACATTATTTACTAGGTGAGGACTGTTAGTTTATACAATAGCAGTTTTCATATTAGTATTTTTTACTCCACCTGTACAGAAGATTTTTTTATTTTTGTTTTGTTTTGTTTTGTTTTGTTTTTGACTACTATTGTGATTGAGAAAAATTTATAACTGGGTTGTCCATAGTTATACCAAGATCTTTCCTTGATTTGTCAGATATGGTTTAGGATCTAGGAAAGTTTCTTAATTTTTACTCCACTTGCGTGTGTTCTACATCACCCAACACTTATTTCTACTTGCTATCAGAATGCTCAAGTTCACCCAACTTAATTAGTTTTTCTCAGTGTTTCCCTTCTGAAATGCTTCCATTCTTACTCTTTTTTTCTAACAGCAGTAATTTTAGTAAAGAAATTATACCTGATATAGAATCACGGACAACCCAGTTGTTAATCTTTTAAAGTGAAAAATGTTTGTTCATGTGTAGTTCCTGCTTTGTATCCCTTAGACAATTTCCAACAAGTAATAATAAACTACTTCTTCTACAATTATGTAATTTCTTTAAAATAAATTTCTCACAAAAACAAACAAACAAACAAAACATATATATATCAGGTTATATTTGCTGGTCTATTAGCTTGATGTTTCACAGAATGTGTAGAAGACACAACATTTTATTTGAAATAAACTGTTTTTTGTTTTTTGTTTTCTTCTCCTGTAGGTAATTTCAGTATTTATTAGTTTCAATAAATGTATCTGGAATTGAAATAAAACTTTTACATATATACCTATGATCACTCCAGTGCTTGTCCTAAAGATAGGTATGCGAGCTCTCACCCTCCAAGCCTTTTCTAGTATATCTGACTTCAATAACAGCTTGCGCATTTTTGCTATCAGTTCATCCACTTCATTTCCAAATGCCTTCCAAACCCCTGCATATATAAGCATGAGGTCCTTGTGACACGTTGCTGTTTAGTTTATCAGTTTGTTCCCCTTTCAACATTTCACATTGTGGCAGCTCACGTCCTTTCTTGTCTTGAAAAAAAAATAGGTCCAGTGTGGATATTGGCACAGTATCTGTTTGGGGGATACTTTACCCAAATGTATCATTCAGAACTTCTGCAACATCCTTTTGGCCATTAATTGTTCCCATTACCCCCTGTATGTCCAACAGGTCCCATTGTTTCCATCCCAAAGTGTGTGAATTTAAAACCCTTCAAAAATATCCTGTAGCTGCCCCTACAAACATGCCAACTGTTGTCCATGCATTCTTCGCCATTTTCATTTACATCTGGCTTTATTTATTTAATTACCTATCTATCTATCTATCTATTTATTTATTATGATTTCCCTCCCTTAGCCAGGGACTTCACCAGAGCTGAAGTGTCATTTCCTGAAAGCTCGTTGCTTGGTTCAAACAATGTCTTGGATCTAAACATTTGAAAACTGTTGTGGTTTTGTTTGTTTGTTTGTTTGTTTGTTTTCTTCTCTTGTCCTTCAGTTTGCTTTCTGCATGATTTTCTTTAATCAGAAACACTCTGTTAATATCTCTGTTGATTTGAATTTATGCATTTTACTTTTTCTTTCACTTTTTTTTTTTTCTATTCTGTTTCTACCTCCAGTACTTTTTAAAGTAATTAAATTCAGTTTTAACATCAGTCTTTTAATATAGTATTAAGTTCATTACTATTTGGTGTCTTGACTTCATCATTTCTTCAGCTACTTAAGCCCAAGTTAAGAACACGTACTGTTATGTATTACAGTTATTCTAGAAATTACCTAGATTATTTTTTTCCTAATCCAGTTGTACCAGTTGACCTATCACTGTACAAGTGAGTGAAGCTACCCAGGATTATTATTTTATTTGACTTAGCTGGCTTTTTGCTCTCTTTCCATTTAATTCATTGAATATCCCACGTTGCCTGGACAAAGTATGCTAATGCAGTATTTAAATAAAAATATATATTTTTATTCTTTTTAAATTAAACTTCATGCTCAGCACATTGGATTGAGATCAAGTAGACAAGCTCCTGACCATGCCACAGACCTCCTGCCTGACCTTTCTCAAGTTCCAGTGGTCTGACACAAAGCAAGCTGGGGTCAGAGAGCAGCTCTTGGTATCTTTAGGTAGGCTTTGGCTCAGATTCCTGCACTAGGGAGAATAAGTCTTCCTGATCTCATGACAATGTGAGGATTCACTTGTTGTAGTCAGGTACTGGGCTTAGGCTGTGGTACTGCCACATGAAAACAGAAGGAGACAGACTCCATCCACTAGGGCTTTCTTTGCATTGGGGTGTTGGAAAGCCGAGCTTTTAGGAGCTGATTATCCAAAAGGTTTATCTTTAGAACAGAGGACAAATTAAAATGTTCACAATCCCTACAATAACATATTACCAAAGCTTCTAATTGCCTCAGATCTTGTTGAGGAGTAAAAGGATAAAATTACTTACAAGTTCAGTTTTACAGGGGAAAAAAATAGTTCTCATTATCTGATTGTATTGAGAAAAAAGAAATTGAAGGTAACATTTAATGACTGGATGTGGTCCTGGGGCTTTTCTCAGTTTTGTGTTTTCAGCACAGTCAGTGTTAAGTGTAAAATTGCCAAAGTGGGGTTTATAATGCCCTGAACTCATACCGATTGTACACTGCATCAGAGTTGTTCACAAAAATCGTATGGACCTCTTGGTTCTCTTTATACCCCTTAGCTCAACACACATTTCTGACATAAAACAGAGTTAGAGGACTTTGAGAGCAGGGCACATGAACTGAGCAATATATGCATGTGGACAGGGATGTTACTTTTTTCTCCTCCACCATTACCCAAGGTCCTTGAGGATTTCCATCATCATCATGGTAGATTCACTCTTCAAGTCATACATAGTCCATATGATGTATAAAAAATGGTTGTCTCACCCTCTCACTTTCCTATGTTTCTAGCAGCATTCTGCCATGGTGGGAAATTCAGTTTACTCCATTTCATACATAATATTGCATGAAAGTGGATTAATATAGGTGTGGGAAATGAAAGAAGATGAGGGCTGGTGCTAGTAACCTCAGGGAAGGGCTTGCAAGAAAGCATATGGACAATTTTACCCTCACTGTGCTGTGGAACTCTTGTTCAACATGTATGTTGGAGGAATATTAGATTTTAGGAGAAGGGATCTAGTCAGGAAGATGACTACTATCTGCTTTTCCATGTTGAGATTAAGCTGAAAACTGATCTCCTGATCTGTTGCTGGCATGTTTCACCCACACTAATTTCACTTTTCTAACAGTGAATTCTAACAGCTGATGAAAGCTGTCAGAACATGAGTGACATAAAAAGAGAGACCATCACCAAAGTGCTATATTTAACCTGGCAATGCCATGTCTTCTCGTGCTTGACCTTGAGCCCTAGAAGTGAGAATATGAACATGGCATTTTAGTTTTAAAGTTCCTTCCTCTAACCAAACATAAAAGCTCTCAAATATAAGGAAAAGAAGGGAAGAAGGAAGGTAACATAAGTTACTCTTCTGCTTTTGACATTTGTGAGAGCCAGCACACTTAGCTGCCAATAGAAGGAAAGAACTTATGAAGGGTTCATTGCTAAATTCTCATTTAAAATGTCTGAAGTCTGCAAGTCATTTTCACAATCTTAGCCACTTGGAATAAATGTAAGGATCTTTACTGAAAGGTTTACATTAGAAGCAGTTCCCTACAAGGAATATCTTACTGTTATTATTTATTTTTCACATTTTGCAAAGCAATTCAGTTAAGGAGAAAAAAAAAAAAAAAAAAAAAAAAAAAAAAAAGTATATAATTCAAAAGAAGCAATGAAGGCAAAAGAACAAAGATGAGGAAAACCATTTGGTCTGATTTGACTGAAGAAAGACTGTAACTATCTTTCTTTCTTTGTTTATCACAGAGTGAGGCTGAATATCATCTACTTTGGAGCACAAGGAAAAACAAAATATCCAGTTTTGGAAAACCTTTATAAATCAAGTGTTATCATTCTTTTGAATGGTAAATTTGACAATTGCTAGTCCACATTATTTCCTTTAAACTTTCTTAAAAATGCAGGAGGGGAGTGGGAAAGACACATAAAAAAAAAAAAAAAAAAAGAGAGAGATTAATAATATTGTTATTTGTTCTTTTGGACAATCATGAGAAGTCTGAGTTCCTAGTTTCACTACATATTGATTAGGTGGTTTTGGACAAACCCAGCCAACCTTCTGAACCTCAGCTTCTCACCTAGAAATTGTATAAAGTAGCATTTGCATTCTCATATGCTTTGTCTGCCCATGTTTAGTTTTGTTTAGTTTGCCAGCACTTATGTAACAGTCTGCACTGAGAAACTTTACCCAAATTTGAGCATCCATAGAAAGAACTGAATGATGCAACATGTTTCAAACATTTGGTTTCTTTTTATTACTTATATTAGAAATATAATTTTATTTTTATTACTTATATTAGAAATATAATTTTATTACTTATATTACTTATATTACAAATGTTTCAAACATTTGGTTTCTTTTTATTACTTATAAAAATTATCTTATAACACAGTTCTTTCTCAAACTAGACAGAGTGCTGAAAAAAATATTGTTAACAGCTCTGTGATGCAAATAAAGACACAGGGTAAGAGAGTCCTTCATACCTCCAATTTCTTCAGTCCAAGAAAAGTATGCTGAGGTGGTAACACTGCATGCCTGTTCTTTTATCTTGCTCTTTGCTTCTGGCCACCTTTGAGAGAGGACATTGTGCAAGCTGGTTGGGGACAGCTGCTCTTGAGCTCAAAGAATCATTTCAAGTTTTCAGTGTAGCTGTCTTCATTGGACAATGTTCAAACTGTTTTACTTTTGCTGCTCACCAGTAATTTGTTGCCTTCTTGGCTAGAGGCTTATCTAAACAGCCATAAGACATTTTGGAGATTAGTTTAATTAACCTGACTCCCCAGAAATACCTTCTACAAATAAATTCAAAAATACTCTGTTTTATTTATTCATTGTAAGAGTAGGACAATT
Source organism: Nettapus auritus (assembly GCA_011076525.1). NCBI lineage: Eukaryota > Metazoa > Chordata > Aves > Anseriformes > Anatidae > Nettapus > Nettapus auritus. Next base: position 60,975,478 of record CM021765.1, on the reverse strand, counting down.
TTAATATACATGTGGTTTCCAGGCAGAGCTCAATGTTAGCCACAGAGTGCACACTCTTATTCCACTGTCTGTAACTGATATAACAGCCTGAGATAACCTCCTTGCAGACTCACTTCTTTCAGCGTAATGTCTTTGTGTTCCCCTTGTAGGGGAACAGATGGTTTGTAAAGGGAAAAAGTGGTCACTGCTCAGCTTTTAATCTCTCTTCTCATTCAGTTTGTTATTTCCAACAACAACAACAACAACAACATAAATAGATCAAAAAGTCTTTATTCACTAAAAATGATAAAGGAAGTGACAGGCATTGAGATCTTTGCATCCCTGTAAATATGACAGAGAAATTCTCCTTCAGAAGTTGCGTGTGTATAAATTTCATCTCGTTAGAGAAGTTGTGCCTTCCAAATGCCAAAAGAGAGATGATTTCTTCTTCTTTTTCACTTGAAAGCTTCAAAAGCATAGCCTTCTCAAAATGTTTGTTTTGTGTGTTGTTTGTTTTTGTGTGCTGTATCAGGATTTAGACCATTGTCTTTTAACTAGTGAGTCCTCAAAAACAAAAACAAACAAACAAACAAACAAACAAAAAAAATATAGAGAACTAAGACTGAACATGTGATAAAGGAGGTACTTCCTGAAGATGATCTCTGCTATGTCGATGTCTTTTATGTCTGCAAGCAATGGGACAGGGGATTACTGCAAAGCATTCTAGGTCGGAGTTTTGTCATCATGGTCAGTCCCAACCAAATCATAAAATTGCTCTTCCACCTATGAAGGATTGCTTTGTACTGCAAGTAAGGGCCAAGTAAAAGGCATAAACTTAAATGTGAGCTGAATAACCTCAAAAAGAGAAGGTAAAGCTTTCCGTTTATTAAGAAGCCCACACAGCAGCAGAGTTAAAATAAAATTTCCAATCATTATAGAAGAATCTGCCACATTTCTTACTGAATAATTGTAGAAAAATATATTTCTAGGTGCTTTACTTGCTTAAAAATAAAGCTGTTACTGTGTGGTTTTGGCTATAGCTTTAGTAATCCAAGTACAATATTTTTAACTTTAAGCCAAAATCTTTTACAAACAGAACAAAATAAATCTCAAGGAAAAAGTGGGATTGATTCCATTCTATCTGGAACCTAATTTCTTTCCTTGCTACCCACAAGGCTATAAAATACTGTAGCTCTACTTGGGCTACACTTCAAAGCTATTTTATATACATATAGATGACTGAAAAACACTGAAGGCAAAGGAGAGCCAGACCCACACCACACAAATTAGCAATGCATTTTGTTCTGGAGGCATTTTTTGTGGGTTTTAGAAACTAGTGGGCAACTTTACAGGTAGGTGATATACTGTTATGGCAGGCCCCAGTGAGTTGGGATTTTTCTCTTGATGAATATTTCAGTGGCGCTTTCCAAGCCATTCTGGAGGAAAAAAAAAAAAAAAAAAAGTGATGAAAATAAAAAAAAAAAGAGTTAGGTTTGGGGACATGCATCCTTGTTTTGCCAGGTCTGGCTACAGAAAACACCGTTTCTAACAGCTTAACACTCTTTTGCAAGTTATCAGTTCCCATAAACTGTCACTTATTCATTGATAAGTATGTAAACCAAATAAATAATGCAAAACAAAACATGATGCACGTTAAGGTATTATATGTTCCTTCCCACTGTGGCTGTTTTGCAAAAGTGTTATTGAGATAATTCATATGTACAGATTTACTGGGAGAGTCCATTGCTGATGGCATTCATTGCCTCTAACTGTGGGAAAAAAAAAAAAAAAAAAAAAAAAAAAAAAAAAAAAAAAAAAAGTGGGGGAAATAATAAACCAGGGAACAATGAAAGAAGAGAGACAGGAGGGAAAAAGAAAGCTCTCTGAGCAGTGACTAGCTGGGAAGATGAGTAATCAGGCTTTTCACACTGCTGCTGGGCATCCTCTGATGTGCAGAGGTTTCCCCTACCACACTTTTCCCACAGCAGCTGTCTGGTTTTCACCAGGTCCTACTCAAGCCCCCCCAAAAGTTGTCACTACTTACTGATGGTGTTGACTGGCGCATGCATTGATTGGGAACATGCAGGGACTCTATGGTCAAGTTGTTCATGTTCACATGCACATTATTCTGTCACTTGCCTAAACTAAAAACTTTAACTAAAATTGAATGAAAATGTGGGAAAAGGGCTGATTCTCAGTCTAGTAACTATCACTGCCCATGAGAGCTGACCACAGGAAGGCTATCAGCTTGTGCAGGTGTAAGATGATGAGGATAGCAACGAGAGATTAACAGTGCAAGAGCAACAAGGGGAAAATATTGTCCCAGGGACCCTGATAATATTGTTCCAGCAGCCTGGGTGGGATGGTACAGAGATGTGAGGGAAAGACAGGCTGCAAAATTTCGAAGAAAGGTCTCTTAGCTATGCAATACAGCAACAGCATTTTCTTTTAGGAAAATGTGACAAGGTAACATATTGACATCCTAGAAATCAGTGGGATTTTCCCTTGGACTTCTCTGTAGCTGAAGGATTGCTTCATTACCTGAGAAAGGAGAGATCTGATGTTCTTTTTTCAAATGTACTTCTATTTGGGCAAAAGCATTGGCTCCATCTGCTCTGAACAAAGGGTGCAGTTTCTGAAGACTCACTCTCACTAGAGGCTGTTGCAAGCACTGCTTATTATGTGCTCTTATCACAGCCTGGCTGGCCACTTCCTCTCTCAAAAGGGATTTTCCTGCTAGCGACTTGAATGAGAACCAGAGAACCAGTCCCTAACCCCTATACCCCTAGACCCCTACCACCACCACCACCTTCTTTTTTTTTGGTCATTGCTCAAGTAACGCTTGGAACATTCTTCAGTGCAGGTCAGCAGACAAGACCAGCTGGGGATGTAGTGATTCCATGCTAAGGATAATAGCATAACACATACAGCACAAAAACAAAAGAGAAATGCGTTCCCTGCATTTTGATGCTGTGTTGAGTATGCCTGTAGGGGAGTAGTAGATATTTCTGATTGCATGTCTTAACAGGTTAAAAAGTGAAATTTAACTTTTATTCCAGCTGTGGTAGACAGAATAACAACAATAAAAATCTTCATTGCTTTCTTTCAAGGGATGTGGTAGCAGTGGCAGAAGTGGTAGCAGTGGTAACTTTTTCCCTAACCTTCTGGAAATGTTAGCAAAACAGAGAGATGACAAGGAGGAAAACAGAAATGGTCTCCTCTTTTTATTTTTATCTTGTTGTTGTTTTAATTAATATTTATTTTATTTATTTATTTATTTATTTACAAGAGCTCAGTACAAATGTTTCACTTATTGCATCTTACTCCTTCAGAAAGCAAGTAAGACAAATAAAAACACAGCAGACAAGAAGGAAGATATTTTTGCATTTGATCACATAGGCAGAAAAGAAATAATATGCAAATAAAGATGAATCATTTATTCATTTTGAACGTCCACTAAGACTTCTGTGACAAGGATCACACCAATTTATTTTTGTTGAATTTGTGAGCACCTCATCTCTTCAGCCTGCTGTGCTCTGCTATGAAGCCCGTTTCTGCACTGCAGCATTAAGAAATAATTATTACCCTTTATTGTGTAATGATTAGTTATTGCACAGGCCACATAGAAGATTTCTGCAGTCGTCATGCCAACTCTCTCCTGCATCCTGATTTAACCCATTCTACTATGCTGCAACTATCAGTCATGGGTGTGTGTAAGGGGGACATTCAGGCTGCGCACTTCCCAGTCTGATTTTGCTGCATTATGGACACTAAAATAGTACATGTTCTCACCTACTGTGTACAGGCACAACCATTTTAAAGACTACTATATTTTGCTCAGCCCAAACCTCCCTGCCATGATGTTAGAGGATTAATATGTATCCAGAGTACCAGACCTCTTGCTGCTATACAGCAACCCCTCTGGGTGCTTAAAATGCAGCCTCAGAAGCAGCCTAATCCAGTCCTTGACAGTTGGCAGCATGTTTGCTCTGATAGCAGGGCCTGGCAAGGTGGGTCTCAAAGGGTGTTTAAGAGAAATGCTTGAAAGGAGTGGGAGATATTTTAAAACAAGGCAGGATCTCTCCAGGAACCCATGTGCACTCAGTTGCAGAGACCCAAGGTGTCTCTCTAGTGCTGCTGCTGATAGGGTCCCAACCTTGAATGCCTGTACTTTTTTGTGAAGAATTGCTTAGCTAGAAAGTGAGAACATCACTGCTTCTGCTTTACAGTGAAGGAAAAAGGGTGAAGGGCTGAGAGCTTGAACTCCAAGGTGAATTGCACAGCATGGAAAACCAGAGCTGGTCTTTACTTAAGCACTCTCCAAGAAAATTTTTAAAATGATGACATAGTGATTTGCATTCTTATAGGAAATGACATATATACCATCCCAGCTTTGATTTCAGTCCTGCAGTCCTGCTTACCGAAAGGTGTGGGCCCAGACCCTTGGTAGCCAGCTTAGCTCATGAATACCTGGCATTTGATATAACACTGTTGTGTCTTAACCCTGGCAGGCAGCTGAGAACAGCACAGCTGCTTGCTCACTCTCCCCAGGTGGGATGGGGAAGAGAACTGGAAAGGTAAAAGTGCAAGAACTCATGGGCTGAGATAAGGACAGTTTACTAGGTAAAGCAAAAGCCGCGTGCACAAGCAAAGCAAACCAAGGAGTTCAGTCGCTGCTTCCCATCGGCAGGCAGGAGTTCAGCCACTGCCAGGAAAGCAGGGCTCAGCACTTGGGACAGTTTCTTGGCAAGACAAATGCCATCACCTTGAACATCCCCCCTTCCTCCTTCTTTACCCCGGCTTTTTTTGCTGAGCATGAAGCTGCATGTCATGGGACATCCCTTAGGCCAATCTGGGCCAGCTGTCCTGGCTCTGTCCCCTCCCAGCTCAAGGTGCACCCCCAGCCTCCTTACTGGTGGGGCAGCACGAGGAGCTGGCAAGTCCTTGTCTCTGTGTAAGCACTGCTTTGCAACTGCTGAAACATCGGTGTTATCACCACTATTATTATCAAAAATCCAAAACACCACATCATATGATCCTGTGAAGAAAATTAACTTTATCCCAGCTAAAACCATGACGAATACCTATATGTATTTTTTTTTTTTCTTTTGTTACTTACTGCAATTTCTACTTACAGCCCCTCAAGGAGAAAAGAGAAAAAGTCCACATACAAAAATAAAAACACATTCTGCACAACACAGCAGATCATGTCATGCAATTGCTATTACTGTTATTTATACATAGTTCATTATGCCGTCTGACACACACTGAGGAATGAAGGGCTTAATTGAAGAAATAATCTGAAAATCAAATCACTCTTAGCATTTCTTCAAAGAGTAGATTTTGTTGAAGTTGCTCCACATTTACTTTTTTTTCATAATCCATCAATTCTGCAATGAAACTTCTAAATGTAAGAAGCAGTATTTTTTTTTTTTTTTTTAAAGTAAAAAATTTATTATTTTAGGGAATGCAACACGTGGTAACCAAAACTGATGAGAGAAAGTGAGTAAAGGATGGGAAGAAGAGAGAGGAAAGGTTCTCTCTTCAGATTTCTTTCTTGTTTTTTTAGTTTTTCTTTAATTTCAGTTGCTATCCAAAAGGAACCTGTAAACAGAGGATACTTCTATTCAGGTTCTTTCTTTCTGACTGCACCCTTTTCCATAAACCTTTTCCTTCCACCATGCACTTCTTATCATTCTTTGAAAAAAAAAAAAAAAAAAAAAATAAGATCAGACAGTCATCTAATGACATGCTGTTTAAGTTAATGGGTTACATGATCACCTGAAAACCCCTGGTCCCACTTGCAGGTACTGCTTTGCTTGGTATCACACATTCACTGCATAACATTACTGTTCTGAACATTTTTCAGTTGTCCTCTTTCATTGGGGTTGTCTGGTTGTTAACTCGGACCTATAAGTCTAAAGAAATACAGCATACAAAAAGTTGTCAGGGTATAGGTAAAGAATAGATCTTGGACAAAAACACATTTTCCTTATATTCCATCTTGCTGTCCTTGCTCAGCCTTGCTATGTAGTGATTTTGAGCTTGTGACATTCTCCAGGGTGATGCTGAAGAAATTTGTTTGCAAGCAAGTCATCTGATCAGGCTTGGTGTACTGGAATGCAATGCCAACACAAATGGTAATTATGGCTTATATGATTCCCATTAACCTGAAAGATGATTTTTTTTTAGCTTTCCAATAGCCTCAAAACAGTTGTGTGAAGACAGACTTTTCTGAGAACAGGCGTTCCCTCAGTCCTGAGTGATAACTGAACACATCAGATAGCTCATGATTTCAGATCCCTGAAAAAAATAAAATCAGTGCTGAACAATTTGTTAATTGTCAACAATTAGTCCACTGAACATTTTCCCCTGGTATTTTGAATTGTCCATCTGCAAGTGTGCTGGCTAAGCTTAGCAGTCTGATTAATAGTTTCAATGATCATATCAAGGTCAAGAGATTCTGTTGATTTTTTTGTTGTTGTTCAGCATTGAGAATTTGGTATTTTTGGCACTTGAGTGTTCACCTAACTCGTGACATAGCTTCTCACTTCTAATTTAAAGACTCAGTATTTATAAGCAAAAGCCAAAGGTGCTATAGATGGTGGGACAGGCAGGTAAGCTGTCCAGCAACTGTTACTTTTTGCACCAGGAAGGGGACAAGTGTGGCATAGCTGGGGGGACAGATATAAAACCAGAAAGATCTTGGAGAAAGGAGAAAACCAGAGTGATGGGCTGTTCAACAGAGGTTGTATTTATTGTTCCTTTTTTCCATATCAGATAATTATTGCAAATCTCTGACTCCATACCTCAGCTTCTTCTTGATGTTGGCTTGCAACAAAATCTTTTGATTCAATACCTCTGGTGCTCACATTATATGAAAGTTTAAGGCTAGATAAGACATTATTTCACATCATCCATCAGAACAGGTTATTTCCTGTCACAGGCTGTTTTTATTTTCCAGCACCTGACTGATGCAGAGCTTGATCTGAAATAAATAAAAACCATCTATCCACTTTCTTTATAAATTTCCTCATTGTACTTGCATTTAATGTTTACAGGTCTTCATGTTTTACACATAAAATATAATTTTATACTTATTTATCTTTATAGTAAAATGGCAAGAGAGAAGTTGAGGGTTGCACAGGAGCTCTTACTGATGTATGTGGAGGTGGGAACAAATTTATCTGTGCCAAAAGGCAGGATAAAATGTGGTGGGGACTTCCATGCATTGCGCTCTCAGTGACAGCTGCTTCTTTATTCTCTGTCAGATATGGACACTAATAACAAATCATATGAGTGGTCAAAATACTCCAATTCTGAATTTTTATATGTATCTTTCAACATTTGACTTAGTATTTAAAAAACATTTTTTTCCTATCGTGCCCACAATATTGTTTTTTTTTGATAACTGAAAGTTTTCAAGAGCATATCTCTGTGAGATTCAGATTTCAAGAGGGTAATAACAAAATACCTAGAACATAAAGAGGTTAAAAAAAAAAAAAAAAAGATCCTGGCTACCTCAATGCCTGCCCTTTATTTGGTAAGAACTTTCACTGAGAGCAGATTTCCATACTGCCTTTTTGGGGGTTAAAACAAACAAACAAACAAACAAACAAACAAATATCAATATAAAGATATGTATATTAAATTTTATTTTAATACCTATGTGTAAAACAGTAATTGATCTTCATATTAACAACAGCTATAATTTTTAGGCCCACTGCTTCTACAGCCTGCACAGTATACCTGTGCATTATATACAGAAGCTTTAGATATTTCTATCAACATTTGCAGTATAGCTCACAAATTAGTGTGAAGACTTATTCTCCCTGTGCTCTGCAAATAGTAAAGTGCTTCTGGTTATACTTTTCAAGTAGCTGCAGCCTTTAAAGCAGCTTCAGAATCCTTAGCCTGAAGTACAGTGAGTGTTTTTCTCCTGTTGACAGAATTTTTAGACTGTAACTCTCACAAGGGGACCCTCGGATGCCAGTAGGAGACTTTCAAGAGTTTGTTTAAGAGCTTTGTTTAAGTAAGGATTGCAGAAATTGCCTTCTTACCTGGGAATGAGGAGCTTCTTTGCATTAACAGTGACTGTCTCCAAACAGCAAGGGGGTGATCCAATTCTCATTTCCCGCCTATGTATTTCATCTCTGCGGAGGAAGGTTGTTAATGATATAGCACTGAAATTATTATTTTTAGAAAATGCTTAATGTAAGTGTACATGCACAAGCATGAGAAAACCAACTAGTATTCAGTGTCAGCTCACTGTAAAGGCAGGTAATGAACAGACTGGGTAGGTTAGTTATTCATTTGTGTGGTGGCACCGTGGTTAACAGAGTTCCTCTGGCTTGCACTGTTGCTGAAGTTTTGTCCCTAGTCCTGTTAATTATAGCACTTTTACTAAATAACCAATCTTGGAACACAAAATATTAATTCCGTAATTTAAAACAGACAAAAGCAGTCTAATCTTGATACTTTAAGGTAGTGTTGCTTTAGGAAGACATGGCATTGACCAGGTAGTTGTCCTGAATTGACCCCTCCACTCTCTGAGCTCATGGTAAAAATTACAGTCAAAAAAATTCTTCAAATGTGGTGTACATAATGCTTGAGATGAGTTCTCACTCTCCACATGGAATTAAAAAGTAAACTATCAGCTATGCTTATCATTGCTATGTGTCCAGATCTTAATTTAAGTTTCATCTTTTAGTTCATTTTTTCCCTTTCTATTTTTACTCACTGACTGAGCTAGAGCCACAGTGCTGAGCTTCCCACATCAGTTTTTTTTTTTTTTTTTTTCACTATGCCTCTTTCTTTTTCAGTCATTATAGTATTTTATTACATATTATGCTTCTTTATTATTGTGTGTATTATAGAGTTACTTCTGTCTCTCATAAAAGAAAGAATTTTAGAGCAGAGGGATTTTATTTCCTTTCAGATAAACTAATTTACTAATTTATCTATAAGCACTATATAACACCTAATAGGAGAGGAAGATCAAAGTTAAACTGCTCAAGCTGCCAGTAACCATTATTGTATTAGTAAGAAATTAATAAGGAAAATACTAAAACACAAGAAAGTTATTCCTAAATTTATTTTTAAAGACCTCTTCTCAATACAATATTTTATTTTTTATTAGTTAAGGAATTCTAGTAGAAAATAACTGCCTTAATTAAAGCTATTGGTTTAAAAACTCCTCATATTTCCCTTAAGAATTCAAAATTATTAATTTTCCTATTTTTTCCCCTCTCACTGCAGTTGTTTCATTTAAATTTCTTCAATTTCTTAATAATAATTTAAAAATCTCACTTTTGGCTTAACATTGTTTTGAGAAATGTTGGTGCCAGCTCAAAAATGTACAAGGTGTATGTGGAGACACCAAACACAGTGTGAGATCACGTTACTGGAGTCAAAGCAGAAGATATTAAGAACATATATGTTTTATGAGATAGTTGCAATTTTACAAAAGTGAATGTTAGTTCTGTGATATAGCCCACTACAGATAGTGACACAAAAATCTAGTATCTTTTTTTTACTAAAATAAAGTACATATTTGATTTGCCTGGATTCATTTACTTTTAGAATGCCTTGCAATTTTCTATACAATAGGTAATTTAATTTTGTGTGTGTCTGTGTGTGCGTGTGAATAGGCTGCCATGGGATTTTCCTACAATAGACTAGATTGATTTGCTAAAACTACACTTCCTGAACCTGAAAATTTTATATCTAACCTTGGACAGTAACAAATTTTTGATACTTCTGTGGAGCTGTCCATATGATTGGGCAAAGTTGGTGTATAAGTTTGAAAGCAACACTTGTTCCATTTTTTCCTGTTGAAAATTCTGCAGATTGATCAGTTTTCTATTAATATTGGTGCAAGAACATATGTACATGTGAAGGATGAACCATTGTCACAGATGTTTGCAATGATCTGCATCAGGGTTTTGACTACAAGGAAATTACTCTGTGGGATGATCTTCAAATTGTGTCTTAGTTTGGTTTCTCTCACCATATAGAGACTTCATGGGGTAGGGTGGCAGTGTTTTTTTTTTTTTTTTTTTTTTTTTTTTCTTACTGTAAGTTTTCCCTTTCCCCATGAGCATTAGCAAGTACATCTTACCTGTTTATATCCTACTGAGCTTAAATAATGGGCTCAAATGACCATCTACAGCAGGGTTTCTGTGAGTTATATATTTTGAGCACAGCAACTAGTGAATACAGGAGAAAACAGAGAAGTCTGGCAAAACATCACTCACACTAAACCTGGTGAGACTGTGTGGGCAGGCAGGCAATTGTCAGACTGGGTGTGGGACATGCCCACCTTGGTAGAGGTATGAAAACACAAAGAGATGACAGTGCTGCTGTGCTGGAAAGTGGCATTTTGAATAACGGTCATGGGGCAAAGAAAAGGAGTTGCTGGCTTGTAACAATACCATTAGGAACATGTCATTGCAAAAGATGGACAGAACAGACCACAGAGCTGGAGACATTCGTGCTGATAGAACATTTTTTTTTTTTTTTTGGGGGGGTGGGGGTGGTAGACAAAAACCAGAGACATCCACATGGTGTGGGGAGGATAAAATATTATTAATGAGGTCACTGGTTTATGGTTTCTACTAACTCCCTAGCTCTTGAATAGCAGGAGCTAGGTAGGAGAAAGATGGTAGAGAGACTGAAACGATCAACTCTACTTTCTTAAGAAATAACTCAGTCTCAAAATCTAATTTCTGGTTGCAGCTGAAAGAAAATCATTGTAGGATCTAGAGAAGGTCACCGATATATATATATATATATATATAAAATTATAGACCCAGAAAATTCATCTAGCTATTTTTTTTTAATATATATATATTTTAAACCTGATCCCAAAACAATAAATTATGTCATTCTGTTCCGAGCTAAAATGAGAAACTGGCACTTTCTTATTTTGATTTTATGCAAATATTAATGGGAAAATAAATAGAAACATCAAAATGTTTCCCACTATCATTTCATGGAGAATGTATTTTGAAAATAAAGGAATTTGTTAAGAAGACATAATTTGAGATAGCTACTGTACTGAGATAGCTACTCCAACAACACACAGGCAAACCAGGTGAGCGGAAAATTAAGAATGTTACGTAGTGGTTTTACCTGGCAGGCAGCTCAGCACCACACAGCTATTTGCACATCCCCTCCGCCCCAGTGTAATGGGGGAGAGAATCAGGAAAAAAGGTAAAAGCTCGTGGGTTGAGATAAAGACAGTTTGATAGGACAGAAAAGGAAGGGAAATAATAACAATGATGATTATATTAATAATAATTATAGGATGTACAAAGTAAGTGAAGCACAATGCAATTTCCCATCACCTGCTGAACGGTGCCCAGCCTGTCCCCAAGCAGCAGTCCTCCACCATTCCAGAGAGTCACCCCATATTAATTGTCCAGCATGACATTATGTGGCACGAAATATCCCTTGGGCAGTCTGAATCAGCTTTCCTGACTCTGTCCCCTCCCAGTTTCTTGTACACCCCCAGCATCCTCTCTGGGAGGGCAGCACGAGAAGCTGAAAAGTCGTTAGTTCTGTGTGAGCACTGCTCTGCAACAACTGAAACACCACTTACCCTAAATCCAAAACACAGCACCATGCCAGCTACTGTGAGGGAAATTATCCCAGATGAAACAAGGACATGTTAGCAAGCTATGCTTTTTTTCTTCAATAAATAGATTAGGGATGGAAACATCCCAGTGCTTTGGGTCAACCTCTGATTTGCCTCTTAAACTCCGTTTGTTTAGATGTCAGTCATTCTCTCATCAGCTGTCTTCCTGTCTACCCCAGCTGTCTTTCTTTAAACTAGCCTACATTTTTGACTGGAGATCATGAGTAGTTTGCAAGTGTTATATTAATTACTAAAGATTGCCCTTTTTGTTCTTTATTTCACCTATTACATCTCTGTTTTTTGTTTCTTTTCCAGACTTCTTTTTAAGGAGGTTTGTTTTATACTCACACACAGGGAGTTTTATACATTTTCCCTCCCTCTACTTTCTCTTCACTTTCCTACCTCACATCTTGTTCTGTATGGGTGTAGATTCAGCTGCAACAATTCTGCAGAGTGAATGAGATAGAAGATAGTAACATGATTCTGTCCCCTAATCTTTTGCGAGTTACGAATGTCACATGAAGAGTCCTAAGGAAGAATGAAGTAGCTGGCATTTTTGACTTTTAATATATACTTTGGAAAGTACAATACAAACTTCATTTTCATTTTCTTGTTTTCGTTTTATCTACCACCTCCAAACCTTTCAGTTTTCCAGGTCCTGCTACACCAGTTGACTGAAACAGACATATCCCAGTACTATGTTTTTTTTTTGGTTCCCAGCAAAGATGTGCGACCTTTGCACTTTGTACCATGCCCTTCCATAACACCCACAGGTACATTCTGGAAAAGACAGTCCCATCTCCAGTCCGCTGATGTTATTAACCTCCATGGTGCAGGTTTACCATGTCATCTGTACAGCAGAGGTTGTGATGTTGTGGCAGTATCTGTCATAGAACTTTGATTTGTATTCCTTTTAGAAATATCTGGACATGAGAAGAGTGCAAAAGCAATCTGTCTCCATCACATTGTGTACTAAAAGTAACATCAATTATTTCAAGGACATCAGATTCCAGATGAACAACCTTTTCCTGCCTGTTCCCACACCCTTACAACTCCAGAGAACTTACTTACCAATGGTAGCTGCAATTGCAGCAATACCATGAATACTAAATTAGATGGAGGGAACTTTAAACGTTTCCTACATTAAGCACTTTATAATGAGCCCTGAAATAGAAATAGGAACATACATGTGTCTGCTCCATTCATTCCACATTGCCTTAGCAAAGTTTTTGAGTCCAGGGTATTTCCAGGTTCTCTGGACTGCCCTTATATACCCACCTGATGCTGCCTCTGTGAGTGTCTCTGTGTTAGCCTACTTAGATCAATGGCTTGTCTGCTCACTTTGCCACTGCAGAGCTGACAGAGTGTGATTCCTCCCTGGTCATGGTCTTCACCATCCAGGTGTGAGCAGAAGCATTTTTCAGCTGTTGAGTTGGGGGCGTTCTTCTCAAATTCCAAGCTGCTTTGAAAATAAAGGAGAGCACAGTCATATATTTTCTGGTTTTTGTCTAATAAAGCCTCAATGTTCCATACAGCAAAAGGTATTTTTGTGTGTATTTATAAGCGGAGAGAGAGAGGGAAAGGGAGAAATAAACCTAACACCTATCTCCTTTTCCTTTCCTTTCCTTTCCTTTCCTTTCCTTTCCTTTCCTTTCCTTTCCTCCATTTCATTTCTTCCTCTGTATATGTGTGTGGATTTTCTTCAACTGTTATTGAATAAGATCCTGGAAGTCACAGGAGAAGTAAAAGGATTAATTGTAAAGCCCTGCTTGCTGCACTCTTAGTGTTTTTCAAGAGAGTTTTCCTTGTTGACAAAGTTTGAATAAAAATATTTTTGCTTTCTTTGGCTACATATAGCTAGCTTGCTTTTATCTTAAAAGAGTGGGAACAACTCTCCCAGTTTATCCTGAAATTATTTAAGAAGTAGTCTGTTCTTTTGCCTAGAGAATGAAAATAATTCTCAGAATACCTGCAGTTTGTGGGCAATATAAACACCTACACAGATTTACAGAGAGCCCTCTGCTGAGCAGAATGGCTTTGTGGTATTTAGGGAAATTATCTGACAGCCAGTACATGGAGCTTCTATGTGACATGTTATCCTGCTCCTTATTAAAGCAAAACATATGGGTCTATCCAGAAAATAACTAAAGCCTGGGATATTAAAAAGCCCCACAAGAGCTAGGGTAATCAAAATATCTTTAGAGTTTGTTGTTTCAGGTCATTACCTTGAGATTTCTTGATGTCCTTTACCTGCTTTGTGATGAGATGCAAATACTTTATGGTACTGCTTAACTAACTCTCTGCATCACAGTTTTAGGAACTAACGTTGTAGTTATAGAATCAGTGAAGCACTGGTCTGTTTTTTATGTTGTTGCACACTGAGCTGAGTTGTATTCCTAATTTCTGGATGTAATGTGCAACCAGGCTGTTCTACCCAGTTACTTCTGATATTCTCACAGCACATTCCAAAACCATTATATTCCTTGGGAGCTTCAGCAGTCTGAGAAGAAATCAAGTTTCCAGCCATTTAACTGAGAAAATTAGTTCTGTTAAAACAATGTTTCATCTGCAAGGAAGAACGATCATATTTTTCTTAAAGCAAAAAGTAATAAATTCCTTCTTCTTCCAGAGCTTTGTTTTGTTTTTCTTTTTGTCCTGCAACATATCACAGCACTTTAATGTAATTTAGTTTTCTCCATTTTAATCAGTTTATCTTCTGTATAACTACAACATTTCTCTGCCTTCCTGTTTTCCCTTTATCCAGGCAAAATTTTTACAAAATAGGAAAACCAAAAGAAAAATATGCCAAACCAAAACTGGGTTTTCAATTAAGTTTCCAAACAGTACCACCACTAAATAAGAACATCTTGCTGGAGATAATTCTGTTTTGAAAGAGCAAATTTCTCTTTAGATAATTATCTCTTTTTCTATTTTGCTTGGTCAGTACCATCAATAAGGAAAAAGATCACCATATTCTACCCATCCATTTTTACATTCTATGCGTTCTGTAGTAAGCAGCATATGATTTTTACTCAAAGGGCTACTGCCCCTTGGTTTCTAGTAAGATGGTACCCTCTGTTTCTAAAATATTCTTTCTCTTTGCCACCTGTCAGGAATGATATATAGCAGACTTAGCGAAATTAGGAGCTTTCAGGCACTGGTGAAGCAGCATGCCCCCCTGCAAATTAACCTAATTTCCTGAGCTTGGCTAAACAGGAGAATCACAAGTCTGACACAAGTGAGAGTAACTTGTTCTCTTGCTTTCCTGTCATTTCCACCAATTTTTTTCTGTTATGATATCTGTGTGGACAGTTTAATAATAATAATAATAATAATAATAATAATAATAATAATAATAATAATAAAACAGTTCAAAAGTAATTAAAAAAAAAAAAAAAGTCCAAAGCCAATAATTAAAATTGTATTGTTAAAGCCACTTGCTTTCTGGGCAAAATCATACTTTCTATAAAAGAGGTCAGAAGCCTCCTGGAAATGCTGGCTGTTCTGAAAACATCATTTTTTTCTACTGGAACAAATTGACATCTATTCATATGGATAGATGTCCTCTATAAACAAAGTTATGAAATGTAGTGTTCCTGTAGAATATTTATGAAAAAGCACTCTTTCTGCCAGGTTAAACTTTTTGATAGTGTAATGAACGGAGAGCATTTCATTAAAATATCTTATAGTTACCTTGAATCTGAAGTTCAGATTTTTGGTGTGCAAAATGGCCTGTGCTGTGCTGGAAATTTTTCCATACAAGAATAGCAGAGATGGACCATTTTCTTTCATTCAATAAATGACAAGCAAGCTGAGGAGTGAACTGGGAAAGTGTTACAAATCTTAATAGGACAGATAATCTCTCTTGAAAAGGCCAGAGACACAGTGGTGTTTCTCGTCCCTCTTGATCAAGATTTAACATCCTATGTTTCTCACAGCAGAAGCTAAAGTCATCAAAGAGTTAGGCTTTTGAAACTGATCCCCAGCAGGTAGGCTATTTGTTTTCAGTACAATATGATACAGCTAGGAGTTTTTGTTTGTTTGTTTGTTTTGTTTATGTTTGTTTGTGTGTGTGTGTGTGGTTTTTGTTTGTTTTGTTTTGTTTTGTTTTGTTTCCAAAGGTTGTCTGATCTAAATCCCTAAAGGAAATGACCACCCATGTCTCTTTGCAACCAAATTCCTAGTGACTGAAACCTCTGATTTTTCTGTGGATAACAATCACGTTGGTAATATTTTAGAACACCTCTTTGTCTAGTACTCTTCAGGACCTAAATTCTCTTTCCACTTTCTATGGATCCTTTTGACAAGGGGTTGTTTCACAATGCTGAGGTTTTAATTACACACTCCAGGGTGCATGAAATTATTTCAGATCTCTCTTGTCTCTTGTTTTCTGCCACAGTATTGCCAAATAGTTGCTTGGTTATATAAGACAATTAAAACAATGGGACCAAACAATTCATCATTTCAGTATTGGTTGTAACAGTTTGGTGGAAGAGGTCACATGTCAGTATTTGGGGACAGGCGGTTTACTTGGTCAGTTGCTGTTACTGGAAAATGTCAAAATCATGTCTGAAATGATGGATTGTATTCTTCCTTTAAAAGATTTTAGCTGCATGCTAGTTATTACTGGTCTTCAAAAAACAAATGTTGACCCTTAGAAAAATCATTTCATTTTTGACATACTGCAAAAACTATATGACTCAGCAGAGGGAAATAGCCTCTACATACAATATCCATCAGCAACTATTCATTAGTTCATTAGTACACAGTATGCAGTTCATATCAAATAAATCCTGGCTGGCTTTGCCCATTAGGTAGAAATCTCAGGTCACAAGCAGCTTCCATGGGTGAAATCTTGTTTCCACAAAGTAGATCTCCTTTCAGTTCTGGTGGCCTCATCTAATGTTTATGTAGACAGGTAGTATTAGTCAACAGCTTACTCCAAAATAAAATGAACAAGCAGAGACACACCTACAGAGCTCCTGTGAAATACAGGACCTCTTTCCTCTTGTGAAGAAGCTGTATCTATAAAATAAATATCTTCTTTGCAGCAAGTTCACCACAGATATTGATGGTAATTTTGTATTAGAGTTCAATAACAATGATAAACAAATGATAATCAATTTATTTGATTAGTAGTCCTTTGGACTACTTACTCTAAATAGGTGGGAAATGTCCTGACTTGGCAGGACATTCATCTTATGTGTGTAAAATTCACCCTGTAACTTTCACTTCTGCAACGATTGTTAAAAAAAATACCTAACCACTAATTTCATCTTGTCTGTGTTGCATTCCCTCACGATACTGGTAATAATTATAGGGCAGTATTCACAGCAGCATTTTAGGGAAGCATATGGGGCTGATTTTATGAGATTTTGGAATCTCTTGCTTTCATAGACTTCAGTTGGAACTGTTAGAGCTCAACACTTTCAAAAATTGAATTAGATGCTCTGTTATGTTTAGTAGGATGCTGCTAGAAATTATTTATATTTTCATGTTATCTATAACCTTAAGGGAATAATAAAGTATATTACCAGATGATTGGACTGCAGTACACTGGGAACTCTGTACTGTATTGTGTTTAGTACACTTTTAGATTGAAACATGCCAGCTGCTTCAGAGTATTTAGCAGAATTACATTTTGTCAAAGGATAGAAAAAAGAGTATGGTATCCCATTGCAATGCCAGGTAGAATTTAAAATATTGGAATTTAATTACCCAAGTTATATTAGGGTAGCAGTTCTCTATCTCCTTTAATCCAGCTCATTATCAATAGAGAGAAGAGACTTCTGAGTCAAACACAATTGCTGGTAATTAACTGCTGGTGATACTAGTGGTCTCTGGGGGCAGTTTTATCCAGCCTGTGTAATGCTAAAAGAGAAAGACCCAAAACATAACCATTTAAAGGAATGAGAGAGAAATAAAAGAAAATCTTCTTTAGAGAAGGTCTTTTACATCACTTTAAATCAATTACTGAAACGCTTTGCAATAATATATAGCTGAGGCCTAGTATTTTGCAGATGATACTTTGCAGCAATACAAGAGAGTTTAGTGCATCTGAACTCTCTACTCCAAAATAAAACCCACTAATAGAAAGGATAACTTCTGGAAGGAGCAAACTGTCTTAAAACTTGTTTGTCTTCCTGGGAGGGAAAAAAACACCAAGATGAGTTTATCTTATGAGATCTACAGAAGACCTTTTTCTCCTCCATAGAAGCAAATTCTGCATAATATTTTAGATGGACAGTGATCAGTCAGCCAGTAGTTATTATGAATAATTAGGCATGTTAAAGAAATCTTGGACTACATCCCCATCCAGGACATTTGACACAAGCAGAAACCAAAGCTAAATATTTTCTTTATAGTATTACCAAGAAAGAACATTTTAAGCTCTATAATATAAGCCAAATGTTAAATCCCGGTTTCTTGTAATTATAATATAACACACTTTTCTACAGCTCTAGGAAAAAAATATAAAAAAATAATTTTTAAAAAAATAATGAGGAGAGTAACTTTTACTATGTTATTGAACAAGAATCTAAATGGAAACAAGATTTCCTCTTAAGCTTTTCATAGAATCATAGAATATCCCAAAGTAGAAGGGACCCACAAGGATCATTGAGTCCATCTCCAGTACAGGATCACACAAAAATCAGACCCTATGTCTGAGAGCATTGTCCAAACACTTCCTGAACTTCAGCAGGTTTGGTGCTATGACCACTTCCCTGCGGAGCCTGTCCCAGTGCCCAATCACTCTCTCGGTGAAGAACCTTTTCCTAATATCCAGCCTGAACCTCCCCTGATGCAGCTTCATGCTGTTCCCTTCGGTCCCGTTGCTGGTCACCACAGAGAAGAGATCAGCATAATAATTTTCTGAGTTTTCTGGTATTTTACAGACTGAGCAGTCTCTGTGTGTGTCTTCCTTGTGACAGGTTGGTTGGTGGGGCAGGTGTGAGGAGTCTTGTCTCCATTTCTCTACCTAACAGGAAGTGTTGTCACATTGTCTTTATATAGAAAGAGTGAATGGTGACTGCTTTTTTCTCACCAAAAAGGGAAATAAATACATATATATATATATGTTTCAGGTCAAAAAATAATGAATGGCTGACCCACTTGCCAACTTTTATGTACAAGGGCTTTCTAGTGCCTGCTTTTCAATGTGTAGTCGACTTGTTTGTATACAGCTGTACAACTTATCCTAAGGTTACCTGTCAATGTTTGCTTCTCCACTCATTGTATCCATAACCACAGAAGATATCTGTGAGGTATGATGTCTCCAGGAATTATGGCTTACAGTTATCATTTTTCTTTAATTTTCATTCACCCATCAAACAAACAAATAAACAAACAAAAACTAATAGACGAGCACAACTTAAACAGATTGCCTTTGCACAGAGCCTGAAAAATTATCAAACTTAAGCTGCAAATCAGTAGGGGGGGATAAGTTCCAAAATAGATGTCTGTTCAAAATGTCCTGCTTTCACTCCCTGGTGGAGCATGCTGAAGACTTGCCAGGAGTGTATCACCACTCAGTTTAATCAATACATTGGTCAGTTGTTTGCATAAAAGAGTAAAGTGGCATTTACGTTCTCTCTAGACTTCAACATACCCATCTGTAATATGCGTAGAATGCTGTAAAATTCATATAATGTCTTGCATGGGTTTTGTAAAGCTAAGCTAATTAATGTCAAGCAGTCAGCTAAAATTTGCTCTTTAAGTGGAATTAATGTATCTAAACTTTTACAGGAAGAAGATTTCTTAACTTTTTTTTTTTTTTTTTTTTTTTTTTTTTTTAAATAAAGCTCCTATAGTCATCATGCTGGGCATTTATTATTTATACATCAAAACTAAGCTGTAGGAAAGAAATAGGCAAGCCAGAAAGCTTGAAAATAATAACCCTAGCTTGGGAGAGAGGTCTCATTAGGGACACACACACACACAAAAAAAAAAAAAAAAGAAGAAGTACAGAGTCAGTGGAACAAAAGAACAGTTTATGACATTGTGGTTGCATATTTGGCAATGGTAAGAAATGATACTGGATAGTCATCATCATTCTCTGACAGCATGTAATCCTCCTAGGAAATAAAAACATGATTTGGGTTTGGAACGATTCTTGCTCAACACATAGACAAGAATCAAACCATCTCTGAAAAAAACTGTGAAATCTCCTTCCTTTATAAAACTTTCCTGGTCAACCAAGAACACCTTTCATAATTATTTCTTACTTTCTTCAGCATCCCTGCAAAGCAGAGCGGACATCCATCTAATTTATTCAGAGATGATTAGGACATGAAAGAAATCAGAAATGTTGTAATTCCTGCTGGGGGTCTCTGCCTTGATTTTGCAATTTTCAGAGAAGCTACTGAGTAAGGAAGGTGTAAAGTGACTGTCACTTATCATATGCTGAAGTGAAAGGCATAAGACACTTCTTGCCCATGTGTATTAAGCTGTGCAATGGTTGAAGAGGGTTAGTAAAAGAAACAAAGAAGCTTGCCTGTCAGAAAAGAAATGGTAAAGGATTCATCAAGTCCTGGACTCTTCAGCACGCTGAGGATGAAGAGGAGCTCCCCCACCCACTGGAGGCAGTGCTGTCTTCATAAGTTCATGATTCGACACCATGGATCTCCAGGTGGGTCAAGATTATAGAGATACACCAACCTGGAGGACTCCATGCTGTTGAGTTGTTCACAAGCAGCGGAAGCCAATAACATCTGCTCAGCTACCAGGTTATTTTCCCTGTCTGCCTCTGGAGCACTTCTGACTGCATTGTTTGCACACAATTTGGAGGAAATTACCCATGGAGAAAACCAAAAGCTTTCCACAAAAGACATAAAGGATCAAACCATCTCTCTGTTGAGGACTAATATACAATCAATACACATAGACATATGCATATAGCTGATATACAGATAAGGAAATTTCCAGATTGTTAGTAAGCATATGTATTGTGTGCGCACATGCTTGCTTCTGAAATGGACTTTCTTTGCTTTTTCTGTGAATGCTGTAAATTTCCATTCACTGTTAAAGGGACAGGCTGAATGAGCAAATGATGTCCCCTGTGACAAAATTAAAATATTATATGGATAGTTTTCTAAAGCAAATAAATCTGGCATGTTCTGAAAGGGTATGCCTACACTATCAAAGAGTAACAGGTATGAGCCTATTCTCAAGCACATGCCTGCCTTCCATTCACCATTACCTGTAGTGGTGTTAGGATCTCTATATTTAGATTAATCTATGATTTTAGGCTAATTATAGATTTAGATTAATCTGTGAATGAGCCCAAATTCATTCCCAGCCCCTGAACAGACTCAAACTCTTGTCTAAGTGATATAGACAGACCAGAATGTGATGAGTCTGAGCACGCTACATTTCCAGAACACCAGAAGATACGTGAAATACAGTTTCTTGCATGTATAGAGTGAACATTTGAATTATAAACACCAGTGTGGATGGAAAATTCTGAAGTCATGTGCATCCTTGTAACTATTTTTGAAGCTTCTCCTCAGCTGGCAGTGTAGACATACCTACGGAGGATCATGCATTCTGCATGGTAGTAAATATTTATATGCATTAGGTTGGTTTAATAGTGATTTCTTGGTCGTTGTCATTCTGGAAGAAGGGAATTAGCTCAGAGCAGAAGACAGATGTTCAAAGATATTGGTGTTGAATCACTCACATATGGTCCCTGAGAGCACTAAGACACTTTAAGGAGGTTGACAATGAACTACAGCAAATCACTATTTCTCTCAGGAATTATCAATGGTAAAACTTAGCCCATACTTACTGGATTTATATACATTTTGTATTTACTACACAGCACTTCTATTTGAGGGGTTGAGTAGGAGGTTTGAAGAGAATAAACATGAGCAAGTACCCTATAAAGCAGGAAGTATCTTTATGCATACTGCACTGAACTGCAATTTAAATATATCTGGGCTGCTGCTGCTGAGCAATTTAAAAGTGATGGATTTTTCACAGACCTCTTTTGTTTTCCATAAGTCTTTCCTCTTTTCTTTAGGGGGAGTGAGAGAATTCTTTGAGAAAAAAATAAAAAAATAAAAATAAAATAAAATAAAATAAAATAAAATAAAATAAAATAAAATAAAATAAAATA
>CM021765.1:60927599-60953734 GCA_011076525.1 Nettapus auritus | reverse complement strand
TAAAATAAAATAAAATAAAATAAAATAAAATAAAATAAAATAAAATACTTTCAGAGATGAACAATGCATCTGCATCGTACAGTGCTGATTGTGACATGGCTGCGAGTTACCATGGAATTGCAAGCTGCCTTGCTCTCTGTTTTGCTAAGGCTGTTCCTTGTGTTACGAATTGGTATGGGATACACAGCTGAGTAGCCATTTGTTGTATTCTTTCACCCAAGCCCTTAAAGCTCCTGGTAATGATTGGGAAGAGGGGGAAGCTGATAACAAGGTAGATAGACAGGGTATTCCTCACAATCAAGTGCCCTATTAGCATACTGCTGAGCTGACAGAGGGGTAAGAGCCCTCTCCAAGCAATGCATAATATTTCCACTTGCCAGCAGCAGTTGGAGAGCAAAAAAGCACATGGGGTGTCACTTTTCTGTTGGTGACCTAATGTCATAAAGGAAACTTTCCAGACTCTAGCAGTCACCAAATCATTATTAAACAGTCATTTTAATCAGGGACAAATGAGTGCTCCCACTTATTCAAAAGATCTTTGTCATGCAGTGTGTAAATTCTGGCTGTGTGAGTGGATTGAGCTCAAGCAGACTCCTGATGTTTTGAAAATAATGTTCACCCAGTAATGTTTCTTTCATTGTCCTCAGACAAATTCTGGAGCAGAGTGGAATCTTACTGAGACAGAGGGACTCAGGTCTATCTGTACCATCTGTCTAGACATGTGCAAGAGGGTGTAACGATTGCCTCTGTTTTTCTCTTGCCTTCTGAAGAAAATGTATTCCTACTCCCTCAAGTTCCTTTAAGAAACTCAGCTCTAAATTTTATGGGTTTGGGGCTTTTTTTTTTTTCCTTTATTTATGGTTTTTATTTTTAGACTGTGCTGAATTACAATACACCATGACAGCTGATATTCACGCGTAATAGCTGTAGCTTTAACTCCAGTGGCTCTCTGTCTCATTGCAATGGTCTTTTAAAAATGCAACCATACTTAGAAAGTAAATTACATTTCTAACTAAAGGGGAAAAAAATGACCATTTTCATTGTTTATAAAATATCACACGGCATATGGATATTTGTTGGTAGGCTATGTATTTCCAGCTGGCATGTTTAGTTTGCAAAGTGTAATGCATACTAAAAACTGATTAATCAAGGTTTATAAATCCGTCTTTTCCATTCTGGTATTGTTGAATAAATACTACAGCATCTGTTTGAAACTGGTCCATATAAAGCTGGGTACACCAAACTGTAAAAGTGATCTATCAGACTAAGTCAATTTAATAGTGCAAGAAGTATGCTTCTAAATCTTTTCAGCATAATAGCAGAAAAGCACTTTAATAGTGGTTAGAATTCCCTTTTTTTCTTCTTCTCTCTTTTCCTTGTAGACAAACGGAAAGAAAAAGTAGAATCAGCTGAAGGAAATCTTGTCATCTTCTAGGTTGTAAGGTTATAGAATAAAGGTTTTAAGTTATGTAACCAGCACCACAGTAAGGTTTAGTGTCTTTATTCACCAGAAGCACAAGCCACTTCACACATGGGACAATAAACAACAACACAGGAAGCTTTACACAATATTGATGTTTTATCTTAGCATTGGCTGGATCTTTTTTGATTGCTTCTTACAAACATCAGATATGAAATCAGCCTTACTTCAGCCTAGGGAACCTCTCAAAATTAGTCTTGCTGAAGATTGTCCCTCACTAAGCATCTTTTAAAATAAAACTTTTAGGTTCTTCTCAATTCCTTCCAGATGTTGGAATGCTTTGATACAGCAGAATGAAGAATGGGACTTCCTTACTTCCTTTCAAAATATTAGATACTATCATTACCTGATTCACAGAACTAGGACTTTTGGGGGGGGAGAAAAAGGAGGAGAGTGAATATATGACTCATGTTAAAATTGCAAGATCTGACAGTGCTAGATTTTGCATCTGATTTATAAAGATTTTTTTTTTTTTTTTTTTTTTTTTCATGCTGGATTATTATTATCATTTTCAGAAGAGAAAGAAAAACCATAAATAAAGATGAGTTCTCTGCAATGACTTCTTCCTCCAGCTGGAATTGCTGAGAAGATTAAAATTCTATTTGTTTCTCAATATTACTCTATTGGATAAGGAAATTAACACTTTTTTGAAAGACTTCAGTAAGATGAAGTGCCAGTTTTAAATAGGAACAAAGTGTGTTCATAAGATGGATTATTGTTCTGCCTTTCTTTCTATAGTTACATTAGAAAAGTAGCCGTCTTATTGCTGTGTTTTCTGCTCAGAAAGAAACCGTGACTATGCTCCTGCTCATGTATGCTCCTTTCTACTTCTTATTACAGAATCTATGACACAGATTGCTCTTTTAAAGGTTAGGTGAAAGTAGAGATCCTGCACTAAATTCCCAGCCTTAGATAACATATGTCTACTCATGCTTGCTGCCTTCCAGGAGATGTACAAGAGGAGGTTTGTTGCTCCTCTGTTTCAAATGTTCATTACAGGCATTCCTCAGCAAGTGCTTTTGATGGGTTGTGATGGAACAATACCATTACCCTAAAGGAACAACATAACATAACGCTACACAGTTAATGTAATCTGCTCCTAAAGTGTGAAAAAAGCATTTCTTCATCCACATTATGTATGTGTCCTTGAAGATTTCTGCTTCGTTTACTGACCAAACCAAGATTTTCTATTGTTAGCAATGCAGAGCTATTACAATCTGAAAGAATGAGCTGTTCTCTGCTCTGATGTATGCACCATCAGCAAAATTGTCAGCTACATCTTAGTCACTGTGCTCTTATAGAAGGTTTTAGACATGAGGCTGGGTTTGCAGGGCTTGCAGACACTCAGACTGTCTTTTTATTTGCGCATTGAGCAAATAAGTTATAGCAAATACTACACATAAAACTGCAAATACGGACTAGAACCCTACTCTTGTTATTTTTATAGTGTAGATATTGTGGTTACTACCAATTTTTAGAGTGAAGAGAAAAAGTCCCATTATAATTATGCTTTGTTTCTAGAAATGCCTCTCATCTCATTGCCACCAACTGTGAGTTCTGTCTTGTGTATGTAATGTTGAGAAGGAAACAAAACCTTTTGCTTGAAAGCTTTCTAACCACAGGCTAGAGGATTGACATTTTACCTGATAATAGCCAAAGAAATCTATGCACTTTAAGAGCCCTTGCTAATGTCAAAGAAAATGAATAATAGCTTTACTATTTAGTAAATGCCAAGCCTTTCATAACAGAGTTGTGATGTTGTCTTTTAATTGTAGTGAGAAGTTTCACAACTGAAATTTACTTGGTCCAATGAGGTATCCCAGTTTAGTTATGGAGATGAGACACCAGATGGGTGTTATAGAATACATAAAAGTTAAGCTGCTAGTCTATAAGTTCTCACCAGATTTTGTCTGCTTTGCAGTCTTCTGACTTTGCAGACTTCAGACTGCTTCACGTCTTCACTTTCCAGCCCTAAGCCCCAGTGAATATTTGTTTCACCTGGAGAGCAGTACCTTCCCATAGCCCGTGATATAAGGTTTGTGATGAAGAATAAAGAACAAGGAGTGACGGGCAGAATACCTTACTGACTGAGACATACTGGTTTTAGCCCACCAGGCAGTGGGTAATAATGGCAGCTCAAAAAACAACAAATCAGGCCAGAATATCCATAATTGTATTTTGCCCAGCAATTTTTAGTGTGAGATAAGAGACTAAATCTATTGTGAATGCTCCTATTTGTTCTATGCACCTTCAAAAGGCCTCAGATCAAGTCAATGTGTAAATGATAGCATGATTACCCGGAGCTTTACAGAGTAAGGAATAACAGGAATTCAGCATCTCTGAAACTTTGATAGGTTGTTGTTTCTAATGGCCTGTCCCTGCAGGCATCTGAAGGTCTCCTTACTTCAGAAAGCAATGGATTTTGATAGGAATGGAGAAGCCTGGTTTACTTCTAAAAAACTCTTCCACCTTAGAGATCTCTGTGCTTGCTGACTGGTGGGACGTAGAAATCTGTTTTTTTTTTTTTTTTTTAGGACTGGAGTTTATATTATAGAGGTTTTATTCCCAAGTAGCTGTAAGGAGTTTTTGTTGTTTTGATGTTGACACAGAAGGGTACACTTTTAGGTAGCAAACATAGATTCCTGAGGAAGGTTTGCCCTGCCTGACTGCTTAAATTGTGAGAAGAAACTGTCTTCTATGCAGAAAATAATGATGGACAGTGGGAGTTCGTGAGGCCAAGTGCTTTCTACTTTATCATCAAGTAGGTTTGAGTGCTCCCAGAGGATACTGTCAGAGAAAGAGATGTTCTGGTGGTGTGCAGGACGTTCATCTTTCCCTTGGTACTTGGAGAGAAGAGATCATGCTGGTTCTTCTCTTTTCCCACCACATTGTTGAGGTTTTAATTATTTCAGTGGAAGTGTTAAATAGAAATTAGTTGATTTCAGCAGAAGTTTAATAGGCTAGTCTAGGTGTATCTATGAAAAACTTGCTACGCATTAATACAGTGGCAAGCATTTCTGTAACCTCTGCTTCTGAAAAAAAAATAAAAAAATAAATGAATAAATATTTGTGAGCTGGGGCCCTAAACCTGGAACATGTCCAAATAATCTGCACAGTATTTGCTAAAGTACTGTCCCAGTTGTAAGATACAGAGGAAACTGCATGTTTGGATTAGCTTTTATTTTTTTATTTGTTTGTTTGTTTGTTTGTTCCCCCTAACAGATAAAGATATGACCCAAAGTGCTGTACTTAATTCCTGTTTAATTCAGGGTACTTGCTAGAGGAGCATTCAAAGTTCCAAAGAAAACTTCCCTTGTTCTGGATGCTGAACCAACAGACAGTTCCAGCTCAGCTCCAGACAGCTTAGTTCCTTGGACATTAAAGCTCCACAAGGAAGTAATTTTCAGAAATAAGAAGATAACTGATTTCCCACTGAGATATTGTTGTTGGTAATCTTAGTTCCCCTTTCCTACTTAATGATCTCTGTGCCTCTGAGATGTTTAATTTGGAAACTGATCTTCTGGAGATGGAAGTTGTTGTGATAGTGTTTTTTTTGTTGTTGTTAGTTTGTTTTGCCTTTTTTTTTTTTTTTACTTTGTTTCATAACTCATTATTATATAAAATTAAGATATGCTGCAGTTGCATTTGCGTTGTTTATCAAATATAACTATATCTACCTATGTATAAAAGTGTCTGATATATCTAAGGAGTTATTCTTCCAACTGAGAAATGAGCTTTCAAACTATTAAATACTATATAAAGATTTTATTTTGATGACATATTAATTTTAAAATAAATCCATCTAAGAACATGATTTCTGGCAATGAAGTTTAGATTTCTAATTTCTTTTTCTGGTGGAAGGCCCAAAATCTGAGTTATAAGAAAATGACTTTTCAAAAGGTACAGATTTTTTTTAAATGCTTTTGAATTGGGCCAGTAGTTTGTACAGCTCTATTTTTATAAATCTTTTCTCTTGAATATGCTAAAGCTTGCCTCAGTGCTAATACGTCAGACTGTATTTTCTCCATGTGGTTTTAGGCTATCCTAAAAGAAAATTGCTATAAAATACTGAAGAACTACAAAAACTTACAAAATATATTTTTCTACTTCAAAATAGGTGATTTCCATCTTACAAAGCCAGACAGATTTAAATTTATAGTGCAGTTAAGCTTCATGTACTGTCTTAATGTACGTATACTGACGATTTCTGGAGTTCACAGTTTTTCTCCTTTTGTGAATGGTTGTTTTGAATTCCTTATGTTCATGATAGCCTTTCCATAATGGACATATATTTGAGTGTAATGCCCAGATGAATATGATTTTAGAAGTCCTGTCAAAAAAAAAAAAAAAAAAAAAAAAAAACAGAGAGAGAGAGAGAGAGAGAGGAGAACAACAAGAACAAAAAAGTCACAGGGCATAACTCACCTTTGCTATGCCCTGTGACATTTTACAAGTATTGGAATCGGCATTTGGCTTTAGATTCCAAAGTTCTATGCAATAAGTTTTACATAATTTTCTTTTACTCTTTGACCCATTTAACTCTTTATTTGATATTGGCAAAAATATTAAGGCAGTGCAGTAAAAGTACAAAGTGGCTTGATTTAAAAGCTTAAATAGATGAATGCTTGTATTTCTAGATTGTATCTAAAGATAAATGACTTTAAGTAGAAATCACTTTATATCTTTAGCCAGTCCTAATGTCAGTTTTAGTAATTGTTACATGACGCAGCTCTATTACAATCAATAGAATGACAATTTGCTGTTGCTAAGATGCTATCCCATAATATTTCCAGCAGCTCAAAAATTACGGGAGCCTTGTGTAGAGGCTTTTTTTCCAATTACTGAAAGTCATTTAAGTTAATTTTTAGAACACCAAAATGATGCAATAAATAACCTCCTCAAGCTATGTCAACATGAATGACAAACTTGATCACAGCTATACCATATTTTGTTGTTGTTGTTATTCTCACTTTTACTACTCCACTACCACCACATTTGCAGCCAGAATTAAATTCATTTTTTAATAGAAACATCATATGTTTGTCTTACTAATATTCAGATCTTCTCCTCCACAAAGCCATTATTCTACATTTTCTGTTTGCAAACCTGGTTTTCATTTCTTCTATATAACACTTCATCCCTGTCTTTATTAAATTTTATCTTATTGATTTCAGACTTTTTTTTTTTTTTCTTCAGTGTATTGGATTATTTTAAATTCTGATCTTTATTCTAGGTGCTTATCATTCTTATCCACCTGCTGACGTTGTTGATGACTGTGAATTATTTTTCTCTTTTAACATATAAAACACTAAAAAATAATTTGAAATATGTCCAGTGTAGGAGAGGTCTGTGCAAGGTTCCATTTCATACACTCTTCCAAGTTTGGCACAAAGGCTAAGTAGCAGACTCTAAGAAGGCACATTTTCAGTTTTCTTGGTTTCTTCTCATTCCCTTGTTTTAGTCATACTAGCGCTTTCCCTGACACATGCAGAACAGAATCCACTTCATCCTATAGATATCCATCTTAGTCATCAAGGTCTATGAAGTAGGTAAAATTAATCCCTCATAATAGTAAGAGGAGATGGAGGAGATGAACACCACCACAAATATTTGTAGACATACACAGCTGCAGACAACTTTTTACTCTTGTTTGTTTGTTTGTTTGTTTTGTTGTTTTTTGTTGTTGTTGTTGTTTGTTTTTTTGTTGTTTGTTGTTTGTTTTTTGTTTTGTTTTTTCTAGTCATAAATATAAGACTATTGCCATTAACATTTCCCAGGGCTTTGGGTAAAGGGATTGTCATATTTGAGAAGTCCTCTGTATTTTGACTTCATCTCACCCTCTGAAAGAAGTTCAACTGAAAGTCCTTGTGGTGGGTTTTTCACAGTAGTGTGGTAAGGCTACTACTGCTTTTTCCTTTGTAATTGACCTTTCTAAGGAGAGTGTTAAATCACTGTTCCTTGGTATCTGCTCAGGACTCTCTTAATATATTCTTCTTTCATTTTCTTTCTGCTTTTGTATCAAAAAAGCAGAAAAATATCTTTGTCTTCAAACTTGAAAATAGATGTTGCTTTTCTCTTGTTCTGGCTCCAGATATCCTGAGAATATGACTCGTGAAAATATCCCCTTGGAGAAAGCTTAAATAGATGTTTAACAGTAATCCTGGGTTTTAAGTCAAATTTACAGTGTCAGATTTCATAGCTAAGGGGAAAATAACTCCTCCTGTCCTCTCATTCCTTTGATGAAATACACACACCAGGAAACATGTGTCATTGTACAATGCTGTCCATCAATATCCTGTTCACTGCCCTTTCAAGAGATATGTTCCTAAAATATGACATGTAACTTTGTTTTCCTGAATAAGTAAGTAAATGCTTGAGTGTTTTCCCAAATCAAAGCTCAAGCCTACTTGCATTATTTTTCCATCTGCTCTTTTATTTCCAATTTTCAGTTTCATTTCTAAGCTATTTACGTTCTTGAATCAATAAATATATTAAATAAAATTAAATCAAGCAGCACTCTTAGTAGCCACATTAGACAATGTCTCTCCACAGATCAGACATCACAGAAATGTCATCTTTACTTGTAGTCCTTTGTCTCCCTTTAGTCCACTGACAACAATGTTCATATTTAAGTAATTTAAGTGGTGCTTCTGGGGAGAGCAATATTTTGTGGGAATCTATTTTTGATACTACAACAACTTACGCCTTCATTTTGGAAAATTATTTGATACTGTTTCTCCAAGAGCGTCACATGTAAAATTAATATGCAGATCAGGCATATAACATGAATATAAATAATAATAATACAAAATCTTTTTCTTTTACCCTCCCCTACCTGTAGATGTTGAAACAAGGTTCTGGTACTCCTTAAATAAACTGTGTAACTACATGGTGTCAATATACATGGCTTCCCAGTTAAGACCAATATTTGTTACTCTAGTAAACTGGAGAAAAAATGCATGAGTAGGAGAGGGAGAAAAAGAGTGAGAGCCTTAGGGAAATGGGATTAGCTACTGCTTCTGTCAAGAGCTGCTACTATGGGAGTAACTGGTTTTAGGTGTCTTGTTCTTTTCCCCAGCATCAGCAACCTGGGATTTCCAGATTTGTGGCATGGGCAAAGCAGGCAGGAAACCTGACCTGTGTTGCCGCTCTAGTTATCTGACAGTACAGTTCTGCCTCTCACTGAACCTGTCCCTAAGAGTTCGACCACCAAACACTTGTTAGATGCATATCAAGCTGGTTAAAACAATATCACCATCTAATAAAGGCAGCATCCAGCCCAGATTCCAGAACATGAAACATGCAAATTCTCACACAGCTGGCAAAAGACAGGGCCCTAGTGGCACTGCTGTGATACGCTTTAGCAGGTTGGGAATAAGCAATCAGTCTGATTCCAGTGTAAGCACCAGATGCTCAGTCTCAGCTCAGGCTGTAGAGATGATAAGGCAGAGTACCAGATCTATTTATAACTGTAACCTTTAGAGCATTTATTTTCAGGAGTAAGCTAAACAACATGATAACACCATGGGGTTGCATCTCAGTGCAGTGCAGGGGCAGTAGTGTAACATAATGTCACAGTGGCATGGTACGTCATATGCTGGCTCATATCAGTTGCAGATAGAAAACGATACGGCTAAGTGCTCTGGGGGCAGGATGCATTCTCCTCTTGGAGTTACTAGCAGATATTAAAATGATATTACACTCAGTTAGAAATAGCAAGAGCATCCTGAAGCAGGGCAAGAAAGTAAGTTTTTAATGGTATTTCATTCTTCCATCAATATCCTCTATCAATATCTACTGTATACCTTTCCTGAGGTAGAACTGATGTTGATCTGATGAAAGTAGAGATAGATAACAGAGCACTGTTATTTAATTATGTGCTTGTAACAGCTATTTTTTGTTCCTTTAAGTTTTGTTAATGATGTTTCCTTCCTCAAATGTCTCCTTTGAAAAATGTCAAAGGAAAAAAAAAAATCCTTAGGCTTCCTCTATCAACAGGTGGAAGTCTTTCTTCCTTCACATGACAAGAACAAGGATTTTCACTAGTCTTAGACTGCTTCCCAGATACTGTGTGGCCAGAAATGGACTGAGACTTCTGAAGCTTTAAACACAGGGTAATTCATCAACTACAGTCATTGCACAAATCCTCCAAGGAAAACTTGTGCTATGTCGGTAAAAGCTACAGAACATCGATATAATTGCAGAATAAAGTACCTCCTTTTGCAGGACAGCCTGCAAAATCCTTCCAGGGTTTAACCCTTCCAGGAACTACAGGAGGCTTTCAACAAAAATATTTTTATGCTGCAAGTGGATATATATTCATTAGATAGCCTCTAATATTCTATTAGATTCTAGTTCCACTCATTGGTTTGATTAAAAAGATCATGTTCGCATAGATTTTCTGACTAGGACACATCATTTCTCCTGTAACAGATGACTTCAGTAGGCAGACACTGACTGTCTTACACTCTTAAGGTGACATTTTTTTTTTTTTTTTTTTTTTTTTAACTAAAGAAAAAGCACTTCTTCTTCAAGGTAGTTTAGTGTTGATGAAAGTTATTAGACTGCCAAATAAGAAACAAAGTCCTCTGCCTCATGGCATAAGTGACTATCAGCATAACAAGATTTGGCATGCTTAGCAGCACTGCATAACCAGCATGGTTTAAATGCTAGTCCAGGTACAATCCCTAAAGTCAAGGGTTATATAGCTAGCTCTCAGGTCTTCTATTCCAGCTAATGCAAGGAACCACTGCCATGTCAGGAGCTGGACTCGATGATCATAGAATTGTAGAATCATAGAATATCCCAAGTTGGAAGGGACCTATAAGGATCATCAAGTCCAACTCTTGGCACCGCACAGGTCTACCCAAAATTTTAGGCCATGTGACTAAGTGCACAGTCCAAATGTTTCTTAAATTCAGACAGGCTTGGTGCAGTGACAACTTCAATGGGGAGCCTG
This sequence comes from Nettapus auritus, assembly GCA_011076525.1. NCBI lineage: Eukaryota > Metazoa > Chordata > Aves > Anseriformes > Anatidae > Nettapus > Nettapus auritus. The sequence goes on along the minus strand of CM021765.1, from coordinate 60,943,295 downwards.
TTCCAGTGTACAATCACCTTCTCGGTGAAGAACCTCTTCCTGATGTCCAGCCTAAACTTCCCCTGCCTCAGCTTAATACTATTCCCGCGGGTCCTGTCACTGGTGTTTATGGAGAACAGGTCACCTGCCTCTCCACTCCCCCTCATGAGGAAATTGTAGACCGCAATGAGGTCCCCCCTCAGCCTCCTCTTCTCCAGGCTGAACACTCCTAAGCCACTCCTCATATGTCTTCCCCTCCTGGCCCTTCACCATCTTTGTTGCCCTCCTCTGGACACTCTACAACAGCTGAATGTCCTTTTTGTACCGTGGTGCCCAGAACTGCACACAGTACTTGAGGTGAGGTCACACCAGCACAGAGTAGAGGGGGACAATCACTTCCCTCGACTGATTAGCAATGCCGTGCTTGATGCATCCCAGGATGTGGTTGGCCCTCCTGGCAGATATTAAAAGATTGATGATCCTTATGGGTCCCTTCCAACTCGGGATATTCTATTATTCTCGGAATATTCTATGGCACTTCATATGCTTTCAGTCTGTGATCTTCATACACCCTTTCAGCTGATCTTCACAGTGTTCTTTTCTGTCTCTTTCTTTTCTGAATCTCTTTGCCAGAAAGGATGCAAGCATGTTCATTAGCTATGCTGAATGTCCCCACCAGTAAGCAGACAACCACAGTACAAGCTGAAGGACAAACTCTCTTAGGAGTCTTAATCACATAAACATTTATCAAGGAAAGAGGCTTTTAATTGAGTTGCCTGTCTAGATGAGAAACATCCTCTCAAGTTTGAGAGAGTAACATCAGTCAGTTAATGCAAGAGTCTTATGGTTGATTCAGAGTGATAAACTTGGTATGTTTGTTCAGTCTCAGGCTAGGCAGATCAAAAGAAAGTCCCTTTAAAAACATTGGTATGATGCTGTCAATAAGAAAGGAGAGGTAGAAATAGAAGAAAACATTGTATACACAAGACAGACTTCAAATACAGTGTTTGGAAAAGTGATCTTTTTCTCTAGGTTTGTACATGATGTGTGGTAAATATGTTTTGACTTTTGTTTAGACAAATGTATAACAGTAATTTATTTATTTATTTATTAATAAAAAGATAATGAAGCAAAATAATCTGAATTAATTACTCCAGAAAACATTACTGTAGCTTAAGCACAGTACAGAGGACACCCCTACTTAGACAGGGCAGGACTATCACAGCAGGTAACTCAGCCTGCAACACAGTCCTAAAGAGTTCAGAAGTGCCATGGAGTGAGGCGTAAGACAGCTATATCACTTTTGGGAGCCTGTTCTTAGCTGTACTTTCTCCTTTTAGAAATCTCTTTAGATTAACACTACCATTTGAAGAAAGGATCTGCAGGAAAACAGCTATACTCTAGTGCAAAACTTGGGTAACATTTCCATATGAGCCCATTTCTTTAGTCATGGAGTGTTAGTCATTAGAAAATCTGTGAGACCTGAGAACATGCTGCTATATTTCTAAGCCCACAACTTCCTTAAACAGTCAGGAATGCTTTGATTTTTTTTTTTTTATTTTTTTTTTTCTCTTTTCCTGTTGCTGACATGATTCAGTTAATCTTCAACTGGAGGTGAAATGGTTATAACCATTCCAGGCACAGTCTTACGCTGGTGTAAGTTGCTGTGCCATTTAGCGACACTAACAGGGTCTTATTGTAGTCCTGCAGTCAGAACTTCCAAAGTATCTTTGCACAGAACAAGTCCAGATTTTCCTAAAAACAAGCAAACAAACAAACAAAACACAATTGGTTCCACATTTGCAAACACAGCTACAATACATTGCTTATTTCCATCTCCTTCTTTTCAGAGGACATTACATAATATAAGGATAGCAGAAGTAATACCTGGAACATATCTTTATTCCCACTGTCTCCTTAGATTTACAGATACCCAACATTTTCTTTATTGAATTTTAATATTGAAAATATGCCATATAGCTAGATGAGACATTTTCTTCATGGTACAGCTGACATAATTGCTGGCATTTCAGCTTAAGTTAATACAGAATTCTTTTTTTCAGCATGTATCAAAATTATGGGAGGACTTTTTTCTCATGCATACATTTCTGTTTCTAAGAGAGATATTTTCCAATTCTAAGTACAATAATTAACATTTCCCTCCCTCTCCCTTCAGAAAGGTCTCCTTGTCTTGTTCTAGTTTATGAAATTAAAAGGATTGACCTTTTTTTTCCTCCTGAATTTCATTTATTTATTTATTTATTCACCTCCAATAATAGGCAAAAGATATGAAAACACCTAAAATAGCAACATTACTTCTTTGAACAACATGGCAACATTACTGTGCTTTGATAACTTCCCTCGCCCTAGGTAAACCTCAGAAACTACAATCACATCTTTTTTATGAGTGAATATATCTGATTATGGTCCAAGATTTCTGCTCATATAACCAGTGGATTTCTCCAACTCTGTAGTGGAGTTTTGCCAACAGAAGTTTTGGCAGACAGTCAAACTGCCATGATTAGAGAGAAGTTGTGATGGAATTTAACAAACTTTCCTTGTATTTATTGTTAGTGAAGGAGGGAGGAGGAAAACAGCCAGCTATACAACCTGATTTCATCTCACTCACAATCTCTCAGACAAAAACCTAAACTTCTTTTCTTTTTGAAAGTCAGTTTTTCAGGGAAGGGACATTCAAATTCCACATTCAGCTCATCCTAGTAACCTTTTACCTTGAATTTCATGTAGCCCTGAAATATTGACATTGGTGGTGCAGGGTTTGTAATGTTTCTTACTGCTGTTTTGACCCCGTGCTTTCATGATGTCTTAGCCTCATCCGCCTCATTCTTAACTCACAACCAAAAAACAGGTTGTCACCCATATCACATCTACATGCCTCTGGCAAGAGTAGAAAAGCAATGCTTTCTTTGAAAAAATTCTACAGCACTGCTGCCAAATATAAATTAGCTGGGACAGACATCTTTCATTTGCTTAAACAAATTAGACTTCTAATGTCAGGTTGGGACATACTGCCTAAGTATAGGGAAAACAATACAATTAAATATTTAATCACACAGTTTTCCTGAGAAAGGGGTCTGTGACCACAAACATTGAGCTCAGTAATGATGCAGCATAACACCCTCTTAGGGCATTTCTAAAAGCTACCTTTTCTAGGTGTCTTTATTAATTAAAAATGAAATTCTTTGCTCTCCTTAAAGCTTGTGTTGATTATAGTCACTTCTCTTTGATGACTTTTGAAGACACCTATAGAGAGAAAAGAACTGCATTTTGCTTATAATGAAACCTCATCTTTATAGGGTTATTACTTTAGCTTTATGTAAATTATATCTATTGTGGTACAAACATTCTTTTGTCACCTAGCATGCAAGGCTTTGCATAAAGTTGGCCCTCAGCCTTCTGCATGCAGGCAGTGAAGTTTAACAGCTCAGATGAAGCCCCTCTGCATAATTAAGCTGGAACGAAGCACAGTTATTCCAGAAAACTCAGGTAGAAACTTGCTTTGAAATACACCAGCCTGGTCACCCTTAATGATTTCAGGGACAAGCCAGTCACAGAGAAGGTTACACAAACAGTATGTTGGACCAAACCTCTGCTGCTAGAAGTCCATTAAATGAGGTTGAAATGTGGCATAATCCATACAAGGATCCTTGACTGTCAAATTTCACCACATTCATCCATCCTGTCACATTCTGTTGCAAAAGAATTAAAGAACAAATTGTTCCTGACTTCTTCCCTTTTTTTATAGTTTATTGTTTGTAATTTCTTCCTGTTCAACAACTGCATGTGTGTTTAAGACATGGCTGTTAAAAATTATTTTTGTAATACAGGAAAAACAGCCTCCACAGGGAACATTATGATACATTGTGTGTTCTTACAGCTCTCTGTTTATTCATATATTGTTTGGAAGGGGACTTCAAATACCAGGGTATTTGGTATGACCTAACAAGAAAAACAAATATAATCATTCTGCATTACAAAAACTCCTAAATTTTGTGTCTTGGTGAAGATTTTAAATGTAACAGAAACAGAAGTGTTTTCAATTTATATCAAATTCAGTGGTAGATTTTCCTCTGAAGTTTTGCTTTTTATGGTCTTTTTATTTTTATTTTTTCAAATATCTTTTAAAACAAAAGGTGTTTTGCTGTTGTTTTTGTTGTTTTGTTTGAGTTTCTTTTGCTTTTAAACTAGGAATTTATACAATAATTCTCTTTATTCCTACATACACTTAAACCATTAAATTAAACCTTTCAGTAACCCCTATCTGAAAATTACTTCAAAATATTTTCTGAAATTTTCAGATAATTATGTGTCATAGTAATATACAGGTTCCTCTTTGTTTCTTCTTACATTCCTCTGTTCTTAACATCCTTGATTCTTAACATCCAATGAATATTTCAAAGAGAGTAAATATTTCAAATACAATAAATTAATATTTCAAAAGGCAATAATATTTCAAATATTATTGCAAGATAGCTGTTCTTCTAAAATGAATATTAATCATGCAGGAATATCAATAATTAAATTCATTTTTCTGAAGACAAGAGAACTTGCAAAATATCTCTTGACTACTTACAAAAACACCTAACTAATTCCAATGCTTAAGCCTTTGTAAGCTAGAAATGAATTTGAAGATCGTCATAAACAATGAGATTATTGTGGGCTGCGTGAAACTTCTCAATTTCTCTAACCCTGTCAAGAATCCAAATAATATATTTGTTCTTTTTGACCATATACAGTGTCTGGCCTTGTACTGAATTTTATAATTTAAGTGACTTGTGCCAGTTCCTCTGAACATATTTTTCCTGAGTAATATGACACTAGCCATAAAAGCCTATTGGTTTCAAAAAATCCAAAAGTCTGGAAGAGTAGTTCAGTATTTTGCATCATTAATGACCAAAGTAATAGTGTAGAAACATTTTTGATTTATAAAATGCCTTTTAATTAGGTATCACAAAGCTTCTTATGAGTGAAGATATGTCCTAGAGTGCTTTAAAAAGTAAGCTTTGTGTAGGAGGTTACGTCCTTACACTCTATCAGTTTCATAGTTTCATTAGTAACATGTACCAATTTTAAATATTAATTTTTGTATTGAATATATAATGCAGAGTCTGAACTTTCATTCTTCTTCCTTGATTGTAATTTACAATTTCTTAATTTTAAATAACAGACATGTAAGTATCTAGGCAAATAATGTTTTTTTTTTTATGGACAACCATTTCATATGATTAATCTTAATATTGTCTCATGACTATAATATTTTCAGTAAAATTTTCACTGAGTAGGTTACAGTAAATCATCCAACCCAGTTTACTTTATCAGACCTCCTTAACATTCTCTGAAATTATATCATCTGTGCTGTTGAGCTTGGAAATTTTCCTTCTTATTACTATCCTCTTTATTTCTCCCTAACTAAAGGCAGTTTAACAGATATTTGCAATGATATAGACAGTTAAATCAGGCAATGAGGTATCTTGCTGATCGCAGGGTTTCTTTCTCATGGCAACCACTGAAGACTGGTGGCATACTCTTCTTGGGAATAATAAATCTTCCATCCTAGTCTTCTGGGGAACAAGGGTACAGCTCATGTCTTCCTGTAAATATGAATAAGAATATGAATCACATATGGCCAGAGAGGTCCGTGGTTTCTGTCTCATTTTGTGTTCCTCTGGTGGACCCAAGTGGCTTTCAGAAAGCCCAGCATTAAGACAAGTAGAAGGCACGCAAAGAATGTTTTAATTTATGCAGACCTTAAGCCATCTGGTGCTTTGGCTGTGTAATTTGCAAATTTCTGCTAACATTTTAAGGGAATGCTGCAACTTGTTAACATCCAGTTTTACATAGGATGTCTGTACATTTTGGCTTGAACATTCCTTACTCTCTTTGTAATGGGAACCTTCAGCATGAAACAGAACACAAAACAGTACTTACCTCGCCTCATTACCTCGCTCAGATCAAGCTTCTGACAGTCTCAAACTACTGCCACTTGACTCTAGGTTACTTCTTAAACTGCTATCTCATTTTTCCAATAAGCAGAACCAAAATATTTTGAAACCTACTAACAGGCAAAGACCTCCCTGTTTATAGCAGGAAGACAATCTACCTTTCTGTACAAGGAGTGCTCCCAATGGTATTGTTACCATCATTTCCTATGCAAAATACGGTGAGTGGTTCTGGTAGTCTGGTGAAATAACTTTGCAGTTCTCATACACGTTCATGCTTGAAAAAGAGTATACCTTGTGGCTCACATAATAGCCCCATAATTTCATCAGCTAAGATTATAATGGAAAAAATAGTTAATATGTTTATCAGGCTTCCTGAATCAAAGGCATACTGGTCTGATAATAGCTATCTTGGCACTGTTTCACTTCTGTAGGAATCTTTGAAGAGTCCTAGTTCTGTTTCAGTGCACAATGAGACAGTATCAAGACCTTCAAATCTGCCCTCAAACTGAATGTTTTCCTTCTGACAGCTGGTAAATAACATGCCTGACACAAAACCTTTTGTACAGTAAATAGATACAAGTAAACTAAAATTCAGAAAGTGTCATCCACTTTACAATAAGTCCATATGCTTCAACACAAAGTAGTGTTCTAGGACCTAGCTTATATGTAAGTGAAATACTAAAAATACAACTTGGTTTTAGTGATGGTATTTCAGATAGCTGTAAAGAATGCATTTATGAATGCATGAAGTGACTTGATCTGATAACAAGGTCAAAGACTGGAATTAGAGAAGAAAGGAGAAACTAAGAAGAAATTTAATAATTTACTTAGAGAAGAGTCAAAGTCTTTTAAATGCAAGCAGACATAAACAAGCCCAGAGATTGCTAGGAAGAGTATGCAGTGGAAATTAAAATCTGTGTCCCTGTGATATAAACTGAAAGGAAGCTGCAATGAAGAATATCTGTACACAAATATAGTAGTGGCTAAGACATCTCTAAATGTGTTGAAGATTTATTCCTGTAACAGCTGGTTCCTTTTTGATTTTTAACTGATAAAATGTTGTAAGCGTTCTTCGATTTTGCACAAAAAATGTTTTAGGAAATGAAATGGTGCTCCCATAACCAGGAGCAAATAATAAATATACAATAAAGAGGAAGGCCAATTTCATGAGCAGGAATGTTAGATTCATCTTCAAAACAGGGTTCCATACCATAATCTGTTATCAACTTCTTTGGCTTTCCTTTGGAAAAAAAACTAGTTCAGAGAAAAGTTTTCTTATTTTTCTCTTACTTCACACTGCCTGTGAAAAAGACTTGTGTCCTTGTTGCTCATACCCAAAAGGTAAATTACCTCAGTGCAGTGGGAGTTTGCATCTGTCACCTTCCTTCTCTACTTCAATGAGAAAACACATACAATGTCTTTTATGCCAGCCTTGCAGCCACGGAAAGTTCTTTAGGGGATGACAAACACAAGCTAAAATACAACTTTTCTGTGACTAACCACGTTAATTCATGTGCTGTAACCTTGTCTCTGCTGTTTTCCCCAACGGTCCTACAGAGGTTGCATGGTGAAGAAAATCTCTCTCTCTATGACTTTATCCCTTACTTACTTCTAGTAAGTAAATTCTATTACGGACAGTAATATTTTGTTTGTTCCATCCTTATATCTCTTGTTGATAAACTCACTAGGAGAGGAAAGTAATGGAAGCAATAGAACAAGTTGGACTTGATGATCCTTATGTGTCCCTTCCAACTCGGAATATTCTATGATTCTATGATTCTATGATAAGTTGCCCAGAGAAGTTGTGGAGTCTCCCTCCTTGGAGATATTCATAAACTGTCTGGACATGGTCCTGGACAACCTGCTCTAAGTGGCCCTACTGGAGCAAGGGGTTGAACCAGGTGACCTCCAGAGGTCCCTTCCAACATACACCATTCTGTGTATATGTGTGAAGATTCTTTTTTCAAATATTCAAGGACAAGGTGTTCAGAAAATATAATACATGCATAATTGAATTTAAAACACAAAGTTATACTGCTTTGTACTAGCTGATGATTTTGCCTTGAAAATCTTAAAGGGTGGCTGTTTTGTCCCTTCAAATATCCTGTTCCTGCTAGATCTCTTATTCCAAAGAGAGGAAGGGGATACCTATCCTGAAACAGATATGAGAAGTAACACCATCGGTTTAGACAAGCAACGTGTTGAAAACTGTGCTTCCCAGACTCCTGATGTGTTTAATATCATCTGCAGTCACCCTGACCTCCTTACCCTGTTGCCTTCCATTAGGTTCTGAAAAGTTAATAACACTGTCAAGACAATCATGCAGTTTCTAGACAGTGTCAGTTCCTATGCCTTTCCCCTACCTTATTTCACTTTTGGAGCAAGTGTACTGTCTATATATATTCAAGGCTTAGACTAAACTCTATTAGAATCATTGTTTGGCCATGAACTTGTTACCTGTAAGTAACTGAAACTTGTAGAAAGTTGTGGTTGTGAATACAGGAGAACATTAATGAACTGCAGCTACTTCTGGAACCATAGCAAACAATTGTGGAAAAGAAAGGCTCATGGAAAAGTTATTCTTACTGAGGAAAAAATAAATCACATTCAGATTAGGTTTTGTCTTAAGGCAAAATTGACATTTGATCAGTGGAAATGAATAAATGTTTTATCAAAAAAAGAGAAATAAACTTAATATTATGAAGCTCAAACTACATTAATCTTCAGTTGTTTAAATATTTAGTTTGTACGTGCATTTTTCCCTTCGTTATTTATCCATACATAAAAACACCAGCAGAGCAAAATAATGACTGTTCTCACCAGAATTAATTTCAAAAACAGAGGAAGTAGAAATACCAAGAAGTGGTCAACATTTCAACGGATGACACCAATACCATTTCAAATTGTGTTAAACAAAGGTGAAAGCTAGTCAGTAAGTGAATTTATCTTGCATTTGTGTTTATTGTAATAACATAAGTGATTTTCATAAGATTTTCTGTAGAGTTTGTTTACAAAGGTTTGAAGACATTGAATTTCTTCTAAGGCATAATTCTGAACTTTTCAGTTTTTATCTACATTCAGTTATGTATTCTGAGGTTAACCTGCAAATTCAACACAAAACCCTCAAAAAAATAATTAAAAATAAATAAATACATTTGCATGTTCAGGTCAGCTGCTCTACATGAATTTACTTGAGTAGGGTGGGTGTACCAAATGAACTCCAGAGGTCTTTTCCAACCTCAACTGTTCTGTGATTCTACGGTTATTTTTTTTAAAGCTAGTGACCTAAGTTCACACCAGTCTTTAATATATATATATATATATATATATACAATGCTTTTTTGTTCAAATATAAACATTAAAAATTAAAGATATTGTAATCCATTTATCTGACACCTTTACTGGTGATACATGAACAAAATGAGATTCATCCTAAACCAGAGGGAAAAAGAAAAGTATGGTAAAATGATTATGGGCCCATCTCAAACAAATGGTGCCAACAGAGTAATAACAAATAATTATTTTGTATAAAGAGATTATCCCAACTTTAACTTCAGCATATTTTTGTCTGGATAAAGTATTCAAACTCAGAACTATATATTTCCCTCTAAAGTCAAAGACACACACAGTATATACAAGTATAGATATATATATGTACACACAAACATACTTGAAGGGTAGATGTGAGTGAATTGATTAAAAAGTATGAAACAAGGCTCACAACTGTTTTATTTCAGTGTTGTGTTGCTATAATGTATTTTATTTTCACGTAGACAATACCAATATAAAATATATGTTTTATGCTATAAATAAAAAGACAAGCTACAGTTGTAATGATGTTCACTTCTGAAGTCTGAATATCTTTATACCAGTCCTAGGTTTCCTCTAGGAATTTGGCACCATGATTCCCACTGGGGACACTCATGACACCTACAGGTAATCACAACACATACCAGAGCAGCAATTATTGCTAGGAGGTAGGAGTCACTCCACCTAATGCTGTGATACTGCAGGCTTAGACTATAGAAAATGGGACCAGCAAACATTTCCAGTATGGTCTCTGACAAAAGACAGTACAGGTGTTGAAGAGTGCTGGATAGAAAAATTAATGTGCATTGCTTTCTGTAAAAGCAGGATGAGACATATTTAGAGTCTGCAATAGTTTCTCATTCTCTCAATATACCCTCCACTTACACAGCTGAAAACTCAGGAGTTTAACAGCAAAGAATTTTAATCAAACTGCTTAATCTGAATAACTGATGAAGAGAAACTGCAGTAATAGAGTTAGAGGATAGAACTGCTGTCAGGAAAATGAAAACAGTTTTTAAAAAGAGCAATACCAGGATCAGAAAGACAGCTTTGGAAGGAAATGTGTTGTACTGACCAGCCTTTCCTTGCAGGATTTTAGCAATTCAATTAGAAGTTTTTACAGGTTTAGTAGCTCGTTGTTAAAAATACACCTCTATCCTACCGTGCCTGTTGTTGACATATAATAACTGGTTCTGTATAATCAGGATTCCTCCGTGGCTCTGAACAAGTGGGCCTGAGGCTCTTACATCTGCAGAAGAGCACTTTAGGTTTTAAAAGTGGACCAAGGATAACCTGTGGAGAGAAATCATGAATGCCAGCATCTACTCCCAGTAAACGAGTGTGCTCTGGAAGTAGAACTGAAGGGACTTTCCTCCAAAGAAGAATCTGTCTCTTCAGGGCATGCTGTTGAGTTTCTGTGTAGAAGTTGTTTCAGTGCTACATTTTCATCATTTGTAATGTTCTGTGTGGAAATTTTGGAAGGTGGGAAAGAGAGGCAACAGCGGAGGCTGTGATTTGGGAACAAAATAGTTGTGCAGCCCAACAGATGGTCAACTTACAATGTTTTTTGTTTTTTTTTTTTCTCAAGCAAATTCTCAAAAAGGAGAATTTAGCTTGAGTTGAACCATAATAATAACAATAATAATAATAATAATAATAATAATAATAATTCATTTCTTATTGGGAGAAGTGGGAGACATTATTAGTTTCTTAAGAATCTGGAGCTTTTTTTTACCTATGCTGATAAAACTGACATTTCTCTAGTGGCCAAATATTCAAAGATATGATTTTTTAATCATAAAGATAAAGCAAAAAATGAGGCTTTGGGACTCGAATTGTAAAGGTCTATGATTTTATCTTTTTTTAATTTATGGCAAAGTTGTCTATTTGTATTTAATATGACTTTAATTTCTGATGTAATTTTTAAATGTCCCAGAGCATAAGAATGGAACTAAATATTTCACCTAATTTTCACTAGAAAGTATAGTTTGTTTGAAATAGGCTCCATATTTGGGAAAATAAATAAATAAATAAATAAATAAAAGATAAAATGTACATGAGAGATGGTGGGTAGGAAACAAACAAGCTTTGAATATGTTACGAAACACAAAGTCAGAGACATGTCGTGTGTGTAGAGCTTTGCAGAGAAATGATTACACTGCTCTTGTTAAAATTTCTATAGCACATTCTTGATTTCCATAACCTTAACCAACTCCTTTAACTTGGCTGCAAAATGTATAAATTTAAACACATGTAACACATTACAGAAAAGCTTTTAGAATATATATTTATGAAAAACTTTTGTATACAAGTGATTTTCTGATCTGTAATATTCAGCAATATTCTACCCAGTCAGCTGTAAGAACAACTAAGACCAAACCACAAAAGCACAATTGTACTTATTCTTTCCAATTACACAATGGAAGGGGATGGAAGCAAGGCAAACAAACACATGTAATAGTGGGTTTGTTAACCCAAAAGAATGGAAAGGTGTGAAAGGACAATGTTAATTTTGAAAATTGAATGTCCCCTTGAAGTTATTTCACTGTACAATTTGGTAATATCTAAAAGTGCAATAACTGCAGCTGGCAGAAAGAAAAAAAAAAAATGTAATTATGACTTACTTTGAGCTCAAATTCTTCTGTTACATATGATCCTTTTTCCTTAATCTGACATATTTTGAAGGATGTACAATATTTAATTAAAATATTAAATTTCTGACATCTGCAAAAGATCAGTGTAATTAAACCAGAACCATTGAATACATAGATATGTAGCTTCGACTGGCACCAGACACCAAATTCTGGGGGAAAAGTCTATTGGCTCTTGTTGGCAGGGAACATGTATATGGCAATGTCTTCCAAAACCCCTTTCCATTTCAAGTAGTCATGACACCAAAAGGAAGAATTCATGCCTGAACTGGCTGTCTGTTCTTCCTTCTTACATTTGGATTTGGTGACAGAGGTCTTTCCCAGCCTAAATGATTCTATGATTTTATGGCTTCTGTGATTAAAGCAGAAAGACCAAGAACAAGCGCCCAATTTATGTGCTCAAAGCCACCTCCCAGAGGTTCCTCTTTCCTTGACTCTAAACAATACTGCAGAGATGAGCCAGCTAATTCACGCAACAGAAATTGGGAGAAATGTATCCCCCTCCTCCTGTTTATGTCCCTCTGTACATATATTATGGTGTTTTCTTAGGGAATATTGCTAGTGCAAGGTTAATTCAGGTTACCAAAGATGGAGACATGCAATTAAAAGCAATAAAATCTTTGTGGCTTATTGAGTTACAGCTCATCAACTGATTAGAGGTAACTTGTTAAGCCTCAGTAACTCAATTGCTTCAGTCATGTGTATGTACCCTCAGAGGCAGCTTGACTCTTCTGAAGCTTGCATTCCCTGGGCAAACATGGTCATACTGCAAACATTGAATCTGTAGGGAGAGATTGGCTAGTGACATGCTCTGTGCAGGGATTAGCAGTGGGTGGGTAAATTCTCCCTTGCTGGTTTGCAAATAAGCATTACTCAACCTTTTACCTAGGCCTGCGATAAACCAGCTAATTCAGCTCTGTTGCAGTACAGCAGACTGCACACTAGCTGTTAGGAAACTGCCACACCTAGATGTGTAACACACCTGGCACTACAGTTCATTGACTAGCACAAATGAAAACCACAGCAAAGACATCTAAATCACTGCTTAATTCAAGCTAGGGACTGCTCTGTGTGTGCAGAAGTTAAGCCAGGAACAGTGCTGGAGTTGCACCTTATGTTAACACTTCAGTGAGGACTAAACTGCAGTGACATACAGCATCTTGACACTTGAATGAGAACACCTCCAGCATTTTAATACACTTTAATTCACAGCATTAGCTGATTCAGTTTGCCTTACTGCATGTCTCCAGTTAGGCAAGCCTGCAATGAATAGTTAGTATACCACAAGCTATGTGCCTGCAGTGAAACAAAGCTTGCCTGAAATCTAAAAGGTGGCATGTATTTTGCTGCAGAACTCTCATCCAGGTAAACCAATATAACTGAAATGTTTAATTTAATCTCATCACTTTAATATCTATATATATAGATAGATATATATATATAAAAAATAAAAATGCTCCAGTTCCACAAACATTTACCTGAACTCAAAACCAAATTTTTAGTTCCTATTACCAGGGTAGCAGATTCCATTTCCACATCTAAATATAGTTTTCTTCTCAGTTCTTTTCCCCAGCATTAAATTAAACACAACAGCAAACAAAGATGGTATAATCATAACTTATCAGAAGTATTTTAATGAAAATGAAAATTAGACAAAATTAAGAAAAAGTGTTGATCAGAGTGTCAGCATTAATCCCTAGCCCAAAATGATGGCTAAATAAAATCAAGTGAATTTCTGAGTTAGTATAGAAAAACATTTTTCTTTTCTGTAATGGACATCTCTTCCAAATGCCCCATTCATAGCAGGCTGTAGGAAAAGGGCTTGCATTAATGTTTTCTATAGCTTTAGCAAACCAAGTGAGAATCCTCTCAAAGATGTTCCTTCTATTTCTTTCTTTTTTTTTTTTTTTCTGAAAAAAAGGTTTTTCAGACAACAACAGGTATAGAATTTTTCTAGTACAAAATATCCAAAAAAAAATCTTATGTGTAATTAGAAAAAAAAAAAAAAAAAAAAAAAAAAAAGATATTTACCTTTGTCAGAAATATTGTAGGTATTTTGTAATATCAAATGCATCAAACTTTTGATATTAATATTCTTCTATTTGATTAAAAAATAAACATTTTGCAGTGAAATATTTACAATTTGAAATTGTTTTCCACTTTCTTTTATGTGGAAATAGTTACGATGTAAAAATTTCATTTGTGTGGGTTGAAAACCAATTATAAATATTCCCTACAGGAAGACAACTTAATTTTCCACATTTCTCTGACTGAGAAGCTATTCAGTCCATTGTGTAGTTTTACAGCATTCAGGCTTTGAAGTACCTAAATGTCCTCATGTTGCATTAAGACTAGGGTTATGTATGTCCTGCATAAGCAAAGGACTCTTCATACTTGTCCTTCAACTCTGCTCAGAGCCCATCCCATCAAGGAAAAAACATCTCAAAAAAACAGGAAGCCAACAGAAATAAAAATATTATCAAACCTCTGCATAAGGTCAGACTACCTCCTGAATCAATTGCTCTTAATTAGTTACAGGTATTAGCAACCCCCCCAAAAAAAAATCAATAGGCTAAAGGGAAATGTTAAGTTTGCAAAATTAGCTGAAGGCAATGATTAGGTTAACAAAGACAGTATACATAGGTTTGCAAAGTACTCCAAATTAATTATATTACATACAAGGGTGGTAAATGCAGACCCACCTGAGACTGTCTATGTACACTGACATATTTTGAAATCAAAGTAACCTTGCTAGGGAAAGAAGTTAATGATTAAGGAAGTCCAGTTTATCAAGGAGTGGTCCAAAAACAGAAAGAACACACTGAAGAGGGAGGAAATAAATAAAATGTAATGTGAAGTGTTTCATCCATGGTGGTTTCAGCCCTCTTATTTTTGCTTTCAGTTTTCTTGCCCTTAGGAAAGGAAAAAATAAAAACAGAAACAGGAGGCATTACTGTCTAGTGTCTACAAGCACTGAGGGAACATCAGTATAAGAAGGAATTGAAGAGGCTGGAAGAGTTGACTCTTAAAAGGAAAGAGTTCTATCAGTCATGATAGAGTTATAAAAACAAATGAATTGCCTAAACATCAAAGAGAGATGTCTGTTTACCTTGAGTTCAATAATACAGGATGCATTAATAGGCAGCAAATGTACAACAGGGGAAAAGAAATACAGTTTCATGCAACATTTAATTAAATTGGAGCTTCTCACTGCAGGGAGATTTTACTGATACTAAAAGCTTGGCAAGATTTAAAAAAGGATTGTGTTTGTATGAATTACATAGAATATACATTCTTATGTTTTGGAAATAGGCTGATTACAGAAGACATATTATTGTCAAACAAGGTACCAGGCTGGAAACCTAGGGCTTGATCCTATTGTCAGTAAAGTATATGTAGATCTTTTAATATGGGAAGAATTTCAAGACTCCGTCCTGCCACCACTGTGCTACTATAAATGCCAAGAATACTTTGTTACAGGCTTCTAATGGCAACAGAATAAAGCAAATTCTAAGCACTTTTTGGAAATGCCTTATTTAATTCTCCGTCTGAGACATTCAATGGCAACCAAGGTGGCAAACAAGCTATTGACCTTTACCAGCATGCACCAAATGCCAGCTAAGTACATCTTTATTCCTTCAATACAATCCACTTCAACTGTACAGGGACTCTACAGTCTGTAACACAAACTGTCAAGGAAAAAAAAAAAAAAAAAAAAAGAAAAAAGGGGGGGGGAGAGGGGGAAGGAGAGAGAGGGAGAGAAGGAAGGAAAAAAAAAAAAAAAAGAAAAAAAA
>CM021765.1:60904174-60927499 GCA_011076525.1 Nettapus auritus | reverse complement strand
AGAAAGAAAGAAAGAAAGAAAGAAAGAAAGAAAGAAAGAAAGAAAGAAAGAAAGAAAGAAAGATTGTTTGCTTATATTGTTTGTCCCAGTTTAATATCGGTGATTCTCTGTCACAGCACTTGCCATGACACACTGTTGAAAGATAACCAGTAACAAATTCTCATGCATAAAAACAATACTAGGTTTGCACTGGAGAAAAAGTAATTTTTGCAACTCTTAACAAGTGCTATTTTATACCACATTAAATATATATATATATTCAGAAGCAAAAGTTGATTATTCTAATGACAAGCAAACTCGTTTTGCAGTATGTCTTATTTTATCTTACAAATGTTCACAAGATCCCAGTCCAAAACCTACTGAAGCACAGTGGACTTTAGTGAGCTTGCATTCAACTCACATGAATTTAATTTATGACAAAACCTTTTTCTTTGTTTAAATATATATATGTGTGTGTTTGTGTTTCTGCACTCTTAATCAATGTCAGATGCCATGTATTTGCACCTCTGGCTGCCTGTTGTTTAGAAGCGTATTTTGGGAATTCTAGAGAGAAAAGTCTGGAGAAAATCTAGATGTCTGGATGATATCAATTAATGTAAAGTTTTGCGGTAATAAAGTAATTCCTCTGGTATTCATCCAGTGTTACTCCACACTCTTGGTCCATATTACATTTGCACAAAGCCAGTTAATGAAATGTAACTTTTTCTTTCCCATAATACTTACTGTTTTCTAAGAGGTTTTTCTTTCTAAGCCTGATCTCAGACATTGAATTGCTCTCATAAATCTGTGGTGTTCTGTCAATCTTTTTTCTTATTCTTGATCCTGTCTTGCTTCTTTTTCTTATCATCCAGAAGTTCAGCTCCTTGAACCCAAGTGTAATTTTTAATAATAAACAAATTTAGAAGGTTGGTGAAGGAAGAGTGCTTCCATGTCCTGTGATATCCTTCTGACAAAATATAATTAAAATATTTTCATGCTGGTTTGTTTGCTCTGCCTTTTGCAAATGGTGAAGTCTATCAAGCTATTATTTGTCTCCATATTGTGTGAGGAATGATTAAGCCACTGAAGTGTTCAATATCAGTAAACAATCTGGAACTCCATAAAAGCATAAATTATTATGCAGTTAAAGACGTCTTAGTGCTCTCTTGAGAAGCTGGAGTTTTGCCTTTGTTCCTCTGTTGACAGTGTGGGTTTGACTATCTCCAGAGAAAGAGAGATCACATAAAACTAAAATGGAAATTATGAGACTGTGCAAAAGACAGGGAACTTTCTCAATTATTTATTTGAATATGCTGGAAGAAAAATAGAAATTAAGTCAATGCAGAAAAAAGATATACCCTACACAGATCTCTGAAATGATCGGCCCCTCTGCCTGAGCCCCTCTGTTCTGTTCTGACATAACACAATGGGAACTTTTCCTGGGGCCACATAATCTTTGGAATCTTTGATGGAGCAACCAGCAAGAACTGCAATTAATTTGAAGTTATCAATGTCTGAATGAGTGCTGGTAGCCTGGAAATTTACTGACTGGGGAAGAGAGACTTGCTTAAAGCCATATTGTCACCTTTTTTTTTTTAGCCAGTAAGACTATACTAGCTTTAATGCAGCATGCCAATTTACAGCCAAAGAGGGTATGAAACATCAAGCAGGCAGATGTATCAATAACTTTGCATTCTCTTTGCACTTTGCATCCTCTGATATCTTAGCTTTCTGTCTCTCAGATCTGTGAGCAAAGGAATGGTACTTCATATAAAACTGGGAAGACATCACAGGCTGCACCTTTAAGACTCCCCACCATTATATAGTCTCTTTCCCAAGTATAAAAACAGTTTGAACTAAAGCAAATAATATATTTGTGTTTAGTGGGAATTGCATATAAATCTCAATGTAATTATAAGATATATAAAATAAAGCTGGTGACCTTAAATTACACAATAAAATAACAGAGAGCATCTTAAAATTAATGTTAATTAATTAAAACCATTATTCAGTTAATGAATGAGTCATGATTCATATTACTGAAATTGCCAAACAACACCTCAAATTATGTATTGGGCACATCCTTTCAGCACTCTTGATAATTGCAATTATGTCAGTGTAAGTACTCTTAGCTACAAAGCCAGTACGTTTTCTTCAAGCCTCTTTGCCTCATCCTCAGAGTAAGACCAATCTGAGGTCCCTAGAGCACTCAAGGTTGCAGAGGGCAAGTATATTTTTTTTTTCCAGAGAATAACATCTTTGTGAGATCTAATGCTGTAACAAAGGCTGAAAGATGTCCACAGTCATGGGTGACCCCAGCACACCTTATGCTAGCCAAAGAGTGTTGTCGGCCTGCGGGAACACAGGTGTTGCCCAATGACTTTTTAATCCTCTCTCTAGTCCTGTCCAATAGTGCTTCAAAGAATCTTATCAGAGATACCAGAAGCTCCTAAATAAATGTTAAGATGACCAGTTGCTATTACAACACAAAATAAAACAAAAATGAAAAACAAACAAAATCTGTGTAAGTTAGACTGCTTAGAAATTATCCTAAAACCTAAAATCCACACACAGGCCAACATGACATCTCCTTCACATTGCAACCTTGTATTATGATCATTTAACATACACTTATTCTGAGCACATATGTTCAACCTGTTTTAAATGTTCAGAAGTCCTTGATCCCTAACTTCTCTCGTGTCAGTGAACTCTGCAGCTCTGTCTGCAAGATGTGGAAACACATCTCCTTGTATCACATGCTTATTCATGCAGTTTCAAATTTCTCTAAAGTCCCCCTGTTTGGGAAGGATGGGGCAAAATAAGTGTCCAATTTGACCTCTGTCTGACACTTGGTGTCTTTCATGTGATCACTACATCACAATGTACCTTTTTTTCTCCAAGGTAAACAGTGACAGTCTCTGATCTCTCAGTAGGTAAACTAAATAAATCTTGGTAGATGCAGAAGAGGTGAAAAACATTTCAATCTGAAATGTTTAGAGAAAAGAATATTAACTCGGTGTAGCCACTATATAGATTGAAAACAATTGCTTAGCATACTTTGTGGTAAATACTGTGGTGCCGTTTTTCTTTCGTTTCTAGTTTAATTGCTTAATTCCTTATTTAATCACTTACTTGTTGTACAACAGGGAGCTTTTAAGCTAACTTTTGAGGTAGTGAAAATCATAATTCAATCAGGGTATGAAATGAGGAATGTTTGAACCTTTTCTTGCAGGGAACTTTTCATGATTCAAAAGACAGATAAGAAGAAGGAAAGGTTCTATAGTAAAGAGGAAAAAGCCTCTGCCTGCTGTAGTGCTGTAGTGTAGGATTAAAAGATGTAAATATTGTGAAGTTTTAGAGGTATCTGTTTTAGAATTTGAGATTAAACAGATGGCTTGATTCGGGTTTCTGAAATATATTATCCAGAAAGGTTTATTGACCTTTCTAGAACTTTTCTTTTAGTATTGTTTAAATGGTAAAAATCAAGGCATTTTTTCTTCATGTCAAAAGACGGTCAAAGTCACTTTGCTTCCTACTGAAATAGACACTAAACTGTCACCACAGCTGCCATCACTGTGTTCACTGATCTCTTGCCTCAATTTGACCCAGAGTGAGAAATTGAGCAACTGCTTTCATAGAAATTTCTACTGTTCTCCTCTACAGCATTGTCTTGACTTTTTCTCATTTCTTTGTTCCCGTGCCCCTCACAAAACACACAAATATCCCTTTCTCCCTACCAGGTGTAACTTACTACACTGATGGAGTAACAACAATTTTACACTGCTCTCTTAATCAGCAGTTAAACCTCATTTTCCCATATCTACTTTCAACTATGTCACCACTGCACACTATTTAGATTATACCATAGTTTTTATTCCCTACCCTTAGTCCCCCTGCTATTTCTCTAACATCTCAAACAAGTGAGGCATGGCAGCCTGACATGCCAAGGCAATGTGTTTGAGGAACATCCAGTTGCAGTTTTCTCTTCCATAGCAACAAAACAAAAAGTCACGAGAATAAATTACAGGGGAACCCTTGCAGTTTTGTGACACAGTTTATTTGCCATGAGCTGGTCACTGCTGGGTCTCTCTATCCCCAAGAGAACATGAGTGCATGCAGATCTGATTTGTAACCCAGCACAAGACAAATCATCAGCATTAGAGAAATGACACTTGCAGCTGAACATAATAAAAAGCATTTCATGAGGGAGGCTGGCTGGCCAGTCTCATTGCCATACTGTTTACACCACTCATTTCAAAGTATTTATAACATACTTGATTGACTGTCATTTTCTTCCAGATGATGTTGCACAATAAGTCATAGAAGGGAGATGAGAAAAAGAGGAGATCCTGAAACACTCCCTAGGATACAACTGGATAGCAGAGACTAAATGGCATGGTCTGGGGCCCCCAGAACAAGAAGGATGTAAACCAGGTCCAGAAGAGGGCCCCAGAGTTGATCAGAGGGCTGGAGTACCTCTTCTATGAAGAAAGGCTGAGAGATCTGGGGATGTTCAATCTGAAGAAGTGGAGGTTCAGGGGAGACCTCATTGCAGCCTTTCAATACTTAAAGGGGACTTATAAAAAATATGAAGATAAACTTTTTCCTCAGGCAGAAAATGATAGGACAAAGGGCAATGGTTTTAAAATAAAAGAGGAGAGATTTAGATTAAATGTTAGGAGGAAATTCTTCACTCATATGGTGGTGAGGCTCTGGAACTGGTAGCCAAGAGACATTGTGGCTGCCTCATCCCTGGAGGTGTTGAAGGACAGGTTGGATGATATCCTAGGCAACCTGGTTTAGTGGGTGGCATCCATCTCCACTGCAGGGCTGTTGGAACTAGATGACCTTTAAGGTCCCTTACAACTCAAGCCATTCTACAATTCTGTAATTATTTTTCTGGTATGGTGGGGATTCATGCTTCACATCTTAAGACACCTAGCTAAGGTCCTTGGTTAGAACCATAAGAGAGAGGAAAGAAAGGCTTTAGGATGTTAATTGAGAGCTCTGAAGTGAGAATCTCTGTGAAAGAACCTCTTTATCTTTATGCATTTTGAAACTGAAGATAAGGCTGCTAACTTAGGTACCACTATTGAACATCTGCCACTCTAGCTATGAAACCTCTCTCTTCTATTCTTCTGATGTTCTGCAGTAATTAACCAGTAACTATTGCTAGCAGAGAGATATTGAACTGTGTGCTGATATAGCTAGCCTTGTGTTCCTCTTTCATGATACCATTCTACATGTATAGCTTTTATTCCTATTTATGGGCAAGGACTTTTTTCTGGATTTCTCTTCACTTTGACTTCCACATTTTCTTACTCTTTATTTTTTTACTTCCTATAATTTATTTGCATTATCCCAGAGTGGAGAACCCTGGGGTAGGTTCATGAAACTTTACAAAAGGGTTCATGAAACATCACATTCATTTCTCAAACTTCACTAGTTTGAAAATACCCATAAGGCAGTTATCATCACTGTTACCTTCAATGCAGAAGTGATTTTAAAGGATGAATGTAGTAGGCTTAGTCCTGCTTCCCAACAGAGAGGAAATCTCCTGTAAGTTGGTATACATCACACATCTAACTCGTAATGTCCTGCCCTATATGTTCTCCTCTTTCCAGATAAAATTGAAGATATTTTTAATTCCAATTTGTAAAGCTTTGTATGCAGTTCTGGCAAACAAGAAAACCAAGTCAACAGAACTAGATGTTCTGGCCAAATCCAGAGTTCAGGAGTCCTAGATGCTTGTCAGCTGTTCCTAACAGGCCAAAACTGCTATCAGACCTTATTCAAATATCAGTGTGTCTCCAATTTTACACTGACTGTCTCATAAACTCTTATGTGGCACTGACAGTAATAATGAGCATGGATTATCACTTCCTGGATTTTTTCTGAAGACAGGCAGTACTACATTGCTGAAAAATACAAAATCATGCTTGAAGTCACATGAAGAATACAGCACACTACAACTTCTTGAGACCATCCAGAACGGATTCTTTTCTGTTGAATCCAAAATCCACCATACCGGAAAAAAAACAAAAATAGAAATGAATTAATAAAAAAATTCCAGTTGTCCCCGGGGAAATGCCCTAAAAAAAAAAAAAAAAAAAAAAAAAATACCCTGCTTATTCTTGTGCATGGTGTATCATCATCAGTATTGCCATGAAATTAGAAACTGTGGTGGCTGGTTCCATCTTTTTCCCTTTCTTCACTGAGTTTTTGGTGCAGTTTCTGTTCCTTCTGAAGCTGCTCTTACACCAGGTCCCTTTAACCAAAACAAAATAGTCTCTGTCACACAATAGTAGTCACACTACTAGAAAAGTACCTGGATGAGGTACAGGTGTGAGTTTCTCCATTTAAGATGTACATTAACCTGCTGTTTCTTATATTTATAACAGTGTTAAAGAATGAAATAAACCAAGTGACAATATATATATATATATATATTAAAATAAAATAAAATAAAATAAAATAAAATAAAACAAAATTCCCAAAGTTGTTCTCCAGGCAGAAAAGCAGAAATCAAATATTTTTTGAACATATAACACAAAGTGATGATCATCTGGGGCAACACCTGAGACCCTGAAAATACATCAAATAAGTGAATAAGCAAAGAATGAATGGGATCTGTGGTAGACATAGACTGTTCAAAGAGCACTTTGATAAGGCAACCTGTTTCAAATCCTTCTGACATATTAAGTAGTAGATACCATGAGAAAGTACAGTGAATTTGTTGAGGAATTTCAGTTGGTAGACTCCCAGCACAGTCTGGCAGACTGGCGAGCAATAACAGGAGAGCAAGGGATGGTAGAGCCCTGGCTCATACAATACATGAAAGACCTGTGAAGGTTGAAGGATGAAATAACCTAGTGGTTTTCTACTAGGCATTTGTCAATTGACGTGACAAAGATCTAAGGGAGTGGGTCAGTGATCAGAGAACACTACTTACACTGCTGAATGCTGCTGCCATGTACTTGCAGGTAATGGAGGGTTACAGCTGACAGATTCCCTCAGACATCTGGTGCCTCAGTTTACTTGTTTCAGTAACAGGTGGAAAAAGTGTTTGAAAAGGACTAGTAAGATGTGAAAGTTCAACAAATATAAAGCACCAGTATAATTTTGAAAAAGAAATAAATAAATGAATAAACTGCCTTGGTTCATTGGGATTAATTCATTAGTTAATTATAGAGGACTGGAACTAGAGACACAGCATCTATCACAGTTACAAGAGACAGACACAGTTACAAGAAACAGACTAGAGCTCTAGGCTGTAGGGTCTTTTTGCTGGACTCAGAGAGCTCTTCAGAAAGTTTGTACAAATATTTGCAGAAATAGCAGATAAATGCAAGGAAAATGCTCTGAAACCAGACAACACTAACTATTTGACAAGACAATTCTTAATCATCTTTTAAGCACTACAGTAATTCAGGTCTCAGAACTGTCCTTTTGATTTCCTTGATGTCTATAAAATTGGAAGCAGAGACTAAGAGGAAAAGCAGCTATCAGGCAGGATGTGTTTCAAAAGTTTGTTCCAGAAGGAAAGATTTTTCTTGTGAGTAGAAAAAATGGCCATGAGAAAAAAAATATAAATATATATATATATAAATATATATATATATATATAAAACTACTTTGAAAACAGCCCAGTGGCGTCTTCAAATCCTAAATAAGTTATCTTTGCTAATCTCCAGGGAGGATGGCAAATGACAGAACAGAGAGACAGTGCACAGCTTAGTGGGTACAAATGATGGAACACACTGCAGTTTGCATAAAACAATCTTTAGGGAAGCAAATGTGTTTATAATATTTTCTGTAGTTCTTTCAAATGTCATCAGAGGACCAGTTATGAAAATGGATGAATTAATGAGTTAGAATGTATAGACATTCATGGGAGTTTTTCCATAATTGTGTTCCCTGCTAAATCTTTTGAAGCAAAAGAGAGGTGTTAATGATGACACAGTCTAGCTGGTATCTGTGCTAAAAACTACTAACCCAGTGTTGTCAAAACATATTATAATTGATCAAGAAAAGTAGAAATTCCTTGCGATATTTTCTTCCATTGCCAATGGCTGCTTGACACATACACTCTGCACAGCAGCTGAAAACTTAACTTTGTCAGGAATGCAGTAGAGGAATACTTCGCAAAAATAGTGGTAAAAAATAGATTTCAGTATACACCAGACCACGCCAACCAAATATAATTTATGATCAAACATTTCAGTGATAAAAGTACAGAGGCAAGACTGGTAAAATGATCACATGATGCTGTAGGAAAGAAAATCACTAGTGCAAGCTGTCATTCCAGATAACACTTACGGTTATAGAAAGACATTTTCCAAAGTAGCTGTCCTACAGAGACCACTTTCTCAAAATAAATGAGGTCTGGTAAATCCAAGATCATGATTTCGAGGTGTTAAATCTATAAGCCCCATCCAATGTATCGAAATGTATGATGAGATTCATTTACACTGTGAGTGGTGAAGGAAACCACCTATGTATGGATAGGTGCAGAAAGCAGTGCTAGAAGCAATGATCTTTACCTTTCTTCAGGGCTGGAATAGCAAAACATTATAATTTCTTATCTGGAACATTCAAATAAGCAACATTTATACAATTGTTTAACCTTGGTGCTTCTTTTTTTTAATATATATATATATATATTCTTCATATGAATATCTCAGGCAATTTCAAAAGTATTTAGTGAGATATAAGATTTAGTTAAATACATATTAGCAATTTTAACAAAGGATGAAAGTCAAATGAAAAAGCTTTAAGAATAAACTGCATTTTAAAACACCTATACAACATGCAGAATTAGATGTGAACGCACAATAACATAAAAATGATTTAAATCTTTGTTTTCATCAGGACTATCTTATAGAAGACTCATTAAAAAAAAAAAAAATGTATTGAAAAGTCTTGCATAAAGTAATGAGGTAAATTGTCTTCTGGATGAGTCATGAGCTGACCTCTTAAAACACTGTCTGAGATGTGCTGTCATCAGGGAGAAAAATCTTCTCTGGGTTTGTGAGTGTCTGTTATTACCATAAAATTCAAATGGCTCCTCAAAATGAAAATTTAATAAATAACTAGCCTTCTTTTGAAAATGCAAAAAATTAATATTTTCTTGCTATTCAGAAAAAGACAAATAAAACTAGTTCCACAGTTTAAAGATGAATTAAAATAATAAAAAAGTGAGTTAAAGTAACAACACAGTTATGTGGTAAAAACCTTCACTTAGAAGCTGATTAGAAAAACTAGGATAATTTTCCTGTCTGTTTCTTTTTTGTTTGTTTGTTTGTTTGTTTTTTACCCATAGCATCTTCCGTCTGATATTCCTCAATGCTTCTTTACTGGATGAAAATCTTCCAGAACACTTCCATTTTACACTTTTATAGATACTATATGTTACACAGGTTCTTTGGGGCAGTCTGAAGTGTGATTCTGCTCACAAGCAGACCCATTGACAGCACAAGGTTTATTTTCAAGCTTAGGACCAGATATTATTGAATTATCCATGTATCTAAAAATGTATATAATCACTCAATGGTGCTTACAGAAATGCTTAAGCAGAATAGATATCTAACACAAAAGCTGAGAGAAACTAGAATC
This sequence comes from Nettapus auritus, assembly GCA_011076525.1. NCBI lineage: Eukaryota > Metazoa > Chordata > Aves > Anseriformes > Anatidae > Nettapus > Nettapus auritus. The sequence continues at coordinate 60,917,905 of CM021765.1, read as the reverse complement.
TGGCTCTGGTACAGGCTGGAAGTTCATCTATAAAAGCAGGACTTGTGAGACTCTATCTTCCAGTAAATTGATCAAACACTGTTTGTGACTGGCCTAATTTTGCCCTGACAGGGAGAAAAGAGACAACTCTGCAGCAACCCTCTTTGCAGGGGGGGCGTGGTGATTCACTAGGAATTAAACTGAGACAGAAGTTACAAAGCTGCATATTGGATAAGAATACAAGGGTGTTTAAAGAAGCTACTGTGAAGAGCAACAATTTTACAAACCATTTATCAAAGCGCCTGTGTCCCTCTTTTCACAGCAGGTGAGGCAATAATATGTAAGGATTGAAGAGATTATGGAGATGGCAGTTGGGCCTTCTTGGGTTTTGTTGCTGTTTGCAGGGAAAACATTACAAATATGTCAGGCTCTTGCCAGTTCTTGTTATTACAACTAGAGCTCAACACTTCCTTGTTTACTGTTTCACTGAACATAGCAATATGGAATAAGGGCTCATTTACCTTTCACTCATAAGGATGAAGGAGAAGTAGAATGATAAGCATGAATCACTTCTTATTTAACAGTCTTACTTGGGCCAGTTCTGCCAGGCTCACACCAACTTCACTGTATCATTTCAAGGCTTTGATCCAGGTTTTAGCTCATCTCCACTGCATTAAATGAATCCTCTTACCTTCCCTCACTCCTTTCTCAAACCCTGCTTTTTCCTTTATCTTTGAGTATTTTTGTTCTCCCTTAGCAAAGTTATATATGCCTACAAAAGCAGGCATGGAAATGCCTACCATCAGAGATGTGTCCCAAAATCTCACCAGATCTCAGCAAGCAGAGACTTTGTGTATCAATAGGAAAGCCCATTCCACTAGATGTCCAGCCTGAAAATAGACAAACAAAAAAAAGTGAACATACCTCCCACTCCATCCAGCACCTTGAACTATCGCATGCCATGAAGTTCTAGTGTCTTGAAGACCTTTTCTGCCTGGCACTGTGCAATTCTGAGTGAGAAACCACCCAAGCCCTGTAGATCTTTCAAGTCTGAGTTGTAAGAGAAACTTACTATCTCTATACCCTCATCCAATTTGTTGATGGAAGAAAATCAAAAGAATCATGTTAACAGCTCACATGATAATACAACAAGACTGGCTACTTTCCTGCAAGCCTCTGTGGTTGAACTGTATGTGACCAATCTCAATGGTTCTGTGATGAGCCTTTGCACTGGAAAATGCATCTAAGCTAAATGATCATTGCAGACTGCATTCATGTCAAGGCCATTATACTTAGGAAACAGCTTGTCCTTCAAGGCTTGTATGTTTGGAACCAGAGATGGACAGCTGTCATTGCTACTGATTAAATTAATTTGGAAGGGAGGGAAAATATACACATAATATAATAGAGATGGAGAGGGTTGTCTCTGTTTGATCCTATTCACCAGTATTCTGTAAACCCATTAGGCCTGCTAAATTAGTAATTTCTGTAGCTTATACATAAGCTAGTACTTGTTTGGAGGACAGTACAGAGTTCAGGAATTTCCCATTTGCTTTATTACAATCGGCATGTTAACTTGCAGTAGGGCAAGGGAAGAAAAAAAGGGCTAAGGGCAAATGCAGGGTCTGTTTACACCTGTGCTTAAAGACCATTTACTTTGATGTGAGCTGTTGTACCTGAGGAATTACTCTTGTGGCTGAGGATCACCAGCATAAAGATTCACTACCATCATAGATATCCCGCTCACATTGTGTCTTACACCAGGAAAAATCTGGAAGTGAGGCAGATCTGTGAGTCTGATCTGTGCTCCTTAAAATTACCCTCCATAGGCCTTTATATCCATCCTGGGGGTCCCTTTCTTTCAGAGTGGTTGCAGTAGGCAACTGGTAATCAACAACAGGTCAGAGATATGGAAATCAGGACAAGTAGACACTGTTTCTGATTCTGTGGGTTATCTGTTATCTTCAGCTCCTAGGAGTTAGCATATATCCTGACATGGAGGCTAAAGGCTGGTGAGTTCCCCTGAGCAAACTTTGGGACAGTTTGCTGTCCCAGTTTGCTATTGGTGTATAGCTCCAATACTATGGGATCCTTGATTTCTGTGTCCCCTCTGAGTAAGAAGCCAAGGATCTGCATTATGCTGATTCCTTTTTTTCTCTGTAGCATGTTTTTGTCAGACTCCCAGACTGTTTTATGTACAAACATGTGGGTGGCATTTGTATTATCTGATTCCATATTAAATAAAAGGAAATGTGTTCCTGCTTCCCTGACCCGTTGTACCTGTGAATTTCATAGCGTATCTTAGAATCACATAACTACAGAGGTACCAATTCAGGTGGAAGAAGCATCTAGAGATCTCCACTTCCTACTTCCTGCTCAAAGCAAGGTCAATGTCATGCTCACACCAGGTTGCTCGGGATTTTACACACTTAAGCTTGAAAAACTCCAGAGGTGTAGGCTGTACATCTCAAGGCAACCTGGTACACTGCTTTACTGTCCTCATGATGAAAGGATTTCTCCTTAAATCCCATTAAAACCTTATCCCGATTTCTCATTATCCCACCATGCACCACTGTAAAGTCTGGCTCCATCTTCTCTGTAACTTTCCTGTAGGTACTGGCAGGCTTCTATTGGGTTAACCTAAAGCTATCTCTCCTCTATGCCAAACAAGACCCTTAACATCCCTTCACGTGCTGTGCTCTTCAGGATATCAAATGGTATATCCTCCATTCCTGATTTTGGACCTACCTATGGCTTACTCTCAAATTACTTTCTAAGATGCGTCTCCCACTGGACAAAAATATTTTGGACTAGACTTCTCTGCTAGATGCAGGGCAAAGCACAGCTACCCCTGGGAATAATGCATTACCTCTGCTGCTCTGTATGGGTTCAGTGACTGAACTGTAAGAACCAATCTCCTATCCATCAAGTGTCTTAGAAACTTCCTGTAGTCTCCATTGATTTTTTTTTTTCTTTTTTAAATAAAATGTATATATACCACTGCCTTGTGTCTTTCCTTTTACACATAGAGTACTTTAATTAGTGCCCTTAGTGTTAAACTATTAGAAGTGGCCACCTGTGGTATCTTGAAGTTATTCATATTTTTAAGTGTTTTTTAAACATTAGGTTTATGCCACCCAGAGATTTTCCAGCAGGGAAAGAATATTTAGTTGTCTGGCAGCTTTTCCATTACTTTACACCACAGGGGTAGCATAAAGGAGCTCAAGAAAAGTCAGAATCTAGTACTAATGTTTCTACTACAGGGAATATTATTTGCCTTTTTTGGGGGGGAGGGAGGAGGGGGAAGGGTGGGGAGTGGGGGGAGGAGGGAGGAGAGGGACTTCAGAATATTTTCCTGTTATTTAATTGTTCTTTTGTCCAATTCACCCAGTATTTATTTATTTATTTATTTTAATTCAGAGAAACACTTGGCCATGGTAGTTATGCAATTTCTTTCTCCCTTCTGTTTGCATTAAGATGGCCCTATCTTTGCCAGGACTTCTTCCACTTCATTCCAGTAGCTCTGCTCCTTGCAGCTATTTCCTCAGTTTTAATTTCCAATTTATAAAGGCATGTCTATTCTCGCTATATTCTCCATAGAACAGGTGAATGACAAAGATGGAATTTTATTCCTTAGTTGTTCTCCTGCTTATCGTGTCTGTACATAATCTTATTACTATGTCCTTTGTTATGGTGTTTTTGCTATCCTCTGTCATTCACAAAATGCTTTTATCAGCCAAGGATTCCACGTTACTTTATGACTTAAAATGATTATATACATAGAGATCCATTTGACCATAAACATAATGCAATTGCCTGCTGGGTGATCTGCAGGAGGTGCTTAAAAGTGGGCAAGCATTGTCCAGTAAATACTCCTGAAAAAAAAAAAAAAAAAAAAAAAAAAAAAAAAAAAAAAAAAAAAAAAAGCCTACAAAGTAGACTGCATCTACAGCTCTGGGATACCCATGAGCACACTGAGCATACTGAGCCTCAACCCTCAACCCAGCCCTCTGCTTTGCAGTTTTGTTTTGCCTGAACTTATGTCTGACAACTTCTTGACAATGGTCACAGCCCTCAGTTTTGCATGACATTATGCTAAGATGAGAAAGACGAGTGCTATCTTTTGGAAGCAGGAAACGCTTGGTTCGACACCATGAGTGTTACAAAGGGTGTACTAGAGAAAGACTTTTCCCTTAACTAAGTGATGAACAGAAAACATGATCCCAGGGTAGTTTACAGTAAGGAACACTGGAATATAATTCTGGATCCAATAAAACTATGAACCAAGACTTATCTGCAGATATTGATTCTGCTTTGTTTTTTGGGGGGGTTTGTTTGTTTGTTTGTTTGTTTGTTTGTTTTGTTTTTTTTGGGGGGGTAGAAAAATCCTGAACATACCAAGAGCAACAGAAGTTTTGCTATTGGCATGCACAGGGGTTTTGACCTATTGATTTTTTCAGAGAAATTTACCATGGGACTTCACACTCTGAATCTGGAGTTTGGATGAGTAATGTAGTCTATACAGTAGACCCCTGCTCTCAGCACTCTCCAAGGCAGGCTTTCATTGCCAATGTTGATGTGTAGAAATTCACAACTCACTTCATGGAAATTTTGTAATATTCTCCTGTCAGCTGCTGTTTCCATAATCACCCTGATATTTAACTCATTCTTAAGAACACAAACTTGTACAAAAATAGCATGTTTGCAGATTAGATTAGGTGAATCTAATGCAAGCAAATACTATCTGTGTATATTTTTCATGAACAGAGAGCTCTGTTAGGTACAGACAGAACTCAGATTAATTCTCTGAATCTCAAATACAAACAATACAGAGAAACAGACATCAGAGATGCTTCACACTCAACAAGAGTGCACTTTCTGATGGAAACACTGGTTATTGTTAATTAGCCAGTATAATTTGGAATATATTGGATTTACTATCCTTTGTCTAATATTCACAGTTCTGTCCAAAGCCCCTTGTGTTCATTATGAAAAGAAGACATATAAACAGTAAAACAATGCATCACAGATAAACAATATCAATAAATATATCTGTAAAGGACAAAAACGATATGAAATTATAAAACTACAATAGAATATAAATTTGCATTCCATACAAACACATGCACAGATAGACAGATTGTACTTTTCAGGCATTGTGGAGTTTTGTTTCTCTATCTTTGGCTGTAAAGGTTTTTCTTAAGGAAGCAGGAAAAATATTTGTTTTAATAGCTGTTATCAATAACCACTTTTTATATTTTCTGGGGCAGCTACGGTCACTATTGGTGTCATAACAGGTCTATGAATAAAAAATAGAAGGATAATAGGAGATAGACAAGAAAATAGAATAGGAAAAAAAATAGCAAGCCTGTGAGAGGGAGGAAGGAAGGAAGGAAGGAAGGAAGGAAGGAAGGAAGGAAGGAAGGAAGGAAGGAAGGAAGGAAGGAAGGAAGGAAGAGTTGCCCTTAAAGGAAGGAAGCACTCAGTGCTGAATTAGGATATTGTTACCTGATCTGAATAGGATCAAATATGCAATGCACAAGAGAACCTTCCCACCACATAGGGAAAAATAAATACATTATTATTATTATTATTATTATTAATAATAATAATAATAAAATATATTAAAAAAAATGCCAGAGATCTCTAACATTAGGATGCATTTACTCTTTGTTCACAGATTTTCTGCATGTGTCCTATGAGAGGAACGGGCACATGGGTATCTTCTGAATAGACAAGTCATGGATGTTTTTAAGAACTGTAATTAAACTTCTAGTTTGAGACAAGTACATATGAAGGTCTTTTGTAGGGTACATCTCTTTGTATACTTTTGCTATGACTTACAAGTTATGAACACTATTGTTCTGTAATTGTTACTTTGGTAATAGCAAGAGGCTTCAGACAGTGTAAGGAACTTGCTGTGCCAGGCACTGCCCAGCTGCTCCAGAGACAATCCCAGCTGAAACTCACTCATAAATTCAGTGAAACTGCACAGTGGCTCATCAGACCATGCTTGGTTCAAATTAAGGTATCAGGAGCTAGCAGGTACTAAAGAAAGCCACAGGACAGAAGATGCCCATTGGCCCCAAAGATAATGACAAACCATGTTAATGTAAAGAGGGATGAGACCCAGTCTTTGAAGTTCAATGAATTGGATACAGGAGCCTATTTGGTTAGTGAGGTCCCTCCCCAAGGCTTCCTGTTGCAAAGTACACAGGGGTAAATCCACAGTCTGAGAGATTTACCTAACTGCATTCTCAAGAGTTGGCAAGGAAGGGCTGTGCCTGGGTGGAGATGGATGTTCATTTTTGAGTAATTTTCATGGAAACCAAGGAGAGTGTTTCTGGGGCATAGATATCCCTGCAGGGTGCCTGCCAGAAACAGACTTTTTTGGTGCTCCTATTGGCCCTGGTGAGGGAAACAGAAAGGGTTTCTATAAATAAGGAAATTTCACCAGCAAGCACTTGCCTTGTATGTCTCACTCTGAAGGAAACAGACTTATCATAGTCAGAACACTGTTACCCACTCAGAGTGGTGAGGCCAGATCATGTGGGATGATTCTTTCATAGCTGACAAAAGCATTTAGAAATATACTCTCAAACATTCAAAACACTTTTTAAACCTCAGTCCTGATTTTAAACTGCCTGGACAGGGGGAGACAAGCATAGCTTATTCACAACAATCTCTCATTCAAGTTTTCTTTTATGTGCTATATGAAAGAAAACTTTCATCTAGTTTTTCTCCCAGGAGACTTTCTACTTGCCTTTCCTGAACTCCAAGGGGATGAAAGAGGTGAAGCCCTAAACAGCATGTCTTGGCTGTTCAGGGACAAGAAATGACGCATTGCCGTGAGCACTCTTGAATTCATAGGCTTAAGGCAGTCATATGTGCGTATCCTAAATATGAATGGCTTATCTAAAATGAAGCACTAAATTTCTTGTTATTCCCTATCATCAATACCTTTGTCAGCTTGCTTATAAGCCCCAAACATTGCTTTCTGAGCTTCATTTTCAGAAAGTAAAATCTGAAACACCTCATCACTTCCTGTATATGTCATTGAAAAATAAAAGCTTTTGGCTCACCCATCCACATTTACTATATAAGCTTGATTTGTATATTGACAATAGCAAACACAGGCAGATTAAACCTCTTTCTGACCACAGGAGACTGAAAAACATAACTATGAAAGCCAAATATAAGTATGAAAGCCATGAACTTTTCCTCCTTTAATCATGTTGCCATTATTCCTAGCCAAATACTAATACATTCTTTGTATCAGAATACATTGGATTGTTATCTACTTGTTCTCAGAAATAACCCTCTTTCCCAGCATTGAAAGAACAGAAGCTATCTCAATCTATGGGCAAGAGGGCCATGACAAATTCAATGGAATGCCTCAAACTCAAACTTCTGTTTGAGTTTGAAGTCCATGTGTGTTTACAGGAATTTAAAGCATATTGGTTCTGTTTAGTTCAGGGCAAATTGCATAAGTTTCTCACTGTCTGGAGCACTGAGCCATTGATGTAGAGCATCAGACCTCCTTCACCTGTGAAGACTAAAAGGCAGCAAGGAGAGATTTTCCCAGGAAAAATGTTAGAGTTCAGTTCTCTTTGTCTTTTTGCCAATTCAGTAGTTGAAAATAATCATGAACTGTGTTGCCATGTTTCATTATAAACAGATTGTGCAAAAGTATGGGGTATAAATAAAGTAAATCACAGGACCCAGCAGGATTAGCTAGAAAAGACATTTGTCTTGTTACCAGGAATAATAGTGTTATTTGGGAAAGCCATCTTTTGGGTACTTGACCTTATTTGCACATGTAATATAATTCAAATATGCTATCTTTGATCTAAATGGATTACGTATTTCTAATACCTACCATGAAGGTAATAAAAGGGAGAATTAATGCACTTCTTTGTAATGTGTAAGTAAATTCCTTAATTGTGCTGTATTTTTCTACATCCCTTATTTTTTTTTTTCCTTTGCCTGTTTACAGCTTGAATGAGACATCTCTTGTGTGAGGTCTTAGAAATGTAAGCAAGACTGTTGGAGAAAATAAAGCAGTCTTTCTTTCCTTTCTATCTCAGCAGAGGGTTCCCAGGCCCCCAGGAAGCATCTCATTCCTGTATGCAGGAGTATGAGGTTTAGGGAAAGATGCATTTTTTTACTTAGTTGTGCTGTCATTCTCCATTGACCACCTAGCTAATGATGACAGTCAGCATGAACTGTAAGCTGGTAACATGAGGCAGGAAGTTAGACACCATTTTGACAAATATTGGATGTTATGTTGATAAACATTTCCTTGCCATCTATTCCAATAAAGACTACCCTTATTACATAGTCAAGCTATTGTCATTTCATGTTTCTGTTGCACCTGTTTTCAGAAACAGCAGACCCTCACAAAATCCCCCATGGAATAATAATAATAACAACAAGAACAACAACAATAATGTTACCTGTTCTTCCAAATATCTGAGAAACTGATATGACAATATAGAAAATATACTGGCAGCAAGTTATTAAGCTGGTATTAAGGTAAGGTATTAAGATAATTTTTGTATCTTATGCAGAATCCATACTAAGTTACTTCCTGAGATTTATTTTCTATTTGTCAAAACATTAACAACTACATAGAATGAACTTTTACTTTAGATCTTTTTCTGGAATAATTATTTTCTCAGGACAATATAAAATAGCTACCAAGAGTTTTACTACTTGGTTTATTAAAATGGTCATCATTTAGATGAAAAATCACAATCTGTTAAGATTTGAATTGTTTGTAATTTGTAAGGAGGTAAAGAAGAAAGCATACTATTCCTTGAATTACATGGTCTGAATTATGCAAACCTCAGACAATTAAGAGGAGAATAAATGATGCTGTCAATCGCATAGTGGGCTGAGTGGCATTTACACAGGATGACCAGCATCATTATGAGTGGACACAAAATTATTATAGATGTCTGTAAAGAGAGATGACTGACATTTTAAAATGCTCATTTCTGAAATAGTAAATGTAAAGAAGCAGATAATTAAATTTAAAGGGCATTTTCTAACCATAACATTAAACAGCCTAGGAGGTTAAACATTAACCTATCTGTAAACCTCTCCATTACGTCTCCCTACAAACAAAAGTGTCTGCATTTTAACCATTCAGTGTCTTTCTGTGTATCAACCATTCAATATCATTGCATTGCATTTCTCAGACTAAAACACAAAGATCCCAAACTCATTAAAAATATATTAAAAAATCTAATCCTAATGTATGTATGTTTTTTACATTGCCTGTCTTCCCCTCCCGCCTCCTTCCCCCCCCCCCCCCCCCTCCCCCCCCAAAGAAAAAAAATAATAAATATACTTCAGATATTTCATAAAAGCCATTTAGGACTTTATTTAAGTGAAGGACATTGTTGTTATGGATAACAGCTTTAAAATCTTGAAACTGACTGAATTAGAACTGAACATCATTTGAATCTAGAAATAGGAGGAAACATCATCTCAAAGATGTTGCCTGAAGACTGGAAGGACACCAAAAACTCTCAGAGACTCTCCTTATTTACTTTATGAGTCCTGATGTGAAAAAGCCTGAGAGTCACTATCTTGGACATCATTCCAGCTTGTCCCAAGGAGTCTGCTTCTACAAGGAAAGTCACCTGCCTGCACTTTGACAAACCACTTTAAGATGACTGCCTGTGGATTAGAATCACATGGTTTTCTCCCTGACTGTCAGTGTTGTGTGTGTGTTTTCTTTGTAAAGTAAGAAGGAAAAAATAACCTACTGAGGAGCAGCTATACTAAAGTTTCCTAAGCCTGTTATATCATGAACTGAAAAAAAAAAAAAAAAAAAAAAAAAAAAAAAGGCGGGGGTGACACAACACAATAGACATTCTTTCTCCCTTTTTTCTCCAAACATTTCCTTTTAGATGTCCCTTTGAAGTCACAGTCTTACAGTGTGAGTAACTGAGAACAAGAAGCTGTGAAATGTGCCTTTGAACCATACATTTCTAAAAGATTATCACAAGGCATATATGACTGGGGTACACGACATCTGCAAATCAGTGTGGTGTCACTGAGGCTTTGCTCAGTCTCAGACTCTTGGAGCAGCTGAGAAACAAAAATTTATGTAAAGAAAAATTAGGTAGATGTTCCTCTCATTCCTCCCATTCTGTTTCTACTTTCCCACCTGGTCATACCACTGCTAATGAGTACAGCAGCTGTGTTGTTGTAATTTGCTTATGATAAAAAAATGAACATATATTACATACATTCTATATTTAATATAATTATTTACTATATATACATAAATTAGGTAAGGATACCACTTTATTTTCCCCTTAGCACTGTCATTTCTAATACTGAATATTGCCACTTCTTTGCTGTTCTATTATTGTCCCTTCAATCTAACCTCACAATACACCATTCCTTATACTTACTAAATAGAATTTCTTCTCAGATGGATCTGATTCACTTCAGAGTCAAACACATGGTTTGGCAGAGCACTTCAGTCTTGACTGGCTACATGCGATGCTCCGCTCCCAGATCTGTTGCGTTTCTCATTTACTTCTCTTACATAACTTATATATAGGTACAGTGCTCTAGTGGTAATTCTCATCAAACAGGGAGTAAAACTGGCTCTCGTGGTTTTGGAACAGTCTTGAAGTAACAGTTTCTTGCAAAATTCAGAAAAAAAAAAAAAAAATCTGATAAAGTTTAGGATAGTTTCTATAAGCTCTATGGAAGAACTACTCAGCATCACCCAATATTCATTTCAAGTAGGAGGACATCACAGCAATAATTCCTGCTAGACCCGCTAGGAGGTTTCTGTAACACTGCATGAGCTGTTTTGTCTTTCTGCATTTGGAATTGTTCAGGGGAATGGGAGCTGGGCACTGCCAGCAAAAGGAAGAAGCTAAAGAAAGACAAAAGATAAGGAAAACAATACGGTGTAACCTAAGAAAATGTGACAGCAGAGACTGATCTGAACAGCAGAAAAGTTAAGAATATGATAAAAAAGTGAGAGAGGCTGAAGAAGAACCAAGTACTGCATTAGGCTGAAAGGAAAAAAAAAAAAAAAAAAAAAAAGGCAACAAGAAAAGAGTGATGTGGGTCTGTCTCATAACATAGGCTACAGTAAGATCTGAGGGAGAAGTGTTAATGTTAAGGAGAGGAGAGGAGATGTGGGGACAGCACTTAGCAATACAGCAAGCAGAGAAGGGTAGGGATGGAGACAAAAAGACAACTCAAATCCCCAGGACGTGACTCCATGGAAAGCTGCAGCTGTTCCATGGTGCTGAGCTGTGCCTCTGCCAACTCATCTGAGACAGCAGGGACATGGTGTTCTGGACACCAGGCTTCAGGGGTCCCAGGAGTTCAGTAATACATCCCCTTCACTGTTTATTTCGTGTAATTTCATTCCATTGTATGTTTGCATTACTTGTATTCACCAGGGATCACAGGCAAAAATACAGAAATCCTAAAAAAAAAATGCAATTTGCAGTGGTTTCAACCCCTCTGAAACAAGCTTTACCTTGAGATAAATACCTGAATCCTGCTGGTATTATTTGAATCTCATACCTTTTGGAGGCAGACCCACCACGGAATTGATTGTCAAGGGTCCTAGATCTAAAATCATGGCTTTTTTTGCAGAACTGAACAAGAAAAGAATGACAGGGAAAGAGGGAAGTAAGTTAATATTCAAACCATAAATATCAGCATAGGAAACAGCAATAGCAATCTACAGAGTGAAAAATCATCTCTATAGAAAAACTTAATCTATTACTATTCCTAATTAGAGAATGAAGGGTAACTTTAAATAAATCATTTCAACTTCTTCTCCAAAGAGTTTATGGCAATCAAGTCTCAGTAAATGACAGCAGGATATAAGAAATGAAATGTTTGAATGACTTTTGGAGGTGAGATTTCAGATCCTCAAGTCACTCAATGCTTTGAGACTTTTGCTCAACAAGCAAGAAACATAAGGGACTGCTTGTCAATGTCTCCATCCCTGGGCTGGTATGGAATAACACAGACAGCTACTGAAACTAAGCAGAAACCCCCCTTTTTTTTTTTTAATATAATCTGCATGAAACTTTCTTAATATATTTGTTATTGTTTGAAATCATAGAACGATAGAGTCATTAGGGTTGGAAAAGACCTCCAGGATTATCTGGTCCAACCATCCCCGTACCACCAGTATCACCCACTAGACCATGTTCCTAAGCACCAGGTCCAAGCTTTCCTTGAACACCCCCAAGGATGGTGACTCCACCACCTCCCTGGGCAAACTCCCAGCTCCCCACAACTTACTTTCAGGTAGTTGTAGAGAGCAATAAGGTCTTCCCTGAACCTCCTCTTCTCCAAACTAAACCCAATTCTCTCAGCCACTCCTCATAAGACTTGTGTGGAAATGTTCAAAGAACCAGTTCAAAACAAAATTAAAATTGGACTGATTCAATAGAGAGAATTGAGGGTATTTCATTTAGGAGGTTTAGATCATGTGTTTGTTTGGTTTCTTTTATTTTCTCTGGAGAAAAGGAAGGTGAGGAGTTAGAATGGGCACTGGTGTTCAAATACATTTTTAGAAATATTTGTTTTGTTGTTATTCACTTCAGTTCTAACAGAAAAGACGAAAATTATTTCAATTAAAAATAGGAAGTGTCAGGAGAACTGAAAACCATATAAATTGCCATTACATCCAGAGGTTGTAGAAATACATTCATATTTTTCAAAGAGCCCAGGTGAACACTCTTGCAGAACTCTTCATTTCTCTTGCAGTCATTCTTTCTTGCTTTCTCTTCATTCACTTCCTTTCTTCTTCATTCACAGCTCAGTCTGGTCATCAGTTCGTTTTTCTATAATTTCTTTCTTGTTTTAATTCCATTTATTTTCTCTTCCTCCACACCTCCTGGTAGGTCTTTCTTTAGGCATGGTGCCCATCAAATATGGTTGTGCTGCACAGAGGTATGTTGCAATGCAGCATTTTGTACTGAGCAATTCTTCTGCTGTTGCATGGCACAATGGGAGGGATTTAATCTCAGACATGACACCCCAGGGAATCAGCATTTTGATGGAGGACATTTTTTCCTAAGAATACCCTAGTACCCTAGGTGGTACTCCTATCTAGAGAGTATTTCACTTCCCATAAGAATATTTTAACATCAAGTAACAATTTAAAGAGTTTTCAGGAAAGATTGAATGAACTGGGCCATGTGGTGACATTGCAGAAGAGTAGTCTTTTCTTCCTCAGATAAGTTTGCTCTGGAAAGCTGGTCTTAGGTGAGGAAGCAGAGATGGCAAATATGCAGAAAACAGCAGATAAGTCTGCTGAAGGAAAGGACTGAGTAACCTACAGCACAATTACGAAATTTCAGGATATTAATATAAGCATTTTGAGATCCTCAAAACCAGAAATGGGATAGCAACTGACTTCATACATATTAAGTAAATCTAGCAACAGTCTTAGTGAAGCAGACATAGTGTTTCTGCCATGGAAGTAAAATATGTCATGTAGTAAAATATAACAGCACTATCCCTGAATTTCAAAATCAAACAATTTGTCTCAGAAGTTTTTTGTTTTGGTTTAGTTTGGATTTTAACTCATCTTGGAATAAGAATGAGATGTGGAAGGAACATAATTTACATTTATCACCATAACTGGTGGAGGATGTGATTGTCGGGGGCTGTCTTGGGCAGAGTGACCACGAAATGGTGGAGTTCTCTATTCTTGGCGAGGCCAGGAAGGGGACCAGTAAAACC